>CM053582.1:140041348-140133677 GCA_028627135.1 Pseudochirops cupreus
CCCTATTCTATTTCTCCCTTTCTCTTTCTCCCATTATATTCCTCTCTCACCTCTTAATTTTATTTTTTAGATATCATCCTTTCCTATTCAACTGATACTGTGCCCTCTGTCTATGTATACAAGTACACACATATGCACACACTCACATATATATTTATACACATGCCCTCCTATACATACATATATATGTATGAGTTACAGTTATCATTTTTTCATGTAGAAATGTAAATTGTTCAACTTTAATAAGTTCCTTATGATTTCTTTTTCCTGTTTACCTTCTCATGCTTCTCTTGCTTCTTGTATTTGAAAATCAAATTTTCTGTTTAGCTCTGTTTTTTTCATCAAGAATGCTTGGAAGTCCTCCACCTCACTGAATGACCATATTTTCTCCTGAAGCATTATACTCAGTTTTGCTGGGTAGGTGATTCTTGGTTTTAATCCTAGCTTCTTTGACCTCCAGAATATCATTTTCTAAACCCTTCAATCCCTTAATGTAGAAGCTGTTAGATCTTATGTTATCCTGATTGTATTTCCACAATATTCAAATTGTTTCTTCCTGGCAGCTTGTAATATTTTCTTCTTGACCTGGGAACTCTGAAATTTGGCTATAATATTCCTAGGAGCTTTCTTTTTTGGCATCTTTTTCAAGAGGCAATTGGTGAATTCTTTCAATTTCTATTTTGCCCTCTGGTTCTAGAATATCGGTGCAGTTTTCCTTGATAATTTCTTGAAGGACAATTTCTAGGCTCTTTTTTTGATGATGGCTTTCAGATAGTCTAATAATTTTTAAATTATCTCTCCTGGATCTATTTTTCCAGGTCAGTGGTTTTTCCAATGAGATATTTCACATTGCTTTCTATTTTTTCATTTGTTTGGATTTGTTTTATAGTATCTTAATTTCTCATAAAGTCATTAGCTTCCATTTGCTCCAATCTAATTTTCAAGGAATTATTTTCTTCAGTGAATTTTTGAAATTCCTTTTCCTTCTGGCCAATTTGGCTTCTTAAGGCATTCTTCTCCTCATTGGCTTTTTGGGCATCTTTTTACATTTGAATTAGTCTATTTTTTAAGGTATTATTTTCTTCAGTCAGGCTGTTGACTCACTCTTCATGATTTCCTTGTATCATTCTCATTTCTCTTCCCAATTTTTCCTCCACTTCTTTTACTTTTATTTTCTTTCAGTCTTCAATTTACTTTTACTTTCTTTTATTTTCAAAATTCTTCTTGAACTCCTCCATGGCCTGTGACTAATTCATATTTTTCTTGGAAGCTTTTGATGCAGGAATTTTGCTTTTGTTGTCTTCTTCTGGTTCTGTGTTTTGATCCTCTTTGTCCCCAGAAAAGTATTCTATAGTCTGATTGCGCTTCCTCTGTTTGCTCACCTTGCCAGCCAATTACTTGACCTTTGAGTTCTTTGCCACAGTAGAACTCTGCTTCCAAAGTGGAGAGAGCTGTGTCCCAAATTACTAGGGTTTTCACAGTTGTCAGAACTCTTGTCAGAGCTATGAGGAGGGCACCATCTCTATAGCCACCACAAGCTCTGGCACACTGGCATTCCTCACCCCAGGACCACCACCCAAGACTGCAACCCAAATCCAAGCAGGTCAAAGCAACAGCAATTACTCTTTGCATGGTCATTTGATCCCCCTACAATCTGCAGGACAGGAGCTCTGGAGGCAGCCATGCAACAGCAACTGCAGCCACCTCAGCTGCCACCTCTGCTGCCCTGGGGGCAGGGACCAGAACATGCTCTTCTCTCACCCAGTTCAGCAGGGTTCCCCACTGACCTTTTACTTTCTCTTTTGTGTTTATGGGTTGAGAAGTCTGGAAACTGCCATAGCTGCCAGTGATTCACTTTCCTGAAGTCTGCTCTGGGCCAGTCTGGGCTGCTGGTCAGGGTGGCCCCATTCTGGGCCCACATGGCTCCCACGGGACTCCACTCAGCTCCCACCCCTGTGCAATAGACCCTTCCTGCCAGCCTGCCAGCCTGCCTTCAGTGGGAGATTTGTTTCTCTCTGTCACTTTGTAGGTTCTATAGCTCTAAAATTTGTTTAGAGCCATTTTTTTCCACAGGTATTGGAGGTGGTTGAAGTGGGAACTCAAGCAAGTTCCTGATTTTATTCTGCCATCTTGGCTCTGCCCCTCAGGCAACTCTTGAAGACTGAAAGTTACAGAACATGTATTGATCTACATTGGTAGAGGGATTTTCAGGGTTTCCTTGCTGGGAGTTTTCTTACACCAATGAAATCTTAGGTCTGGACCAAACAAAAAAAATGTGTGTCTATGCACAATACATACTACATATCTACAAATAAGGACAGGGATAGAAACCCCCTTTCTCTATGAATGCACACACAGAAGGCTTGACAAATTAATAAAATTAATCAGAGATATGTCTTTAATTATGTTGGAAGGAAGGATGTTTAATCAATCAATAAACATTTATTAAGACCTACTGTGTTTCAGGAAATGTGCCAAGTGCTAGATACACAAAGGGGCAAGTGCTTTGAGCAATGGTTGAAGACAGATGACTCCACATGGAAAATATTTAATGATTTTCAAAAAGTCTCAGACATATTCCTAGGCCTAGAACACAGCAAGCCGGTTTGGAATCAGTAGTGCAGCAGCCAATTTGGGAGCTTCTAGGCTCAGGAGCATCTTGAAGAGGCAAATCTTTGTGCCTATACAAGTAGGCACCAAAGGGGCAGGAAGGGGGGTGAGTCCACAAGTGGACTGTTATACTGTTTCCCCTCCCCAATTAATCACAGGACAACCCAGTGAAACTTGAAATGTCTGAAGATCTGGAGCAGAGTCCCCTGGAGTCACAGTGACCAATGATAGCATCTACTTTGGAGGCTGAGAGTCACACTGAGGGCAAACTTGATGCAACAAGGAAAGGGGGCTTCAGATCTGTACAAGGGCACTGTCCCTCAGAGCCCAACAGAGAGCCATACCTAAGAGGAACTGATAAGGATTCCACAAAGGGAGAAATGGAACCAGAAATTGTGAGTTTACCTTTCCGCCATATGTACTTTCTACATTTGAACCCAATTTCCATAGAAATGTCTGTGCAAGGGAAAAATGCATTCCTAGTCTGGGGTATGTTTTATACCAACTGTAATTACTGTATTGTCCTAGTAAATATCCTCCAGCTAGTGTACTTTGGCAGTGATCAGTAGGATTTGGCATAACCAATAGGATGTACACCTTTGGAGGCTCATGAGTGGCAGGACTAGAAACCCCAGCTCCTTCAATGTTACATCTATAACACAGAGTGAAGTAGTTAGCTGCCCTCTGAGAGGGCAACCTGTCAAATACAAGTGACAGCTGGGGAAGTACCCCTGGAGGTTGCCACATACAAAAATATAGGCTCATTGCAAGTAAGGATCATTTCATTCTTTTTTCCCTAAATTTTATTTATTTTATTTTTAACTTCTGGGATAAAACAAGTATTTCCATAAAATAGTGTAATTTTAAAAAATATGATTGCACATGAAACTGCAAATCTTTTATGTACTACTTGCTATTCCTTTTAAATACATAATAAAGATCATGGGTTTTTTCTTCTTTTTCTCCCTTCTCCCACCTTAGAGATGGCTACCACTAGACACAAATGCGTGTGTGTGGGAGGTAGGGTGAGGGGATTGAATATCATAAATGGCCACTCATAGAAGGCAAATAACATTCGGAAGTGTTTTTTTTCCCTTCAATACAACCCAGTATAACCTGTTAATTAAAGTTGGGTTAACAGCATCTTTTAAAATACAAACATGCTTAGAAAAAGAGTCTATCTGTCATGGACACCATAGATAAATTGCATTGATCAGTTGGTTTTCTTTTTAAGACTTAATTGGAATCAATAGCACTAAGGGGATAAGTAATTTGACTTGGGGGTTATATGGGTATCATCTCAAATCACTTAAGAGCATGAGGCATTTGGATGATAGAGACCTGGTAAGATTGACTCTGTAAGGCACGTTAGGCAGAAAGAGGGCAGCAGAAGTGTACTGGGTGACAAACAAAAGGGGGAAAGGGAGAGCAGTTTTTGGACAGGGCACTGAATAGGAAGAGAGCAGCACAAATGATACACGGTGACTATCTCGCAATTTTGCCCAGAGCTTGTTGGTCTCAGCAGTCCCTTTTGCTTCTGAAAATCATTTCTGAAAACTTTGACATGCCATAGGTTTTTGATTCTTGCTGTATGCCTTCTCCATCCTTTTATTTATTTACTTGGTAGAAGGTTTAGGCTTTTGATTTCCTCAATATGGGGAACCCTAGGTGAGATTACACTCTCCACCAAGGCAGAGCTACAACTATTCTGCAGCTTATAGGTTAAGAATGTGATCTAAGGAATTGAGAAATTAAGTGACTTGTCCACAATCAAAGAGTAGTGTGTGTCAGAGGTGACACTTAAATCTAGGTCTCCCTGATTCCCCTATTCACTATTTTATGTGGCTGCTACCTTGAAGCATTATAAGAAACTACTGATTTCTCAAAGCACGATTAAAATAAAACATCAAAGTTTTTGTATTATGTGTTTCATTATATCCAAATTCTTTGAAAATTGTTGATAAATGTATGGTATATCAAAAAGCATTATTTTAGTGTCTTCTGTATTCTAAACCCTATTATATAATCTATGGATTATGAAGGAAATATATAGCATAGATACAGATTATACTCTTTCAGAATATATGCTCTCAAGGACAGACCTTTTCATTTTTGTCTTTGTATACCTAGCATTTAGCACAGTGCTTGGCACATAGTAGTAGCTTAATGAATATTGTGTTTAATATCGTCGAAATGTAATACATGTCTACATAAAATATATGCTTGTATATGTAGTATGTCTATATGTATGTATATATATGTATATGTTTTTGTATATGTATATACTCAATATGTATATACTCAGTGAGGACACATTATTTCTCAGCCATTCTAAATGAATTTAGTTTTACTAAAATATTTTTCCCCTTTTGAATCACTATCTTGCATGTCAGAGAGTTTTACATAGCCTAATGAAACTATGAGCAATGCTGTTCAGGGTTACCTAAGATTGACAGGTCATAGTAGAGAGTTCAGAAAAAAAAAGGTGATCCACTAGAGAAGGAAATGACAAATCACTCTAGTATCTTTACCAAGAAAACTCCACAAACAGTATTAAATTGATAAAGGAGATGACATTGGAGGATGAGTCCTTCAGGTTGGAAGGTGTCCAACATGTTCATGGAGAAGAACAGAGGACAAGGACAAGTAGCTCGAGGAAGAATGAAGCACTTGGGCCAAAGCTGAAAGGAAGCTTGGCTGTGGATGTATCTGGTGAGGAAAGGAAAGTCTGATGCCACAAAGATCAATATTACATAGGAACCCAGAAAGGAAGATCTATGAACCAAAGTAAGATGGATGTGGTTAAACAGGAGATAGAAAGTTTAAACATCAACAGCTTGAGTGTCACTGAACTTAAGTGTAGGGGAACGGGTGAATTTATTTCAGGTGATCACTACACATGCTACTGTGGGCAAGAATTCTTAGAAGATGTGGAGTAGTCCTCATAGTGGTACCAGAGAATAATCTCAAACATGACCAGATGATATCTGTTTGAATCCAAGGTAAATTGTTCAGCATCATAATAAAACAAGTTTATGTTCCAGCCACTGATTCCAAAGAGGCCAAAGTTGCTCAGTTTTATGAAAACCTACAAAATCTTCTAAAAATAACAATAAAAAAATCACATTCATCACAAGTGATTGGAACGCTAAAGTAGGAAATCAAAAGATAATTGGAGTAACAGGCTAACTTGGCCTTGGAGTACAACATGAAGCAGGGCAGAGACCGTGGGTTTTGTCAAGATAACTTGCTGGTTGTAGCAAATGCTCTTTTTTCTACAACCCAAAGGCAGCTCTACATGTTAACATCACCAGATGGTCAAGAAAGACAAATTGAAGAATTATGAAGCAAAGATTTAACCTTACACCTTTTGCATAATGATTTAGCTAGTCAAATCAGACAAAAAAAATTATGCCCATCTCCCTGAAGTTAAGTGAACTACTATAAAACAGTATAAAAGAACCAACTGAAATCAGATTGCTTATATATTTTACCACCAAAGGTAAATAAAACAAGACCTGGAGCTGACTGTGGCTCAGATCATGAGCTTCTTATTGCAAAACTCAGGCTTTAATTAAAGAAAGTAGGGAAAACCATCAGACTGTATAAATATGATCTAAATAACATCTGTTATGAATATGAAGTAGAATTGATGAATAGATTTAAAGGAATAGATCTGGTAGATAGAGTTCCTAAAGAACTATGGACAGAGGTTCACAGCATAGTACAGGAGACAGCAACTAAAAACATTCTGAAGAAAAATAAGAGTAAGAAAGCAAAATGGCTTTGGTCTGATGAGGCTTTACAGATAGCTGAGGAAAGAAGGAAAGCAAAAGGTAAAAGAGAAAGGGAAAGATAGATCCAGCTAAATGCAGAAATCCAGAGAATAGCAAGGAGAGATAAGAAGGTTTTCCTAAATGAGCAATGCAAAGAAATAGAAGAAAACAACACAATGGGAAAGACTGATCTCTTCAAGAAAATTAGAGATGTTAAGCGAATGTTTCGTGTAAAAAATGGGCATAATCAGAGACAGAAATGGTAGTGACTTAACAGAAGTAGAAGAGATTAAGAAGAGGTGGCAAGAATATACAGAACTGTAAGAAAGAAATTGTAAGAAGAAAGATTTTAATATCACTGATAACTACAATATTGTAGTTACTGATCTAGAGCCAGACATTCTGGAGAATGAGGTAAAACGGGCTTTAGGAAGCATTGCTAACAATAGGTCTAGTGGAAGTGACAGAATTTGAGCTCAATTATTTAAAATCCTAAATGACAATGCTGTTATAGTGCTACACACAATATGCCAGAAAATTGGAACACTCAACAGTGGACCCCAGATTGGAAAAGATCATTTTGTGTCCCAATTCTAAAGAAGGACAATGCCAAGAAATGTTCAAATTACCGAACAAGTGTGTTCATTTCACATGCTGGCAAGGTTATGCTTAAGATTCTGCATGCTAGGTTTCAGCAATATGTGAACCAAAAATGAGCAGAAGAGTAGACTGGTTTTTAAAGAGGCAGAGGAACTAGAGACCAAACTGTCATCACTCACTGGATTATGGAGAAAGCAAAGGAGATCCAAAAAAAAATCTCCTCCTGCTTCATTGACTAAAGTCTTTCCCCTGGGACTGCTAGGTGGCGCAGTGAATAGAGCACTGGCCCTGGAATCAGGAGGACCTGAGTTTAAATTTGTCCTCAGACACTTGACACTAGCAGTGTGACCTTGGGCAAGTCACTTAACCCCAATTGTTTTGCCTTTCCTCCTCCAAAAATAAAATAAAGTCTTTCCCCATGTGGATCACAACAAAATGTGGCAAGTCCTCAAAGAGATGGGTGTACCAGATCATATTATATGTCTCTTGAAGAACCTGTAAGTGGGTCAAGAAGCAACAGTTAGATTGGAACATGAGACATGGAAGATTGGTTTAAGATTGAGAAAGGAGTATGACAAAGCTTTATATTGTCACTTTTTTTTACTTAACTTATATGTGTATATCATGTGAAATGCCAGGTTGGATGAATCAAAAGCCAGAATTAAGGTTGCTGGGTGAAATATTAACAATCTCAGAGATGCAGATGGTACTACTCAGATGGCGGAAAATAAAGAAGAAGTAAGAAGTCTCTTGATGAGAGTGACAGAGGAGAATGTAAAAGCTGGCTTGAAGCTTAACATTAAAAAGAACCACAAAAAAACTAAGATCATGGCAACTCTCCCATCACTTTCTAGCACATGGAGAAGAAATGGAAGAAGCAGTGTCAGATTTTATATTCTTGGGCTCTGTAATGGGAATGGGAATTTGAAGATCTTCCCTGTCCCTTAACAGACCTAAGGGGGGAGTTTGAAGACCTCCCCTGCTTTGAAAGTAAGCTCTGCCCCCTAATAGGCTGAATGTAATCACATGGAGCCTATGGTGGAGGGAATTTGCTGAAGGGAAGCAGAGCCCACAGGAAGCTAGTTCAGAACTAGCCAGATGGTGGGGGACAGAGGAGCTCAGGCAAGGTGATAGAGAGTTTTATGAGTAAATATTGATCTTGTATTGGTTTATGGGAAGGCTAAAGGATGGCATGGTTCTCAACATTATTATGGCTTCTGAGTATCTTTGGTACTATGATGGAATCAGCTTACTGGTTTTGGGATTTGGTTTTCTGTTGTCTAAATAAATCCTTCTGTTCTATCCTCTATCTGGAGAATCTGGTATATTTTGCTATCAAACGTTATGCAATACTTATAGTCACAGTCTTTATCATGATTGCAGGCTCTAAGACCATTCCCACTTGCCTGGTTTTCCAGTACTTTAGCATACATGCTGATAGTCTGATAGTCTGATGTAGTTCGTAGGCACATAGTCTCTGTCAAATGTGTTGTCTCTGCCAGGCATGTGAGCATAGCAGCCAGTCTTTGCTAGGAGTTGCTCTCTGTTTGTCTCATGTGGCTGTTGATTAACTGTATTTCACTGGTCTTTGAATCGTAGGTTTGGAGCTAGAGATCTCAAAGACCATCTAGTACAAATGCTTCATTTTACAGTTAAGAACTAAACCCAGGGAAGGTGGGTGACTCACCCAAGCTTACAGAGGTAGTATAGGTGCCATTGAATCTGCTAGTGGAGACTTCAAATTCATTGCTCTCCCATAATTGCTGCCAAACCTGGACAGCATACCAGCGCCATGCCAGGAAACTGAATTGCTTCCATTTGAACTGTCTTAGGGAGATCCTGAAGATCACTTGTCAGGATAAGATAGCAACACTGAGGTCCTTTCTCAAACTAAACTGCCAAACGTTCAGACTTTACTGCAGAGAGTGCAACTTTGATGGGCTGGCCACCTATTTCAAATCCCAGACATAAGTTTACCTAAAAGACAATTTTATGGAGAACCCACACAAGGTAAGTACTCACATGGTGGTCAGAAGAAGCAATACAAAGACACTGTCAAGGTCTCTCTTAAAAACTTTGGAACTGATTGCGTGACATAGGAGACACTGGCACAGAACCACTCAGCATAGCATGCTCTCATTAGAGAAGGAGTTGTGCCCTATGAGCAAAGCAGAACTGAAGTAGCTCAAAAGAAACACAAGATGTGCAAATTTAGAGAATCCACCCCAAATGTTCACATGGCCTATTTGTGCCTGGCCTGTGGTAGAACATTTCAAGCTGGTATCCATGTGATCAGACATAGTTGGATACATTGTAACTTGACTCTAACATAATCATGTCATTTTGGTGTTCAAGAAGAAGCCAGGTGCAGCAACCATGTGCACAAGGGTGTGGAATTTCTTTCTGCTTTTAACTTCCAGCTTCTGCAGGACTCCTCACCTGGGGTGCTACTTCACTCCTTAGGCTTCTCCTCAAGGCCTGCTTAAGCCCCAGATGTAGTCCATCTGCCTGTGGCCACTATACTCCAGAGCTTTCCCAGGAATCCCTATCTCAGCTCTGGATCCAGTTGTCCCAGCCTCTGCTTTCATCCCTGTACTCTCTCTAGCATTCCGGGGGCCATTATGTAGTGCCAATATTCACGGTGCCTATGGTGGCTATGAAAATGCTGCTGTAATTCTGAATTGCAAAATATAACAGACTCTCCACATGGAAGACAAAACCAAAACATTTATCCAAATACCAGAGAGCTGAATCCCAACACCAGAAAGCCAAATCCATCATAGCAACAAAGAAATTTATACACAATAACAATGTAGATGGCACCACCACCCGTGGGTGAACACTCACAGCTACCTGCTTCCTCTTTCTCCCTCAGCTCTAACTACTCTAACCAGTTTCCTCTGGGCTCTGTTCCACACTTCTTGCTCTACTTGATAGGCAAGCTCCTCCCACCACAGACTCATGTGACTCAGGCTTCCATGTAACTCAAGCAGGTCGCATGGGCCTATTGATGAATGGAAAAGATCTTCCCATTAAGCAAAAAACACATCAACAATACACGTTCCCAGATCAAATCCATTTCAAACTTCTAGTTCCGGTCTCTTCTCTGGACTCCCCCAAACCACACCTTCTTTTTCTGGTTGCTGGGTAGAATGCCTCTTGGGTCTCACAGAACATAATATCACCATCTACCATGAGATTTCAGTTTGAGGGAGGTGTTTAAGCAGTTTAATCACCTGTCTTCTTCAATAGACCTCTCTCTGTCTACTGATACTTGGTCTGTACTCGTTCATTCCTTATACTCTCTTCATCGCCATGATTTTGGACCCCTGTCTGCCATGTAAACCCCATTTCTCTTCCCCTGCTACCTGCTCCTTTCCCTATCCCCTCAATGCTATCCCAATGTCCATATCCATTGCCCCCTTCCTTCCATTCTGCTGTCTGGAATGCCTGCTCCATAATTAACAAATCTGGGGCAGCTAGGTGGTCCCTTGAATCAGAAGGACCTGAGTTTAAATCCAGTCTCAGACCCTAGCTGTGTGACTCTGGCCAAGTCACTTAATCCTGATTGCCTCCTAAAAAGAAAAAGTTTTTTTTTAACCTGTTTTCTCACTCCCTCTATTTTTTGACTCCCACCAAGACCTGTCTTACTTCTAATGACATTGCATCTCTGGCTGTTCTTTTCAACACTGGTTTCACTTTCACTGAAATCCACAGACTCACTTCTCATGGTAGGGAAGTTGAAATACTTCCCACTTCCCTTGACCATTTCCAGACTCTCCTTCTACCATCATCATTCAGGAATCTCTCCTTCTTTGAGGTCTATTCAATCCAAATTTATCATCTAATCAAGATTCTCAAAGCTATCATCTATTGACCTCTAGCATATTCTCCTTCCTACGTTAAGGAGTTCAGTGTCTGTCTCAGTCTTTCCACCATACCCCAACTCTTGCTCTTATTCTAGGGGTCTTCAACATATATATTGATATTCCCTTAAATACTCTAAGTTTCCAGTCTCTCAATTTACTCAATTCTTTATGACTTTTACTCCATTTCAGCTGCACACAGAGATTTCCATACCCTTGATATTGTTGGTGTCCCCTAAATATTCCTCTTCTGTGTTTATGAACTCTAAAATCCCTTTATCTGATCCTAATTTTTCTTTTTTTGCTTTTTTTTGGAGGGAGAGAAGGCAGGGCATTTGGGGTTAAGTGACTTGCCCAAGGTCACATGGCAAGTAAGTGTTAAGTGTCTGAGGCCAGATTTTAACTCAGGTCCTTTTGAATCCAGGGCTGGTGCTCTATTCACTGCGCCACCTAGCCACCCCTGGTCCTAATTTTTTATCCTTCTGTCTTTCCCTGTGCCTTGCAATCCCTAACTCTTCTTTTTCTCACCATGACCTTTAATCCTTCTACCCTTCATTTCTTTTTAAGACTATCATTCCAGCACTGGGTGAACTCTCTTCCCTTCTCTGTCTTAACCCCTTAGCAAAACACTTCAACTCCATTCTGTCCTTTACATTAGAATCTCTTGCTCCCTTGTCCTATTGCTGATCATATCTTGACAATGCTCAGCTTTGGATTACTCTTACCAACTGCTGCCTTCACACCTATTCACATCCTGCTGTATGCCCCTGGAGAAAATCACAAAGCCATTCTGAATGGGTCCACTAAACATAATCTCAACTGGGCATTCACCTTTTTGCACCTCCTTAACCAATTCATTATCCCACTCTTCACAGTGGCTATTCTAAACTTCTTCAACCCTTCCCTCAGTTGCTCCTGTCGCTTATTCCTGCCATCCTCTCAGTTAAGGGCCTTGACTCACACTTAATCCAAAAATTTGAGGCCATTTGATGAGGGGTCTCTCTCTCTTCCCCTCCTCATCTCACATGACTCAGATATTTTCACATGCTATCTCTTCCTCCACCACTGTCTCACACAAAAAGATGGACTTTCTCCTTGCCAAAGCAACCCCTTTATCTGCATCTGTGATCCCATTCCATTCCATTTTATCCAGAAGACTACCTCCCTATCATCCCCTCTTTCACTAATGTTCAAACTTTCCCTATCTATGGCCTTGTCTCCCCATCTTTAAAAAATCCTCACTTGTTATATCCATCCCCACTCTCCATCATCCCCTCTCTCTTCTTCTTTTTGTGGATAAACTTCTTGAGTCTGCCTTCCAATCTCTTTGGAACTCAACTAAAACTGCTCTCTTCAAAGTTACCAGTGATCTTTTCAACTGCAAATTTCATGACTTTTTCTCTTCTTCATCCTATTTGACCTCTCTGCAGTCTTTGCATTGTCAATTGCCCTCTTCTCCTGGATACCTTTTCTTTTCAAGGTTTTCATCACATTGTTCTCTCCTAGTTCTCTTCCTCTTACTTGTCCTGCTGGCTACTCCTCAGTCTTGTTTTTTTTTTTGCCTGTCCATCTATTTCACACCCACCAACTCTGCATGTGTCCTAAGGCTGTCACCTGGGTTCTTTTCTTCTTCTTTATACTATCTTGCTTGGTGATCTCATCAGCTCCCATGGGTCAATTATGATCTCTATGCAGATGATTCTGATCCCTTTATTCATCCCTAACCCTTTTCCTGACTTTCAGTTTCATATCACCAAATAACTTTTAGGCATCTTGAATTGGATGTCCTATATATATCTCAAACTCAAAATATCCAAAACAGAACTGATCTTTCCCAAAAATGCTTCCCCTGTCTTCCTTACTCTTAAGGGCACCACCATCCTCCAAGTCACCCAGGGTGCCAAACTCCATGTCATCCTCAACACTTTGCTCACACTGATCTCACATATTCAGTCTGTTGACAGATCTTGCTCTTTCTACATTAAAAACATCTCTTATATACAGATGCAGTCCTTTATCACCTCCAGCCTGGACTATTACAATAACCTTCTGGTTGGTCTCCCTGTCATAAGTCTCCCTCCACCCTAGCCCATTCTCTGCTCAGCTGCCAAAGTGATCTTCCTAAAGCGTGGGTCTGACTATGTCACCTTGCTGTTCTATAAACTCCAGTATCTCCCTAATACATCCAGGACCAAATATATCATTCTTTGTCATGTAAAAGTCCTTTGTGACCTGACCCCTTCCTACTTTTTCTAATTTTCTTATACCTTACTTTTCTCCACTCAGTCTACTATCTAGTTACTCTGGAGGAAAGCATTACACAGAACATTCCATCTCCGGATTCTGTTCTTTTTCCCTGGGTATTGCTCATTTTAGTCATCCCTCTCTGTCTTCACTTCTGTTTATTTAGCTTCCTTTAAGACTCAGCTAAAACTTCATCTTCCTCCCCACCTCCATTGCTAAATGCCATCCCTCAGACATTACTTCTCTTTTACTTTATGTATAGGTATAAATGCATATATACACACATATATGCATATATATATATATATACACACATATCTTGTATGTACATAGTCATTTGCATATTTTCCTCCTTAGAATGTGAGCTCTTTGTGGGCAAAGAACCTGTTTTTACCTTTCTGTGTTTCTCCAATGCTTAGCACAGTGACTAACACACAGTAAGAACTTAATTAAATGACTTTCCCCTCATAGGAGAATGGGGCTCTGCCACTGCTCTTTTAAATTTAAAGACCTTTCCTTCAAAATCATTTAGAAAAGCATATCCCAAACAGGCCTGGTCATTTAGACTCAGGGGAAAACAATACCCTGGGTAGCTTTGCTCACAGAAGAGGTGGGAGACTGTTTTCTGAAGACTTAGATCAGCAGTTCTCAACCTGTGGGTTATGTTCAATTTGTAATAATGAAAATACATCCTGCGTATCAGATATTTACATTACAATTCATAACAGTAGCAAAATTACAGTTACGAAGTAGCAATGAAAATAATTTTATGGTTGCGAGTCACCACAACATGAGGAACTGTATTAAAGGGTCATGGCATTAGGAAGGTTGAGAACCACTGGCTTAGATGAAATGAGGTTTTCTTCTCCCAGAGATTTCTTTTCCCAGGCACCAAGATCTTTGGAATATAGAGCCAAAGACACATATCCCTGCTACCTAGTGATTTCAGGATTAAGTCTATTTTTGTAACTCCTATTTTCTTGTCACCAAGAGCAAGGTGTCTATCAGAAACCTTACTCTGACTTGAGGTCAGAAATTTCTTATGGCAATTTTCCATCTGGTCAGCATCCATTTAGTATGTATCTTTTATCAAAATCCCAGTGGCTCTTGAGGTTCAGAGCATTCCAGTTTCTCAGCCCCTAAACTCCTTTTGTCTTCCATACAAATGAGTGTGAGTGGGAAAAATCCCAGGAACAAAATTAAGTCTGTAGGCCAAGGTGTTTGTCTTCTTGCCAAGCCAAATGCCTGGCGTCATTCCTTGCTTTAATCTTAACACGCGTCTAGCAAAAAGCTATCTCACTTTCTCTTCCTTTTATGGCTTTTTTCCTTAATTACTCAGGATTTGCCACAAAAAAGGTTCCCAAAATCATTTTTGTGTGTGTTTATGTTGGGATACAATAAACAAATAGAATAAGATTACATTTATCTCAACATTTTTGAAGAGTTGTTGCTATTATGTTATTTTTGTTGATAGCGTGGAAAATTTGAGTCTGTCAAAAAATTTTTTGGAGAAACATTCTAAACCAGGTGAAGAATTGGAATTATCAATCAATCACTTAACGTTTACTAAGTGCCTACTATGTGCAAAGGTCAAAGAGGATCCCTGCCCTCAAGGAGCTCACAACCTTAAGGGGGAAGAAAACAAACAAATATATACAAACAAGCTATATACAGGGTAAACAGGAAAAGAGGAAAAGTTTTAGAATTAAGAGGGGTTAGGAAAGGTTTTCTTCAGAAAAGGAGATTTTAGTCAGTACCTAAAAGAAGCCTGGGAAACCAGGAGGTGGAAATGAAAAGGAAGAGGTATGGGGAACATCCAGAGAAAATGCCTGGAGCTGGGAGATAGAGTGCCTTGTCTGTGCAACAGGCAGGACACCAGTGTCACTACATTGAAAATACATTGCAGGGAGTAAGATGTAATAAAATTGGAAAGGGAGGAGGGAGCTAGATTACAAAGACTTTAAACATTAAGCAGAAATTTTATTCTAGATTTTGGAGGCAATAGGGAGTCATTGGAGTTTATTGAGTAGAGTTGGGACATGATCAGACCTGTGCTTTAGAAAAATCACTTGGCTAAATGGAAGATAGATTGGAATGGTGAGTCTTGAGGCAGGTCAACCCAGCATGAGACTAGTCTAGGCATAAGGTGATGAAGGCCTGCATCAGGATGGTGGGAGTGTCAGAGGATAGAAAGGGGCTTATTTGAAAGATATTGGCTTTGACCACAGATTGGATGTGGGGAGTGAAAGATAGGGAGCAGCTGAGCAGAGAGGCTAGGTTATAAGATTGAAGAATTGGGAGGATAGTGTTGCCCTCTACAATAATAGTGAAGGTAGGGCAAACTAATCTCAAACAAATAAAGTAGTGGATAGCTATATTGATCAGTTTGCATTTATTTCCAGTATTTCCTACCCTTTTTGGTGGAGGTGCTAGTGAGCAGTAAATTTCACTTTAAAAGGGAAAGAGAGATCATTTAGAACCATTCAAAGCAAATAATGTTATATTAACCTAATTGTCTTTTCTGATAGATCAATTTAAAAAGTAGATCAGGGGAGGGTTGTAGGGTGTTCAAGGAGGACTAGCAACTCTAGTGTGAGGGCTGCTGAACCCTTTTCGGGGCTTTTCATCCACTTGTGGTGTCCATCTGATTCACCCAACTCTCAACTTCTGCTCAAAGAAATTGCAGCATGCATGGAAGCCACAACCTGGTAAACCATTTTGGCAGACAGGCTAAACAAGGTTGAGGATAACCGGGGAGTCTCAAATTCTTTGGTGAGTTAGGAAGGGTGTCTACCCCAAGCATGTGAAGACTTCCCCTGGCAGAATGGGCAGATAAGAACAATTTGTTCCAAAGGCCATGAAGGAGGTCTGAAAGAGGCGTATGGAGGACTTAGAACTTGACCAGATATCAAAGATACCAAATTGATCCACTGTATCCTGAGCCATCACCAGTCATCTTGACTTTTGTCCTGCTAATAGATTCTGATGACTCTGGAAGAAACTGAGGCCAACAACTTCAAGCTATTCTGCCTCACTTAAATCCAATCTATGCAAGAGCCAAAAGTCATTGCCCATGCCATTTTGCCATTTTTGTTTATCTCAAAGTCCTGTGGTGACAGGCAAATGATGAAGCAGGATGCACTGGGAGCTGTAGTTACAACCCTGCACACAGGTGGCTCAGGTCAAAGGGTTGTCTTCTCACCGGACTGAAGCAGCAAGGAGATTCTGCAGCCCCTATGGTGTCTGAGCACCACACTGCTCACCTCCTAGCATGAGGAAGAGCCTAGAAAAGGTGCTCTAAAAACTGCCTGCTTCATCCAACCCCGACCTACTTACTACAGCAGGCAAGGATCCCACCCTGTGATCAAAACATAAAAAAGTAAAAAAAAAAAACTTTTGTGAAGATGATTCAACTCATTATCAAAAATAAAGTGTAAGCAACTCTTAGAGAGATGCAGGATTCTTGGCTTAGGAAGAAGGCAGATGAAATTCAGTTTTATGCTGATAGTAACAATCCAAACATCTTTTATGATGCCCTGAAGGCTACTCACAGGGCCAAAGACCTGTAGTGCATCTCAACTACTCAGTGCTGATGGAATCACATTGATTAGTGATAAGCACATGATCCTAGAGGGATGGGCTGAACACTTCCATGGTGTTCTCAACAGATCATAATCAAGCAATGCAGAAACCATTGACCATATACCTCGGGTTGAAGTCAATCCTTCTCTAGCCAAACTAGTTTTTGAACACCATTAGGTTCCTCTCATGTGGCAAAGCACTTGGTGATGATTCTATTCCAGCTGAGATTTATAAGGCAGGGGCTCTACTGCTCACACAAAAGTTGACTGAAATCTTCTGGGTTATATGGCAAGAGAATGCTATCCCCTGGGAGTTCAAAGATGCCTCCATTGTCCATCTCTATAAATGAAAAGGATAGTCCTATGACAATCACAGGGGATCTCTTCTCTTAGTCATTGTTGACAAGATTCTTGCCAGAGTCCTCCTTAATAGGCTGATCCATCACCTGGAAAATGGTTATCTACCTAAGAGCCAGTGTGGCTTCAGAAAGGGCTGAGGAACTGAATGACAACCCCAGTAGAAATGCCAGAAGAAGAACAGAAGTCTGTGCACAGCATTTATCAATCCAACAAAAGCCTTTGATACTGTCAGTTATAAGGCCTTGTTGAAAATTATAGCAAAATTTGGTTGCCCAAAGAAATTCATCAGTATTGTACATCAGTTCCATGATGGCACGCTTGTACAAGTTCTGGATAATGGACAATGTTCTCATGCTTTCCCAGTCACCAATGGAGTGAAACTGGACTATATGCTTGCTCCCATGCTTTTTAGCATGATGTTTTTGGTGATGTTGTTGGACTCCTGCAATGAGGATGAAAATGGCATCCAGGTCAACTACCATACTGACAGTAAATTATTTAACTTGAAATAAAGTGGAGGGAGAATTGGTGCTTGACTTTTTGTTTGCAAATTATTATGCACTCAATGCATCCTCTGAGGCTGAGATGCAACAAAGTATGGACTGATTTTCTGTTGCTTGTACTAATTTTGGCATAACAATTAACATTAAGAAAACAGATGTTCTCTACCAGCCAGCACACCATCCCTACATGGAACCATTGTTTACAGCAAATGAAGAAATTTTTAATGCTGTAGATAAGTTCACTTACCTTGGCAATATACTTTCCAGGGATGCACACAAGATGATGAGGTTAATGCACACATTGCCAGAGCTAGTTTTTTTGAGAGGTTCCAAAGGAAAGTATGAGAGAGGAGAGTTATTAAGCTGCCTACCAAAGTGAAGGTCTGTGGAGCTATTGTGTTGACCTCATTGTTGTATGCCTGTGAAACGTGGACAGTCTGCCAGGGCAATGCCAGGAAACTGAACTGCTTCTGTTTGGATTGTCTTGAGAAGATTCTGAAGATCACCCGACAACATAAGGTACCAGACACTGAGATCCTTTCTGGACCTGAACTTTCAAGCATTCAAACTCTACTACAGAAAGTGCAACTCTAATGGGCTGACCAGGTTGTTCAGATGCCAAAAGTACGTTCACCTAAAAGACTATTTTACAGAGAACTCACACAAGGCAAGCACTCACATGGAGGTCAGAAGAAGTGATACAAAGACACTCTCAAAGTCTCTCTTGACTTTGGAATTTCTTATGTGACATGGGGGAGACTGGCATGGGACTACCAAGTATGGCATGCCCACCTCAGAGAAGATATTGTGCTCTATGAGCAAAGCAGAATTGAAGTAGCTCAAATGAAATGTGAGATGAGCAAATTTAAAGGCATCTCCACTGCACTTGTTGGACTATTTCTGCCTGACCTGTGGTAGAGCCTTCTCAACTTTTTTTATCTGATCAGCCATAGCCAGAATGACCTCAACATAATGATGCCATTCTGGTCCTCTTTGGGAACGAAGGACCACAACCAAGATCAGGGGAATGTCAGGGATATATTATACCTGGTTTTCAGCATGGTATTTCATAAAGTCTCTCTCATCCTTTTGGACAAGACTGGATGATAGTACAAAAAGTGGTTATTAATGAATGAACCTCAACCTAGAGGGAAGTTTCATGTGCCATGTTGCAGGTCTCTTGTGCTTTACTAATGATGAATATATAGATGACATGCTGATTATACTCGAGGGGGCCATGAAGCTGAGAGGGATGGATAAGCCTTCTCTTAACTCTACACTCTCTCTTTTTGATATCATCAAACCCCATTGTTCAATGGTCACTTCTACAAATAATTTCCAAACCTGTATATCTAGGCTGCATCTATTTTCTGAGCTCCAGAGCTATATTGCCAGCTGCTTGCTAGACATCTCTACCAAGATGTACCATAGGTACCACAAATTTAACATGTCCAAAATGGGGATCATTATATTTTTGTGAGGATAAAAAATAAACATAAAAAAATTGTTCCTCTTTCAAACTTCCTTGTTTCTGTTAAGAGGAATATTACCCTTCCCAGTCACACAATCATCCTTGACTTTTCCCTCTCTGTCAACTTCAGGCTAATGAGTTGCTAAGTTTTGTTGATTCTAACTCCATAACATGTGTTGCCTCTGTACCTGTTTTTTTTCTCTCCACTCACAGAACCTTTACCTTAGTTCAGGCTTTCATTTTGTTTGCCATTAGTCTTTTAATTGGTCTCCCTACTTTCAGTCAGTTCTTTCTCCAATCCACCCTTCACATGGCTGCCAACATTTTTACAAAACAGATCAGACTACGTCACAAGCCTCCTCCCACTAAAAAAAAAATCACAAATTGTTTCTTGTTGCTTTTAGGATAAAATATAAATTCAGTCTGTCCTTTTAAAGTGCTCCAAAATATGGCTGCAGTATAATTTTCCAATTCTCTTCACATATACTCTGTTCTAGAGAAATTGATTTTCTAGCTATTCCTCATACATAACATGCTATCTTCCATCTTTGTGTCTACAAACGTGGTCTTCCATTATTGAAATGCACTCTTTCCTCATCCCAGTTCATTGAGCTCTTAGCTTCCTTCAAAACATAGCTCAGGTACTATTTCCCACCCAAATACTTTCCCTGTTCCTCAGAAGGGCTAGTGATTTCTCTCTCTCTCTCTCTCTCTCTCTCTCTCTCTCTCTCTCTCTCTCTCTCTCTCTCTCTCTCCTCTCTCTCATGCTCTCCTTTCTATATACTTTCTCCACCAGCTTGCATTCTTTGAAATGTACTCTACCTTGCCCCCAGAACACCTCCTTACCAATAAGCTCATTATCCTATGAGACTGCATCAGCTTTGATACATACACCTTCTCAGTACCTTCTGCCTTTCTGATTATAAGACTAGAGAGAAGAGCAAGAACTTCTCTTAAACTATCCATTTAAATGGAGACTGAAGCAATCTACATGCTATCGTTCTTTTCCATGTTCGGTTTTGTTTCCTTTTTCCCATTGTTCACTCCATTGGTTACAACCCTTCCTTACAAGCGGACTAATGTCCAGTGTGAAAGTATTTGCTGATCCTATACTTGATGGCAAGCTGCCACGGGGGGAGGGGAGAGGGAGGGGAAAAAATTTGAAACTCAAGAGATTGTGGAACTGAATCTTGTAAACCAAAAGTAAACAAACAAATCAATTAATAAAAAAAAAACTATCCATTTAAAGAGGACTCTTAGCAACTAGGCATCTCTTCATTTTCCATGAGCTTGAATTCCTTGGACTGGACTCCACTATGCCCCTGTGCCTGAATACCTTATTTCCCAGCCACCTCTCCCACCTTTCAGCTTTCTTTTGTTATCTTTCCAACTAGATTTTAAGCTCTTTGAGGGCAGGGACTGTCTTTCTTTTTCATATTTGTATCCTCAGTTCTCAGCACAGTTCCTAACATATCGTAGATGGTTAATAAATGTTTATCGACTATTTACTCATATGTGTACATGCTGTATCCTCTGAATTGAATGTAAGTTTCCTGATGTCAGGGGACTAAGTTTCATTTTTGATTTTATATCTCCAATGCCTAACAGAGTGCTTTGAAAAGAGCAGGTACTTAGTAAATGTTTGTTGAATAGAACTTAGGTTCAGAAAATCAACTTTATAAGCATAAAATGGGAAAGATATGGCTGAGAAGCAGTTCAAGCAAGGAAGACTTAGAGGTTTAAATGATCTTCAAGTTCAATATGAGTCAACAGTGTAGTATAGCTACAAAATAGCTAAGTGCCCCTTAAGTTAAATTAATATGAAATCTCAGATCCAGAACAAGTACAGTAAGTCCCATTGAACTCTTCCCTAGTCAGAACACACCTAGTCATTATGTTTTATGTGGGGCATTGACAAACAAGTCTTCCTGTGTCCAAGGGAGGAAAGTCATAATACTCAGAGAACTTGGCCAATGTCACAAGCTAATTGTTTATAAGAGTTGGGTATGTTTAACCTAGTGAATAAAGAGAAATCTGGAGGAGGGGTATTAAGGACATGATTGGAGTATTAAAGTATTTTAAAAGCTGTCATATGAAAGGAGTGAAGCTGATTTTTTTTTGGCCCAGGACCAATGTATAAAAGTTCTAAATAGGTAAATTTTGGCTCAGTATAAGGAAAAACTAAGAAATTTAACTGTCCAGAAATACAGTGGGCTACATCATAACATTGCAAGTCACAACCCTCTTGATATGTTCAAAGAGAGGTTGTATGACTAGAGATTAGTAATGATTTAGATAGAGTTTATGATTTGGTACAGGTTTAGATTAGATGACATCTCAACTGGAATTTAGTTGACAGTAATAAGAATATGAAAAGGGTGGAATAAGTAGAGAGTAATACTAGGGCTAAGCCTGGACAAAAATAAAGCTAAAGAATAATGCCTTTGTTTAAGATTTTTATTACTCTTCTCTTTTGAACCAAAACTATCACAGGCCTTTCCCATTTACCAAGAGGTACCCAAATGAATCTGTGGAAAGAACACAAGTTATAAAGTCCATTTGTCTTAACAACAAGGATCTTCTTTAGATGAGAAAACTCCCTTAGACTTTCAAATCATTGCAAGTACATTTACCCTCAGGCACACATGTTTTGTGTATATGATAAAGAGAATTTAGATTGGAGTGCCAGAATGTGCATGTACTAGAGGACAGAAAATTATTTCCAACGTAGAATCTTCCCTTTCAACAAGCCTTTTTTTTTTCAGTGTTGTCACTATTTGTGTAGCTTCCAGGGAGTAAATGATTGATTCTCAGCTGAATTATGGCTTCTGCCTCTGGCTTTTACCTGGACTCGAAGTCCCTTTATACTACCATGCATCTACAGCTTTCTCTCCTCTCATTTTCTGCTGTCATGAGGAAGCCACAGTAGAGTTCACCAATCTCCTTCATGAGCAGATATTCACACATGAGCTGTACAAAAGTCTTGCCCCCACTTACAAACAAAACAAAACAAGGCTACTCCTTCAGCCTTTCCAGGCTAGTGCCCACTATCATCCTCAGAGGTAAGCCTCAAAGAAGTGCCAACCTCTACTTCCAGAAGCCCACACTGGTAATTCCTTTCCCTGGGATAACCAACTATCCCAGAAAGCCTCTACCTCACTAATGTCTTCTACCAGAGACTATTAGCAAAACAGTCAAAACAGGAGCAGAGATCCACCAACACAGAGCTGCCAAAGAGACTGGCAGAGGCTATAGTTGACTACTACCTTTAAAAGAACCCTCATTTCTGACTAATCTGCCAGTCAAAGAGGTTTCCATTCACTGAATGCTTAGCAGACCAGAACCAGTTTCAGAAAGTTTACGGATGCTCTGAAGTCTCATCAATGCATCTGCATCATCAGAACTCTTCAAAAAATAGACTTCCCAGATTCTTCCATGTAGGGAATTTTCTTCAATGAGTATGCTGATACCTTTTGAGCATGCATGAGTCCACTATTACATATGTATGCATTGTGTGTTTATATGCACGTATAATGTATGTTTTGCTGCCAGGTTGGCATCAATGCCTCAAGGATTGAGGAGCAACCTTTGGAACCAAGTCTAGCAATAGCTGAGATAGAGTCATCTAGCAACAATGTTGCATTTCAGTGTGAACTTGATGAGACCAATGCTATGAAGGAACTGTGCTAAGTATGAGCCTACTATTTGCTGAGATTGACGTAGTATAGGGGAGAGTGTACACCTAAGGCACTGGGGAAAATGTTTTATGTTTTTGTTGTTGCCATATTTTCTAAGTACATATTCCTTTATAAAAGTCAATTGAAGTTAAGTAGTCAAAGGGAACTGAGGCACTAGTGTATGTCTACACATATTCGTATGTGTATGTGCATGTATATGTGTGTATGTATACATGCGTGTCTATGATTCTTGTCTCTGCCTCACTGCAAGCCCAAACCTCAAGTGCCAATACTATAACAACCAGCTACTAGATAGTTGTTGCCTCACCATCTTCCGATTTATATTGGGTTTTGACTCAGTACTATTTTCATCTTACTCTTGAAAAGAAAAAGGAAATGGGCACAAAATGAATTGAGTAGTTCATCCACCTCACCATCATCCATTCATTATCATCACCATTGTGTGGGGTAACAAAGACCCTTACCCAGATTAAACTCAAGCTTCTCAAGGTAGAAAGTAGAAAAGAATTTATTATGATTCTCATGAGAAAAGGGCAACTCCCACTGAGTGCATTCAATACATTCTCAGTGTCAGACTGCACCAGGCATAGAGAAGATACCTACTTTTATAGCCCCAGCCCCTTTACCTACTCACAATCTCCCACCCCCCCCAGCCCCCTTCCTCTCAGCTCATTCTCACGAGCTTTGAGGGCACAATCTAAAACGTGATAAATCTAACCCAAGGACAGTGATGACATATACACAGTTATCAGATGCAATTATTTTGTAAGTTTAGCAGCCAATTGACTTTGGCACAGCTCCTACATTTTTTAGGGCCCCTTTTTTCTTTGATTAATGAACAGACATGATCAAAGCCTGTGTTCTTGTCCTTGTTCCTGTAACACTTCACGGTCAGCTTGCCCTTACAGTATAACTGGGCAAGGAACAAAGCAGATATGATTATCCACAGATTTAGTAATCTAAGAATTCTTGTACAACTCTCATCCTCGTTAATCTCTTGACCTGGGTAATCATGCAGATGTGTTTGCATCCTGTGTTCCTATCCTCCTCTCCTGGAACACTTCAGGGTTGGCAGCTTGTTTTTACAGAAAAACTGAATTGAAAACCCAACCTTTAATTCTATGAGGGTCCCCTAGCCTAAAAATTTTATGAGGGGCCTTCACCATATCTCACACACCATCATCTCACCCATAAAGAGTAATATTCCTGTTCCTTTTTTTAAAAAAATTTTCTGTTACCACTAGAACTTTAGCTTTAAAAAAACTTTCCATTTTCACCACTAACCTTTTAAAGAAACAAAATTATTATTGAAGTATTAATCTCTTCTGATTTTAGTAGAGGAAAAGCTCCAGATGTCTGGATAGAGTGCCCCATCATAGGATCATGTTCCAATGCTAGATTTGTGATCTATTTTCCATACTACTCATTTAATATATTCAATAAAAATGGTCTGCAGTATATCTCTACAGCATATTGCTTGTTTTTCTACATCCATCGATTCTTTCCCAAGTGATTTTAACTATGTTTCTCCCCTCATTTTCTTGGATTTCCTCATATGAATATTTTTCTTAATCCAACCTTGAAGAACTTTTGCTGGGCCTGTAAGAATTGATATATGATGCCATTTCCTGTTCTTTATCTTGGTATTTGTCCTGGAACAGATTCAGTTCTGAGGAACCTGACCCCTAATGAGAGAGGTTGATACTTAAACTTCATCAGAATGTAAAGCAATCGACAGGAGTGCTAATTAGGCATTTTATGTGTCACCTTGGTTTGGTACTGTCCAAACAACCTTTGGCATATGTCTGCTTGCAAAGTGTCTAGACTTGGGACCAATTTTCTTGATGGTGATAGCTGTTCTCTCTAGTGTAGAATTATTCCCCTCAGCAAAACAACTGCTGAAGTTGCTCATTATTTCAGGTAGTTTTTTAGTTGACTCTTGGATTCTCTAAGTAAAACATCATATCAACTACAAAAAAAATTATGGTTTTGCTTTCTCTTTGTTTATGCTTTTTCTTTCAATTTCTTTTTCTTGTCATTGCTATAGCTCGCAGTTCTAGCACTATTTTGGGTAGTAATGCTGATAATGAACATTGTTGCTTTAACCCTAATTTTTTTGGAAAGGCTTCTGGCTTATATTCATTACAAATAATGAAAGTTCTTGGTTTTGAACACATACTACTTATAATTTTAGGGAAAGATGTGTTTATTCCCATGCTTCTTAATTTTTTAAATGAATAGGTGGTATATTTTGTCAAAAACTTTCCCCCCTTCATTTATTGAAATAATCATATCAGTCTTACAATTTCTATTATTAATCTGATAAAAAATGTGTCTGTGGTTTTCTTAATATTGAACCAGTCCTACATTTATGGTATAGAAATTATATGGTCATGGTATATAATCTTTGGGATGTGTTACTATAGTCTCCTTGCTAATCTTTTATTTTAAAATTTTGAACTAGTCATTTGTGATATAGGTCTAGAGTTTTCTTTCTCTGTTTTAATTCTCCCTGGTTGAGGTATCAAGAAAATATTTGTGTCATAGAAGGAATCTATGTCATTTGACATATATTCATTTAGTACTGATAGGACCTTTTTAAAAATGCTTTTTTGTAAGTAATTGTTTTTTAAATGTTTAGTAGAATTTGTTTGTAAATCCATCTGGTCCTGTGTTTTTTCATTTAGCGAGTTCATTATGGCTTACCCAATTTCTTCTTATATGATAGGGTCATTCATACTCTCTATGTCCTGTTTTGTTAACCTGGGAAATGTATATTTTTATAAATAGTTGTTCATTTCATTCGGATCATCAGTTTTATTGGCATATAGTTGAATAAAATAATATTTGCTTTTCCCCCCTTCTTTATAGGGTCTAAATTCTTTTTTTTTTCATTTTTGCTATTGGTAATTTGTTTTTGTGTTTTTTTTAAATGAATTTACCAATGCCTTGACTTTTTCTCGTGCTATTGTTGTTGCTGTCGTTGTTTTTTCAAAAAACCAACTCCTACTATTATTTATTAATTCAATAGACTTTTTATACTTTTAATTTTGTTCATCTCTTCTTTGATTTTCGGGATTCCTATTTTTGTTGTTTATTTAGAGGTTTTTAATTTGTCAGTTTTCTAATTTTTTAGTTGCATACCCAATTTGTTGATCTGCTTTCTCTCTCTTTTATCAATGGAAATGTTTAGAGATATAAAATTTCCCCCAAGTACTGCTTTCGTTGCTTTCTAAAAAATTATATTGTTTAATTATTGTCATACTGAACAAAAATTTTTGTTGTTTCTATGACTTGCCAAAGTGTCCTTAAATCCACCCATCCTTTATGATTAAGTTATTTGGCTTCCAATTAATTTTTTAATCTTTGTTTTAAAAATCCTTTATTGAATTATGGTCAGTAAAAGATGTATTTAATATGTCTGCTTTTCTCCATTTACTTAGGAGGATTTAATGCTTGCTACATGGTCAATTTTTGTGAAGAGGCCATGCATAACAAAGAAATTGGTATACTCCTTTCTATTCCTATTCAATTTTCTCCAGAGGTCTATTCAGATCCTTAATTTCTTTCTTATTTTTTGGTTATATTTACCAAGGTCTTAGAAGGAGTAAACTGAGGTTTCCAAAATTTTTTGTTTCTCCCTGTAATTCATTTAACTTTTGCTTTAAGAATTTAAATGCATTGTCATTTGACATACATTCATTTAGTATTGACAGTAATTCATTGTGTATGGTACCTTTTTTTTTTAGCAGAATGTAGTTTCCCTGTTTATTATCTTTAATTAGGTCTATTTTTACTGTTACTTTGTCTGAGATAATGATTGCTACCCCTGCCTTTTTTATTTTAGCTGAAGTATAATAGATCCTACTCTGGCTCCTTATTTTAACTCTATCTTTCTATTTCAAGTGTATCTTTTGTAAACAACATATCATTGGATTTTGGTTTCTAATCCACTCTATTATTTTCTTCTGCAATGTAAGTGCATTCATTCCATTCACATACAGTTATGATTGCTAATTATATTTTCCTCCATCCTATTTTCTTATACTTTTCCTTCTCTTTTTTTTCCTTATCCCATCTTTAAGAGTTTGGTTTTTTCCCCCTGATTAATCCTTCCCTTAATATGCATTCCCTCTAATTCTCTCACCCCTTACTTGTAACCCCTTCCTCTCCTCTTCCTCTTTTGGGTAAGATGTGTTTCTATACCCGCCTGTCTGTGTATATATATTCTTCCCTTCTTTGACCAATTCCAATGAGAGTGAAGTTAATGTGTCACATGCTCTCTTCTCACTTTCTTCTCATTGTTATATAGATTTCTACTTGTGGACCTCACTTATGAGACATAATTTGCCTCATTCTTGCTCTCCCTTTCCCCCTACCCCAGTATGTTCCTCTTCCCAATCCTCTCCATTCCAATTTTCTGATCATCAAATCATAGCAGAATAATTCCCAGTCCTTCCTTCTACTCTCTCTAAGACTTCTGAGGATGATAGAGTTCTGAGGGGCTACATGCATCATCTCCCCATATAAGAATGTAAACATTTTAGTAATGTAATGTAAAAACTGTAAACTTTTTAGTCCTTTATGATTGCTCATGCATGTTAACCTTTTTATGCTTCTCCTGATTCTTGTGTTTATATGTCAAATTTTCTACTCAACTCTGTTCTTTTTATCAGAAATGCTTGGAAGTCCTCTCATTAAAAGACTATTTAGTCCCCTTTGGGATTATACACAGTTTTATTGAATAGGTTGATCTTGGTTTTAAGCCTAGATCCTTTTCTTTCTGGAACATCATATCCTAGTCGTTCTGCTACTTTTAAGTGGTGGCTACTAAATCTTATGTGATTTTGACTGTGACTCTTCAATATTTAAATTCTTTCTTTCCGGCAGCTTATTGTATTTTTTTTCTTTCACTTGGGCATTCTGGAAATTTGTAGGATTTTTTTCCTTAACCTAGGAATTTTCATTTAGGGGTTTCTTTCAGGAGAGAAATGGTGAATTCTTTCAGTTTCTTCTTTGCCCTCTGGTTTTAAGCTATCTAGGATATTACTTTATTATTTCTTGAAATATGATATCTAGGCCCTTTTCAATTTGTGGCTTTCATGTTGTCCAGTGATTTTTAAATTATCTCTCTTCAATTTTCCAGTTAAGCTGATTTTTCATATAAGATCCTTAACATTTTCTTCTATTTTCAGTTTTTTACTTTGTTTTTAATATGTCTTGATATCTCATGGAATCATTCATTGGCTTCCATTTGGTCAAGTCCAGTTTTCAATTAATTATTCCTTTTAGTAGGTTTTGTACCTTTTTCCAAGTTGTTAATTCTTTTCATATATTTCTTGCTTAGCTCTCACTTCTTTTCCCAATTTCTCCTCTACCTTTCTCAATTGATTTTTGAAATAATTTTGTAGGTCTTTTTTGAATTCTTGATTTAACTCTTCCAAGAATTCTTATTGGACTTTTGTCCAAAATAAAACTTTTTTGAGACTTTGCTTGTAGATATTTTCAAACCATTCTCTTCTGGCTTTATATTTTGAACTTCTCTGTTACCATAATACCTCTTTATGGTAGGATTTTTCTTTCTGTTTCTTCATTATTCCAGTCTAGTTCTTGGACTTTATGTTAGTGCTGGGCTCTGTGCATTTCTACAGAAAGTGTGTCTAACCTGAGTTTTTGTTCTCTTATGTCCTTTTGTTGCTTTCCCAGTTCAGTCTGGGGAATCTATCATCTTTCATTGCTCTTGAGAGTATGTGATTTGGGGGCAAGATCTGCTCACTACTTTCCTGGTCTGAGTTCTATAATTTCCTCACTGAAACTGAGGTTTCAGGCTATAGGCTTTTCCCTGTTTGACAGTTTCAGTAGATGTTGCTGGACTCAGTCATTATTAGCCCACTGGGAGGCTCTACAGGTTCAGAGGGACTGAACTGCGGACTACCCTTTGGTCTCAGACCCCTGCTGTGGTTATTCCACTACAGGCTTTCACTCTGCACTGGAGGATAGAAATGAGTCCCAAACTCCTCCTGAGATCAGAGCTACACAGTTATGATTTGCTTTCAATACTTGTTCCTTTTTTGGTGCACATGTAAAACCCATATTCATGATTGCTCCTCTCTGCCCTGGATCTATAACTTAGATCTGAGTAGCGAAAAATGGAATTGCCAAATTGCAACTCCATCTTCATCCTGTGCTAGCCAGATATCCCATGAGTTATCTTTCTGCTTTGATATTTCCTACTTTGGTGCCTGTCTCAAAAAAGTATAAGCAAAAGAGATATATAACTCTTGGTCACAATTAGGCTTGTGTCTTTGAGGCATGTTTAAAAACATGAGATATTTTTTTAAATGGCCCAAATTCATATTAATTCTTTCCTTGAAAATATAGTTATGAGATGATCTGTAATTATGTCCCCAGTTAGAAAGCAAAGTCCCTTTAATAATGAACTGGTCAGGTGAGATCCCTACACTGAGCTAAGAAAGGTCATCTTTTTCCTGTGTGGCTTCAGAGCTATCGTTTTCCTTGTGACTTGATCAAAGGGACTTTGGTCAAGGTACTTTTATTAAGAAATGTAAATACACAATCAACAATTGTGAGAAATAATATTAGATTCATCCAATACAGTCCTTAACAGAGTTTCTAAAGATAAAATTAGAAATGGGTGCCATTTGCACTCAGTTCACATTAAAGCAATAGGCAGAAGTCTGTTTTTCTCTGAGGGCTTCAGCTACTGAACTGAATACCCAGGCTTTGAAAAAAACAACACATTCATACGCCTCTCCATTTGTCCATTTACAGGTCACCTCTCATGGTCTTCTGAGGAAGCTTTGGTTTGAGGAAGGAGACTGAAGATGTCACTGACATTGGCCAACCTGGTTGTAATATAGTTCCGTGTGTCATATCCTGCCACCTCCCTTTTCTACTCTCTTTCACTTGAGAAATCCTTCATATCCCTGCTATACTAGGAGAAACTCTGCTTTCCGGTCTTGATCTCTCTTTAGCTTTCTCTTTTCTTAAAATGAGAAGAAATACAATCCCTAGGGTCTTTGAGAAGGCTGTTACTATTTAAAATCATAGTGGGGGAAGGCTAGACCCCCCAATAAAAGTATATATTCCTATAATACACAATTCTACATCACAACTTAGAATAGAAAAGTTATGAAACAAAATTCTATAAGGTCTGGGGAGAATGTTATTATTTGGGCTGGGCATTAAAAGATGGCTTTAGAATTCAAGAGGAGAAAAGAGAGAGAGGGATGATGAAAACATTATAATTGTAGGAGTTTATTGCATAGCTTATAGATTTAAATAGTATTGTAACTGTTATTACTACTTTGAATAATACCATAAAATTAATTACCTGATTGATTTAGGTAAAGTGTTTTTGTTTTTGTTTTGTTTTACCCAAGCTGCTTATTAGCAACAGAGACACACATTAGATGATCATCAAAAATGCCAACTTTCTGACACAAGAAATGTGCAGTAAATTAGCTTTTGATGTTTTTGTTTTTATGAATATATTAGTGACATAATTCTTTCTGTTTAGGATACCAAAATTGCAATTTCAGTGGTTCTAGAAGGAAGAGGAAGCAGTGAAATAAGGAAGATAAAAGAAGAGTTGCAAAGAGATAGGAGCCTTCCTAAGCTTGAACTGAAAGGTCCAGACAGCTAATAATGGGGTCAGATTTCCAGATGAGGATCAAGGCTTTGGTTCTCTTACGAAAAGGTGGTGCCTAAGGAGATACCTATCTGGAACTCTTTCAGCAACTGGCTGCTGTCAGTGGTTCTGAATCTCTCAGCACTGGGAGCTGCTGTTCAGGTGCTGAATAAGTTGTAGTTCTAGGTCTTCCACTAACATGTGATTCTTGTGCAATTCACAGTAATACCTCATTGGGCCTCAGCTTTATCATACAAAAAATTCTAATTCATATGATCCTCTGGCTTTAACTTTGATCTCATCTGCTTCCATTTCTGACATCTTGCTCCCTTTCTCTTTTGAATTTTTAATCTCCTTCTTTCACTGCTGATGACTTCCTATTCACTCTCCAAATTGCAAGGAAAAACAAAACAAAACAAAACAAAAAAATTATTTTACCTAACTTCTTAAGCTATTATTCCATCTCTCCTCTCCTTAACTGACAGACTTCAAGAAAGAGTAGCCTATACTTGCTAAATCTACTTCTTTATTTTCTATTCACTCCTTAGCCCCTTGTATTGTGGTTTTGTGCTGAAACTGCTTTTCTAAAGCAGTTTTTGTTTTTTTGCTTTTTTGCTTTTTTTGCAGGGGGAAAGGCAGGGCAATTGGGGTTAAGCGACTTGCCCAAGGCCACACAGCTAGTAAGTGTTAAGTGTCTGAGGCCAAATTTGAACTCAGATCCTCCTGACTCCAGGGCTGGTGCTATATTCACTTTGCCACCTAGCCACCCTCTCCAAAGGTTCTTAATGTCCTCCCAACCCTCAATAGTCTCTTCTTGGTTCTTATCCTCTTCATCCTTTCTGAAACATGTAACACACTGTTGACTAGCCTTTCCTTCTTGATACTTTCACGTTTTTTTGGCTTCTACGATGTCATATTGTTTCTCTTATCTCTCTTACTGTAACCTTTTTGTCTCTTTAAATGTATTCTATTTTTCCTCATGCCCCCTGTTTTTATTTTTATGAACATATCAGTGATATAATTAGCAATATAGTATATATAATATATAGATGCTATAATTAGTGATATAATTTGGCATTGTTGCCTCTTCAGTGAAGTTTCTTTTTATCTATTGTTGTGAATGAAGCCATTACTCCTGTAGAGATGATTCCCAGATGAATATACCAAGCTTTGTAAATTTTCAGTTCAAACTACTTGCTAGACACTTCTACTTGGATACCCAACCACCATCTTAAGATACAGAGTTTATCATATTTTTTTTGAATATATCCTTTCTGATCATCCCTGATAAATTTCAGCAGCAAGGAAAGACATTAAATTTATACAGACCCCACTGCAGTGTAGGAAATGGAGGGGATAAGGTACAAGCACTGGTTTGGGGTTTTTTTCTGCTTTAAAAATTTTTTTTAACAGTTTTTCTTTTTAAATTTTGAGTTCCAAATTCTCCCTCTTCCTTGATCATCACTGTAACATTGCTGTTACTGTGTACAATGATCTCCCAGTTCTCATTTTGCAATGCATCAGTTCACATAGGTCTTACTGTGTTTTTTTTAAACCACTCCCCTTGTCACTTCTTATAGCACAGTAGTACTCCATCACAATCATGTATCAGAACTTGTTTAGTCATTCCACAGTTGATGAACATCTCCTCAATTTCCAATTCTTTGCCACCACAAAAAGAGATGTTATGGGGGTGGCTAGGTGGCGAAGTGAATAGAGCACAGCCCTGGAGTCAGGAGGACCTGAATTCAAATTTGACCTCAGACACTTAACACTTACTAGCAAGTCACATAACCCCAATTGCCCTGCATTCCCTCCTCCAAAAAAGCAAAGAGAGAGAGGGAGAGGGAGAGGGAGAGGGAGAGAGAGAGAGAGAGAGAGAGAGAGAGAGAGAGAGAGAGAGAGAGAGAGAGAGATGCTATAAATATTTTTATAATATAGGTCCTTTTCCTTTTTGAAATTTTCTCTTTGGGATATAGACCTAATAGTGGTATTGCTTGGTCAAAGCATATGTACAGTTTTATAGCACTTTGACCATAGTTCCAAATTATTCTCTAAAATTGTTGGAGCATTTCACAACTCCACAAAGAGTTTTTTAGTGTACCTATTTTCTCTCATCTCCTTTAGCATTTGTCATTTCTGATAGGCATAAGTGATGCCTTAGAGTTGTTTTAATTTGCGTTTCTCTAATCAATAGTGATTTAAAGTATTTTTTCATATGACTATATTTAACTTTGATTCCTTCTTCTGAAAACTGCCTATTCATATCCCTTGACAATATATCAGTTGAAGAATGTTTCTTATTTGTATAAATTTGATTTGGTTCTCTATATATTTAGGCCTTTATAAGAGAAACTTGCTCTAAAAAATTTTTTAAATATTATTTCGTTCTCTGTGTTACCTTTTAGCAAGATGTAGTTTCCCTGATTATCTCTTTTAATTATGTCTATTTTTACTTTTGCTTTGTCTGACATCAAGATTGCTACCCCTACCTTTTTTACTTCAGGTGAAGCATAATAAATTCTGATTTACCCCATTTATTTTAACTCTCTGTGTGTCTTCTGTTTCAAATGTGTCTCTCATAAACAATGTATTGTTGGATTCCAGTTCCCAATTCATTCTCTCATTTACTTCCATTTTGTTAGTGAGTTCATCCAATTCACATACACAATTACTACCTATTTCCTTCCATCCTATTTTCTTTTATTTCTTTTTTTCTCTCTCTGTTTTTATCCTGTCTCTCCTCAAAAGTTGGTTTTGCTTTTGACCTCTGTCTCCCTTAATCAGGCCTCCTTTTTAGCACCCCCTCATGTCTCTTATCACCTTCTCCTATTTTACTATTGGGTAAAGTAGATTTCTATACCCAACTGAATATGTATGTGTATAGCTGTTAATTGTCTTTTCATAATTTTCTTGAATAACCCTCATATCTTTTCCCATCTTTTCATCTCCCACTCTTATTTCTTTCTTTAACTCTTCTAGGTATTCTTGTTGGGCTTGAGTCCAATTAGCGTTTTTCTTTGAGGGTTTGGGTCTAGCTGTTTTCACATTGTTGTTTTCTTCTCAGAGTGTCTTCCTTTTTTTCTACTGGTATAGTTGCTTTTTTTATGGTCAGCTTCTTTTGTTGTTTGCTCATTTTTCCAAACTATTTCTTCACTTTGAACTTTATGTTGAAGTTCACCCATGGATGGGGAGGTAGTCTCCCAAGCTTCAAACTTTTTTTGTGCTGCTTTTTTCAGAACTAGTACTGGGGGTCTTCAGGTTTTTTGCATTTCTCAAGTGTACTACTCCCAGCTGCCCCCACCTTTTTGTCACAAACCCCTCCTGTCAACCTCCTAAGTTGTCAGGCTGGAAAAATGTCTCACTCTGACCTTTTGTTAACTCTGCCAAAACTTGATTTTAGTTATTTTAAAATTATTTAAAGGGAAATGTTGGGAGAGTTTGACTGGGTTGCTGCCTCTCATATGCCATCTTGGCTCAGTCATGAGCACAGATTTTGAAGAAAGGTACCTAGGAATCCCACTCAATTGGAGATAATCATTACAGTATATTTAAACTAGAGGATGAAGGACTGCTGGCATGAAATTGGTCAATATCACTTTGCAGCAGCAGAATGAGGTGTACTCTAACTCAAATGAGATTTTAGGAGGCTTCTCTGCCATGGTGAACCACCATAGTCACAGTGGTTTCAGGGTCTCTTGTCAAACAATCTCATAGTTGTAGGGGAATTCAGTAGCCATCTAGTTTTAATTCCTAGACAGGAAAGAACCTCTTCTATGACCTATGTATTAAGTAGTGATCATTCATCCCTTGCCTGAAGACCTCCAATGAATCCACTAACTCCCAAGATGTTCCATCCTATTTTGGAAAAGTCTATTTATTAGGAAGTTTTTCCTTACATCAACCTCAATGTGTCCTACTCTAGCTTCTATTCATGTTTCTAGTTTCTAGTTCTACCCCATGGATCAAACAGAATATGTATAAGCTCTCTTCCACGTACCTGCTTTTTAAATACTTTAAGGTAGGTCTAAAGTTACCCCCTAAGTAATCTCTTCTTAAGGCTAAATATCCCTTGCTTCTTCAGTCTTCATTTGGCACGAATTTGAGATCTGTTGACATCCTGGTTGTCTGTCTCTGCATACACTTCTTTTTGTCAGTATCCTTCCTAAATTAATATGGTGTCCAGAATTGAATACAGCTGTTTGGATGTGGTCTGACCAGGCCAGCATACATCAGGACCATTTCTTTCTTATTCTTGATGATGCATCTGTTTTCTTTGTTGTTCTCTAAGGGCTACACTTAGTTTGAGCAGATGTTGTGAAAATGACACCAAAAATAGCAGTAAGGAAATAGCACCATCAGCTGAGTTCCCAGGCTTGCCTTCTATATTGGGTAATCTCAACTTTTTCAAATCTTAAACTCTCCAAAGTTTGAAGTTAGTATCACTAGGTTACTGTCATTTCATCCTGACTTCTTTGATGTAGCTAGAATTTCTTAGATCCACAAGCCTTGTGTAAGTACCTCCTTTTGTCCACTCTGAGCTAATAATTATAGATAGGCCTAAGCCAAAGGCAACTTTTACTAAATGGAAAATATAGCGTTAGTAAGCAAACAAGATTACTTGTGTGCAGCCCATATTATCAGTGATCATATTCCAAAGACATGTAGCAATATTTCCCTTAGTCCAATTTCTTCCATGATTATTTCCTCATTTCTCTTTTAGCTCAGATTTTAAAATATTTCGCTGCTACCTTCTCACATTTCCTAAAGGCTATTACTTATTGCTGCCTTTTGAGGGAGGTAACAAAGGAACAAGCATGCTGGGTGTGTAACAACATAACAAAACATGTAACAAATACATAAAATACCTACATTTTACATACTGTAACATTACTACAAAGGTACTTTGAAAAGAACTAGATTAAAGAATGCTAGGAGGGAAATATACGAAAAAAAAGAATATTGGCTGGTCACGGGGCAAGAGTGAGGAGTAGTCTGTGCACAGCTAATGTACCCGCAGTCTTATTGAAAGGTAAGGAGAAAAGGAGGAAGGCCCTCAGCATGTAGAATGCACTCTCTTTTGTGGGCTTTTGGGAAGATGTGGACAACACCTTGAAACTATTACTTGTACAGGTTGGACAGGTTGGACAGGCATGACTGAGTGTCGATATGCAATAGCCACAGTGGTGAGATTACAAACTCTTTTGAGCGTATTCAAAAGAGTACTGAAGAAGAACAAGATGAACTCCATCTTGGAGTAGCCTTTACAATTAGAGCCTAATATAACAAATACATTCATATGAATTCACAAAGACACTTTTGAGGCAAAATATTTTAGAATATAAAACATAAATATTAGAGTTTAAGAATGTAAACATAGAAACTTCAAAATATTATAACATTCTTGACATTTTCCCACTATTTTCCACTATTGCTTAATCCATGCCCCCCCTAAAACCCATAAAAATATAAAGTTATGTCATGGAGAATTGAAACAGTGTTTACAGAAATTTGACTCCATTTCTCCTTTTTAAAAAAATACAATCTATTGACTTTTACACAGAATTTATATCTATCTATCTATATCTATCTATCTATCTATCTATCTATCTATCTATCTATCTATATGATGGAGAAAGAAAAAGAGAGAGAGAGAGAGTTCTCACCTTCATTTTGATGGGATACCTTGATTTCAGAGACTCCAGTTTACTAAGGAAAGGTCTAACAATCATTAATGTAAAAATTCACAGTCACTGAAAATAATTTCCTTATAGGTATTCAGAGAGTACTTCTCATTTGTGTTCTCTAGAGCAGGACTTCTTTTCGTTTTTCAAGTTTCAGCAGTGTTAGCATTGCATGGCCTGAGGGCATGCACAATGCAAAGTGCTTAGGCTTTATGTTCATAACCAAGGCTGTAGTGAAGTTGCAATGAGGCAACATGGGCAAGCTGAGTGCTGCCAGAAACACCTCAGATTCATTACATGTTTGATATGGAATTAATTTTTGGTTGTTACGTGTTCAGAAACTTTTTACTGTTGCCAAATTTTTGGGTCTCGACCCACAGTTTAAGAAGCGTTGCTCTAGAGAAGGTAGCTTCCAGAGCAATACTTGTCTTCCTGTTGAAGAAGAGACAAGCATTTCAGAGAACAGGCAGCAAACCTGCAGAAACTAGATTGATGGTTAGATTAGCATCTTTAGACTCAACTCTCTGCTACACATATGAAACCCTAGACCAAAATCCTTCCATTGTTGCTAAGGGCATGGCCATGCCAGTGGTCCTAACTTCAATTACTAGTACTACTATTCCCTATATTAGCCCTGCTTGATTCATGAGAGTCATCTGACTTCCTACCTTCCCCAATCAGGCACCACTTAATTAATTTTAATTCAATAATTATTTACTAAGCACCTATTGTGTACTAGTCACAGTTTCAATTTGGCTAAAGTGTAGCATGCATGAGAAAAGGAAAGTTCATTCAGAAAGACATGGGAGTTACATTGTGAAAGACTTTAAATGCCAAAGTGAAAAATTTTTAAGAGGCAGGTTAAAAATTTATTCTTTACTTAAATGCCTAAAAAAAAGGAATTTCCATAAAAGTAGAACACAAAAAGAGGACTCTAAATTAAACTACAACTCGCCATTTCATACCAGTTGCATATGTACAAATATATGTATGTATACACATACATATAAATTTTGAACATTACTTTCAAAATTACCTTAACTCTTTGTGATTCCTTCTAAACATCCTTCTTTTCTCTTCAGTGCATCCATTGAATCTTCTTAAGGAGGAGAGTGACATAGACAAACCTGTGCTTTATCAATCTGCTAGATGTGTGGAGGATGGCTTGGCACTGAGGAAACAATTAGGATGTATTGCAACCATATAAATGAGAGGAGAGAAGGGCCTGAACTAGAATGGTGATTACTGTGAGTGGAAAGAAGGGGCAAGAAGCAAAAAAAAATCATTATGGAGGTAGAAATAATAAGATTTAACAAGTGATCAGATCTGGACAGGCAAGAGAGATGGAAAGGATTGACTACACGATTCTTTAACTTGGGCAGTCAGAAGGATGGTGGCTCCCTTGACAGATATAGGAAAGTTAGGATGAGGAATAGGTTTACAATGAAAGATAATGACTTCTATTTTGGATATGCTGAGTGTGAAATGCCTATGAGATATCCAAGTGGAGATATCCAATAGATAATTGGTAATGAGAGGATGAGTTCAAGAGAGGAAGGCTGAATATGTAGATTTGGGAGTCATTTACATAAAATTGATAGTTGAATTCATGAGTTATGATATTACTAGGAAGAAGTTCAGTGCATGAGAAGAATAGGATCATTGGGATTGACTCAGCCATCGTACGAATCATTAATGGCAGTTAAATATTCTTTACTACTATACCACAGCTACTAACTAATATTTACATAGCAATTTAAGGTTTGCAATGTGTGTTTGCAAATATTACCTCATTTTATCCTCACAAAAACCATGGGAAATAGGTGCAATTATTACTTTCATTTTACAGATGAGGAAACTGAGGCAGACAGAGATTAAGTGACTTGCCCAGGGTCACACAGTTAGTAAGTGTCTGAGACCAAATTTCAACTCAGCTCTTCCTGACACCAGGTCCAGTGCTCCTAGATTCTTCTCCACCTAGATTCTTCTATTTACTATTGCCTTATTTATCTTGGGTATAAATTCCTTATTAGCCATTTTTGTTTTGCCCTTTCTAGTCCATGGATTATTTTACTTGGCAGGGAAAACAAAAATTAAAGAGCTAAGTAGTTTTGCTTTTTCTCCATCATCAGTTATCATCATCCTAGTCAATTGGCACCATTTATTATACATCGGCACCACCCAACTACAAACAATTATTGTATATCTCCAATTATTTATCTACTTTGTCTTTATTTCTATAAATTGTTTTCCTTTTGAGTTTGATATATTTCTATACCAAACTCTTTGGTGGTATGTGTATTTAACTGTCTGGTATTTTTTGCTTTCCTGATCAGCCTCAACTCATTCTTAATGTTAGTATTCCTGATACTGTTCTTTTACAACTGTGTCATGCTTTTATATTTAACCTCTGTTACCTATCCCTTTTCCATTTTCTTTTTTTTTTTTGGAGGGGGGAAGACAGGGCAATTGGGATTAAGTGACTTGCCCAAGGTCACACGGCTAATTTTTTGTGTTAAGTGTCTGAGGCTGGATTTGAACTCAGGTCCTCCTCACTACAGGGCTGGTGCTTTATTCTCTGTGCCACCTAGCCAGCCCTCCGTTTTCTTTATAGGTTTTTTTAATATGTAAATTGATCGATGAATACCCTATACCTGTACATCAGTTTCTATTCAATTTCCCATTTCTCTCCTCATCAGACTTAAATTTCTTTGTGCTTTTGGAATTTCATTATGAGAATTTTCTATCCCTTTTGAGTTGACGTCTCCTTTAGAATTTCGGATGATAGAATTCTATTCTTTCTCTGTACCTTTTGAAATATACTCTACCATAATCTAGGATGCATGTCAGTCTGTGCTTGGCTTTCCTTTGTTCTAACATGAATTGTAAGACAGAGTAGTTACTCACCCTCAAAGTTCCTAACATTTCTATTTTAGCAAACAGTTCCTCCTTGCTGGTGAGAATCAGGTCCAGAAGAACAGTTCCTCTTGTTTCCTCTTTCACTTTTGGTTTTGTTTTTAAATTTTTTTACACCAACAAACACGAACTTTTCCTTCCTTCAGTTTTCTTCTTTGCATATTGTTAAACGCATTATTGATTCTCTCTTTTTTTCTTTTTTTGGTATGACATCATAGTATTCCTCTCCTCCTCTGTCCAAAAACCCTTCTTTGTAATATATAAGCAGATTCAAGCAAAATAAATGCACACATCGGCTACATTTAAAAATGCGTGTTTCATTCTGCACCTCTAGTCCATTACTTTTCTCTCAAGAGGTGAGAAATATGCTTCATCATCAGTTCTTTGATTGTATCCAAGTTTTTAAATCTTTGAAAGTTGTTTCTTTACAATGTTGCTATTTTTGCACAAATTGTTCTGGTTCTATTCACTTCACTCTGAATCAGCTCGTAAAAGTCTTCTCTTTCTCTGAATCTTTCCTTTTGTAATTTCACAGGGAACAATAATATTCCATTACATTGATACACCATAAAGTATTTAGTCACTTCTCAACTGATGGGCACCCCCTTAGTTTCCAGTTTTTATCTAATGTGTGTGTGTGTGTGTGTGTGTGTGTGTGTGTGTGTGTGCATACATATATGTATATATAGGAGCATGTAGGTGGTGCAGTAGATAGAATACCCAGTCTGGAGTCAGGAAGAACTGAGTTAAAATCTGGCCTCAGTCACTTGGCTGTGTGACCCTGGGCAAGTCACTTAACTCTGTTTGTCTCAGTTTCCTCATCTGTAAAATGGTCTGGAGAAGGAAATGGCATATCTTTGACAGGAAAGCCCCAAATGGGGTGATGTCTTAAAAGTCAGACAAGACTGAAATGACTGAACAAAAACAAAAATTACACATATATATGTATGTATCTGTACACAGACATCAACAATGCACACATATGCATCTGTGTATATATGTGTGTATGTGTGTATCTATATACATTATATGCACATATGTGTGTGTATATATATACGTATATCTTATATATATATATATATATATATATATATATATATATATATATACACACACACACACATAAACACATAAGGGTCATTTCTGTCTCTTTTTCTGTTTGGGGTACATCTCTAATAGTGGTATTACTGGATCAAAGGATATGTAAACTTTAGTGACTTTTTGGGTGCAGTTCCAAGTCATTTTCTAGAACAGCTATACTAATTCATAGCTCTACCAACAGCACATTCATGTTTCTGTCCTCTCACATCCCTCGCAATAGTTATCATTTTATGTGCTTGTTTTGGTCATCTTTGCCAATCCAACAAGTGTGACTTACAGCTTCAAAGTTGTTTTAATTTGCATCTCTTTTATTATTATTATTGGCACAGTGCCTAGCAGAGAGTATTTAATAAATGCTTTATTTATTTACCTATCTACCATCTGTCATTAGTGATATGGAACACTTTTTTTTAATATGGCTGCTGACTATTTGCTTTTCTTCTTTTGAGAATGACCTATTTATAGCCTTTGACCATTTATCTATTAGGGAATGCTCTTGTTTTTACATATTTGAATTAGTTCTCTATATAATAAATATCAGATCTTTATCAGAGAAGCTTGTTGCAGATTTTTTTTCAAATTAATGATTTAATTTCTAATTTTAAAGACATTGATTTTGCTTGTATAAAAACTTTCCAATTTAAGTAATCAAATTGTCTATTTTATCTTCTGTGATCCTCTTCAGGTCTTATTTGGTTAAGAACTCTTTCCCTATCTATAGTTGTGATAGGTCCTTCCTTGTGTCCTTCCTTGCTCTTCTAGGTTTAAATGCAACCTTTCATATGCAAGTTATATATTTGGAACATTGTAATATATGGTGTGAGATGTGTAAGATATTGGTCTAAACATAATTTGTGAATTCTTTCCAGTTTTCTCATAAGTTTTTTGTTAAATAATGATAGGTAGCATTTATAAAGCACTTTAAAGTATGCAACATGCTTTATATGTTATTTTATTTCATAGTGAGTTCTTATCCCAGTAGGTAGGATCTTAGGGCATATCAAACAGTATGCCACTATATTTGCTTGCTTCTGGAACTTGAATATCTAATCTGTTCCACTGATAAATTTTTATATTTTTAACCAGTAACAGATAGTTTTGGAGGTTACTGCTTTGTTTGAAATATGGTACTTTGAGGTTATCTTCTTAGTTTGTTTGTTTGTTTGTTTTCATAATTTCCCTAGAATGTCTTTGACTTTTTGCTTCCCAAGATGAATTTTGTTAGTTTGTTTTCTAGTTCTAGAAGTTAACCTTTTGGTAGTTTGATTGGCATAGCATTGAATAAGTAAATTAATTTACATAATATTGTCATTTTATCATATTGGTACCATCCACCATGAGCAATTGGAACAATCTCCAGTTATTTAGCTTGTCCTTATTTCTGTAAAATGTTTTGTAGTTGCATTCATATAATTTCCTCAATTTTTTCTTGTCTTATTGTTATAACTATCATTTCAAAAACTTATATCAAATAAGGATGATGATAGTGGACATCCTTGATTTACCTGTTTTTACTGGAAAGGCATCTAGCATTTTTCAACTTTCGAAGGAAGAAAACAATCACTAAGACACACCAAGAAATTACTTAGTTATTCTAAAATTGGCAGAGAAATAGTTCAGATAATAAAAGTAATCACATTACTACTATAGCATGCCTCTATTATAGACTTCCTATTTGTTTCCTGAACTTCTCATGCTTTTTCAATTCTGGCAAAAGTGAAGCTGGTGACCTTGCACAGCCCTCCCTCACTCAAATCAAAGTCAACTGCAAGTTATGTCATCATCTCCCTGACGTCATGGTGCTCTTCGAGAATGAAGGACAAACAAAACCTGTGAGTAGTCAGAGCTGCCCAAATGGGGACCCAGCCAGTTGGATAACTCAGCTCATCCACTCCTTCTCCCTTTCATTCTCCCTCTCCTTCTCCTCTCCAAGGGATGGTAAATTTTTATGACTGGAAGCTGCCTAGTTAACTTGGGGTTTCCTGGATAGATTTCTTTTCTTTCTTTTTCCTTTCTTCTTCTTCTTCTTCTTCTTCTTCTTCTTCTTCTTCTTCTTCTTCTTCTTCTTCTTCTTCTTCTTCTTCTATCTCTGTCTGTCTGTCTGTCTCTCTCTCCCTTTCTGTGTCATTTCCCCCTCTCCCTCTCCCTTTTCCTCTCTTTCTCCCTTTCTCTTTCCCTTCACTCAAAGACCAAGCCTCAAACCCATTTTACTCTAGAGCTCATAGATTGGACAACAATAGGTCCCTGCCAAAGTACCACTTAATGGCTATTTTTGGGGGCCCTCCTAGCTCAGAATGAATGTAACTAGTAACTGTGTCTCTTTTGACCAGCAACCCTGAGGGTCTTCCTTTCCCAATTTGATTTTTTTTTTTTTATATTTAAAGGGGCCATCCCTTGACTCACTTCTTAATGAGGCCTATTCACTGAATGGGCATTATCTCACTCAAAGTGAGAATCTATATTGCCAATGTGATACTCATAGCAGCTGCTATGAACATGCAGACATATTTCCAGGGTTGAATCACAAACAAACTCTTCCTCAAAGACAAAACCAAGATATTTATTCAGATACCAAAAATCCACAAAGAAGTTTATACACATCACCCATCCAGGCAACACTGACTTCCCCAAGCCTTCTCACTGGAAATGTTCTTTTCCAATAAAGGTCTATTTCCACCCTTCTACTCCCTGGGATTATAGTTAGCTCTGCATTATAAATTACTCTTGGTCATAAGACTACATTTTTTTTTTGCCTTTTAGAATATTGTAATTCAAAATCTCTCATTTTTTGGTAGAAATTACCAGGTGTTATATGATCCTGATTATGGTTCCAATACTGAACTAGTTCAGACTGGTTCTTTTCGGATTCTTATAATCTTTTAAAATTGATGTGTAAGGTCTGCATTTTTATTATGATATTTCTGGAATTTTTCCTTTTAGGGTTTCTTTCAGGAAGTGATCAGTGGATTCTATCTTCTTCTGCTGGTTCCAATAGATCTGGGCAGTTTTAATTTTAAAGAATTAACTTCTACCTGAAAAGATGAAATAACACTGGATGTCTGAGACATGGCTTGGGTTATGTATTGAGCTAATTTTTCAACCTCAGTAGAAATGTTTCTAATTGAGTCTATTATTACCATTATCCCAAAAATGGGTACAATAACACAAAAAGAATCTTTGTCCTGTAGTAAACGTGGTTACAGAATTTGGTCTAGATCTCTTTTTACTTGTATGCCACTGGTCTACCAAATTTCTAGCAATTTTTTTGTTCTATTAGGCTTATAGATTATGAACTGATACTGGTGGAGCCAATTAGCCTATGCTACATGTTCCATACAATCCTGAGGGAAGAGATGTGTAAGCTGACACAATGCAAATGTGAAATTGCCCTGGATTTACCAGCTCCCATGGGAATTCTGAGTATAGTGGTGAAGAAGCAGTAATTAGTTGAAAAACATATATTTTCAGGTTGACTCTCACTGAGCCTAGAAAGACGAATATTAATTCAAGTGAATGTTGTTACAGAGAATAGACAGGTGAAGTTGCATTTTATGTCATCCCCATATATGTAGTAGTTACTAGGCTCAACATTTTTAACACATAGTTTAAAGGTAGGCAGAGATTGAGTTAGTGGGAGTGGGGAAACCCAGTGCCTGAAAATTATTGCAGTTAAAGTGTTACATTGAGTCTTTCAAATTATTAAGATGTCTAAATGTTACTATACTATTTGTGACCAATTAGATAGGTTTTAAGTGCTACTGGTAATTTCATAGATAACAAAAACAAAAGATGCAAATACCTTTGACCCAGCAATACCCCTTCTAGGGCTGTATCCCAACGAGATCATAAAAATGGGAAAAGGACTCATGTGTACAAAAATATTTATAGCAGCTCTCTTTGTGGTGGCCAAGAACTGGGAATTGAGGGGATGCCTATCAATTGGGGATTGGCTGAACAAGTTGTGGTATATAAATGTAATGGAATACTACTGTGCTATAAGAAATGAACAGGCAGACGTTAGAAAAACCTGGAAAGATTTATATGAACTGATGCTGAATGAAGTGAACAGAACCAGGAGAACATTGTACACAGTAACAGCCATAGTCTGCAATGACTGATTTTGATAGACTTAACCTTTCTCAGCAAAGCAAGGACCTAAAACAATTCCAAAGAACTCATGATGGAAAATGCCATCCACATCCAGAGAAAGACGTATGGAATCTGAATGCAGAGCAAAGTAGACTATTTTCTTTTTTGTTTTGTTTTGTTTTTTGTTTCTCATAGTTTCACTCATTCATTAATTCTTCTACACACCATGACTAATGTGAAAATACGTTAAATAGGAATGTATATGTAGAGCCTATATCAGATTACTGACCATCTTGGGGAGAAAGGGGGGAAGAAGGGGGAAAAATTTAAAACTTATGGAAGTAAATGTTGAAAACTAAAATTAAATAAACTAAAAAAAAGGTGCAAATAGCTCATTAGGTAACTTCTTTATTTGTAAGTTGTGGCATAGTTTCATTTGCCTGGACAAGGATACGCATCCAGGTGACAGTAGTGTTCTGATGGAGCTGATGACAGACCCAGGAACCATAGGGCCCAATGACTTTGGCTCAGTGTATAGTATGGTCTACCTGACCATGAAGTCTAATGACAGCATTATTTATTACCCAATCATCATAAGAAGAGGGAGCTAGAAAGGAGAAGATGATAGGCAATGATGCTAAAATTAAAATGACACAGTAAAACTGAAGTATATGCTCATTAAAATGATGATAAACTTTACCACTGTCAAAGTCATATGTTTGCACTGGATCAAATAAGGAGGCAAGTATGAGTTCTTTTGAGTCCTAATCAGCTAAAATAAATGTCAGATAATCAGAGTCAGAAGACAGGTGTGTTAATGTTTCCAAATGTGGTTCCAGTTTTACGTGAGAACAGTGAATCCTAGAATCCTTTTCTCTGATCTTAATGGCAGTTGGAGTAGTCAACAGCAGGCAGGTTGAATCCTGTTAGTTTGCTGGAAGTTCTTGATATAGATGTTGTCACCAGGTTGGAAGTCATGTAGTAAAAAGTCCAAAGCATCAGTCTGTACTACAGGTCCTACTTTGTGGAGTTCTTTCAGTCTGTATGATGTAAGAACCAGCAGACTTGTCTTCTCCCAGCAAGTATGTGTATACTGGGGAAAAAGGCTTTGCTTTGAGGGGAAGATGACTGAACAGCATTTCATAAGAAGAGATATGCAATTCTCCCCTTGACCTACTTTGCAGATGGGACAAAGCAAGGGGAAATATTTCTGGGTACTTCAGGTGAGTTTCAGAGCATAACTTGCCAATAAGTTTTAAGTTCATATGCTCAGTTTGCCAGGAATTCTGAGCGTGACAGTGTGTATGAAATCTGGGAGTTACTCAAGACATAAGTAAACCTGAGAAAGTATGTTATCACTAAAATGAGTTACTCAGTCATAGTCAATGTGCACAGGAGGACCAAACCTAGGCACAATTTTGGGAAAGATATTAGCAACAAATGCTGCTGTGACTTTAGAACCAGGGAAATCTTTGACCCATTAAGATGATCAGCAATGACAAGAGAAACCTTATAGTGGCCAGCTTTAGGTATACATACAAAATCAATTTGTAAATGCTCAAATGGGGCATAAACTAAAGGGAGACCATCAAAAGCTGCGGTTTGAAAACCATGTTGGTTGAATGCTTGACAAGTTGGACAAGCAGCACAGATCTAAGGTGCAATACTAGTGATGCCTGGGGCAACCTATAACTTTCTTAATTGTATCTTCTATTCCCTGTGTGCCAAAATGCACTGCCCCCCCCACCGCCCCATGAAGAAAAACACACACCTGGTGACAGAAACTCCAGAGGAGAAGTGGATTACCTTCTGCAATCACTTAGACCCCAGAGACCTGTTTTGCCTTATACTGTTGTTTCCACTTTTTGATCTCAGCATCATTGTAGATGAGAGTAAAATCATCAGTAGGTGGAGAGAAAAGATGAAACATTTATTCAGGGTCTTCTAAAGCACCCAAATAGTGGCAACAGCAGCATGGCTATTTCTTCTTGAAAAGCATCAGTTCCATTGGTGTAGGCAGGGCAATGAATGATGGCAAGTGAATTTAGAAGTTTCAGTTTTTTGATGTAATCAGCATTAGCAATGACCTTGCCAGCAGACATTAAAAACCCTTCTTTTAATCACAACATCCCAATAGCATGGCAGATTCCAAAAGCATAGCAGGAATCAGTATATAAATGGTTGTACTTTGGCCTTCAGCAAGACAGCGTACTTGAGTAAGCATGATAAACTCAGCAACTTAGGTGATGAGGTTGGATGGCAAAGAGGCAGCCCAGATAGTATCATAAACTCACCTTAGATTTTCATCAGAAGATTAGGTTAAAAAAGAAACAACAACACCCTGCAAGATACTTTCTCTGTCATTTCAGCCTTAGCCATGTTGAGATTATAGAGACAAAGTCAAATAATCAAAGAAAGGAAAATGTTTTCCTGGTTTGTAGGAATTTGTGGAATTATAAATGAATTAGAGATTCCAAATTATAGTAACTCCTAAAAACATCTTAGTAAATTTTGGAAGTTCGGAAATTAAGAAGATTGGAGATTAATCATTACAGAGTTTGAAGATTATTTATTTTAATATAGCAGGGAAAAACTCCTGGGACTTTGGATAATTCCAGGAACTCACCCTTTTCTCTCTGTCTCATCTGATAATGCACTGAACAGAAACTTAACCTATACTGAAATATCTTACTGAGTATGGGGTATGACTCATGTAATGAAGGAAGGCTACTAGTTTGAAAGTAATCCCAGAGTGAAGAAAAAAAAACAGGTATGTGGTTTGCATTTTAAAAATTTATCAGGAACTTAATAGCCACCTCTTAATTAACCCATACACTACACAAAAAAAACTGGTTTAAATCAGGAAGAAACTTAAAAGTGAGTAAAATTTAATTAAGGAATAGAAAGGGTTATTTAAACTGAACAGGGTCCGTGAGGAGTGACTGCCTAGACCATGGAGAGATATTTACAATGACAGGAAGGTAGGGAGGTTACCAAGAACTAGGAATGTCTTTTGGGAAGGTTAAAGTAGAACTTTTAAAGCTTTATGTAACAGAATTGTTTAGTTAAATTAGAGGCAAGGTAGCCAAAGAATATTAGAAAGGAACCACATATTTGTAAGCGCTTAGGAACCCAAAAAGTCAATAGTATTGCAGTTAATTGTTGTGTAAAATTTCATGCTCTATTACAGAGAAAGATTTTATGGAAAAAAGATGTTATCTGGATAGTTTGGGATATGATTAGGAAATACAGTACTCTGCTCATGAAAGAATATCGCATTGTGGGGGCATATTCCTCAATATTTGGGATCTCATGAGCTCCAAGCAAGGGGATAAGAATTTGAGCCTGCCACTTGGAGCCTCTCCCTTTTTTTCTCCCAGGGTTGAAATTGAGAAGTCTTGGGAGAAAGTAGGTAGAGTTAGATGAGGAACATGTAAGGAATTGATTCGCCTCTTTGGGTGATACCTGAAAGAAAATAAATTAAAAGTTTATGAAAAGGTGAAAGTGCTACCCTAAACCTTTGAAAATGAGCTAATTGGTAACTCTGGGCTTTAAATTTTAAAGCATAAGTGCCTAATGGCCTTGAAAACTGAGATTTTGATTTTGTGGTTGTAAATCTAGATTTGATTTGGTTGAGATTTACTCTGTAACTAAATTATGATAAGGTGAAATGTGTTCTGTTAATTGTGGCATCAAATGCAAAAAAATGCTGGAAAAATTCAGGAAAACCTGAGTTACATTTAGGTCTCCCTAATTTATTAGCTGTGGGATCTTAAGCAACTTATCTTAACTCTACCTCAGTTTCCTGATCTGTAAAGAGAAAAATAATAATGGTACTCATCTCCTAGGATGAGGACTAAATGATATAATCATTGTGAAATGCTTAACACAATACTTGATATATGATAAGCACTAGATAAATGTTGACTATTGTTATTATTTTTTTAATTGGATATAATTGTTCCATACTTGATAACTTTATACTGGATTTTAGAGGTGATAAGTATAAAATGCCAAAGGTGGTAAAAAGAATGATTTCTATGTAAGATAATTTAGAAATGTATTAGGCTGAATTGGTATCATAGGAATGGTAATAAGTCTTGTTTCATGTTTTAAATACATGATATTTTAGATGTTATTGTGTTCATAAATAATTGTGAAATCTGAGAAACCATCACATCAGAAATACTGTTAGACAAATAACTTCTCTTTTAAACTGGATGCTATTGGATTACAAATTGAGTTGTTAAAAGAATGTGATAAAAGTAGATATTGGAAAATTGTTCAATTGTTTAATGGGGTATATTTTGTTTTAAAACTAATAATAATAATGAAAATAATAATTTGCTATTTGGCGGCAAACTTGCACAGGCCCCCTAAGTTATCATTACCTGCGAGGTCCCTTGAGGCTTGTGTTCAAGCAGGGCCATGAGACCTTAACCACCCTACTGACCGCGCTGCAACATCTAGAGTGCTGGAGTCTGAGAACCTGGCACTGAGAAGGGGGTAATTTCAATACACTAATATGGGTCAATTGTCAGGTGTCTGCCGTATTCTGAAACCCCAGAATGTGGTTAGCTTTAATTTGTAAGTGAAGGATAAATGACACGTAACTGGTAGGGAAACATGAGAAACTAATAACACTCAAACCTCAAGTTATATTTAGTGAAATTTTGCTGTTTGAGGTAAAAACTCTTGGGACTATAATTTCCTATTGTTTTGATTACAGGAATGGTTGTCTGAGTTGTCATGAAGCCAATAGTAGAAAATGGTATTTATTATCATCTGAGAACTGCTACAGGTCAGTGTTTGTCCTTGTGAAAAGTTGAGGTGTGGCCTAAGGTGTGTGTGTGGGGGGGGGAGGGGGCTTCTTGACTTAGTTTCCCCATTGTGCTATTTCCTTTCTGAACAGGAAATTTCCCCACCCAATACCCTGTGAATAATGTGGAGGTTTACTATATGATTGGCTATCAGATATGATTCATGACTGGAATCAAACAATTAAGAGAGTTTTCTCCCTGTTATGGTATGTTAGGTCAGTTTGTGTCCTTGAAGGGATGAATCTTGACACTGTTACAACTATGTCCTTCCTTTTCCTTTCACAACAAATATCTATAATCTAGGCTGGTGAGTAGTAGAAGGTTTTTTTTCTTTTTTTTTTAACTTTTTTTTTTGAGGGGTGAAGGCAATTGAGGTCAAGTGACTTACTCAAGGTCACACACTTAGTTAAAGTGTCAAGTGTCTGAAGTGGGTTTGAACTCAGGTCCTTCTGATTTCAGAGCCAGTGCTCACTGCCCCAGAAGATTTTTAAGTACAATGTTAAATCTATTAATTAGTAGATGGATACTGGAACATCTCTGAGCTACTATAATAGGATGCAAGTATGAAAAATCTTACAATTTTAATCTGTATTTCGGGTCAAATTATAATGTAGGATTATATACTCCTAAAGGGGGTGTTAGACAAGTAATGAGACAAACATGTAATGTAAACGTTTTCTAATTAAATGAAATAGTAAATTTTGAGAAAGAAACAGGATTAGATTGTTTTCTCTAAAAAATGCATATATATACATACATATATATATATATACACACACACACACACACACACACACATAAATATATAAAACGTGTGTGTATATGATTGGCTTCCAAATATTTCTTCTTTTCTGTTGCTGTTATTGTTGTTGAAGGTAATTAGAGTTAAGTGACTTGCCCAGGGTCATAAAGCTAGTAAGCATCTGCAGTTGGATTTGAATTCAGGTCCTCTTGACTTTAGGGCCAGTGTCTTCCAAATGTTTCCCATGGGAAATCCAGGATTTATGCTTTAGGAATAAGTTCTCAAAATTAGATTAAGAATTCTGCACACAAAATTACATTAATAATTTTAAAGAGAGTAAAATCATTTTCCCATTTTAAAGCATTTGTCTGATTGTTGTTGTCTTTGTCCTTCATTCTTGAAGAGGATCATAATACCAGAGAGATGATGGTGTGACTTGCAGTTGACTTTATTTGAGTGAGGGAGGGCTGTGCAAGGTCACCAGCCTCACTTTCTCCTCCAGAGTCATCTGGGGCCAGTGGCCAGATATTCATCAGGACAACTAGAGATGGCCCAAGATGCAATGGGAGACCCTGGCCCTTTTAGGCTAATTTGAAAAGACATAAGGATTCATTTTACAAGTCAGACCCTTGTGAATTTTTTTAAAATTCCTATATCTGTTAAAGGGTTTAGGTCAAGATAAAAATAGCAAGTGGAATATAAAAACTGAAATTTTCTAAAGTCCCAGGTGAATTATGCGTTCCTCATTTGATGTTCTCATAGCTCTGTTGTTAATAGAATCAGAACCATAAGGTCTGAGCTGGTTTTCAGTACATGAACTGAAATCTAGCCAGTAAACCCCAAGTTAAGTGGGCAGCTTTTGGTCAACAAAATTTACCTTGAAGAGATGGAGAAGGAGAGGGAGAGGGAGTGGACGAGGACAAGCTGAGTTACCCAACTAGCTGGGTCCCCTATTCAAGCAGCTCGGTCTACTCACAGGTTGTGTTTGCCCTTCATCTTCTAAGAGGATCATGGCATCAGGGAAATGACATGACTTGCAGTTGTCTTTGATTTGAGGGATGGTGGGCTGTGCAAGGTCACCAGCTTCACTTTCTCCTCTAGAGCCATCTTGATCTAGTGACCAGATATTTATCAGGATGACTGGAGATGACCCAGGACACAATGGGAGACCCTGGCCCTTTTAGACTAAGGCCTTTTCACTTACTCACTTAGAGTGAAGTAACACCCATTCAATTTCTTCCTTCCTTCCTTCCTTGCTTCCTTCCTTTCTTTCTCTCTTTCTTTCATAAAACCTTAAACCCAGTTCACTCTGAAGCTCACAGATTGGACCACAAGAGGTCCCTGCTCAAGCTCCACTTAATGGCTGTATTTTGGACCTTCCTGGCTTAGAGTTGAGATCAATGTTAACTGTTTCTCTTTGGAACAGCAACCCTGAGGGTCTTCTCCCAGTTTGATTTTTTTTTTCTTTTTTCCTAATTAAAGGGGCCATCACTTGATTCACTTCTTAAGAAGGCCTATTCACTGAAAGGAAGTCACTGGATCCAGACTTCTCTGGAGGAGAAAGTAAGGCTGGTGACCTTGCACAGTGTCTCTCACTCAAATCAAAGTCAACTGCAAGTCACATCATCATTTCCCTGATACTATGGTCCTCTTCAAAAATGAAGGACAAACACAAGCACATGAATTAGTTATTGGAAAATCAAATTTAAGAGATTGTACTAAATTGCATTGTCTTGTTAGTGCAAGATTTTAGGAATTTCTGCAAGTGATTTGGAACTACAGAAGCAAAACTCCTTTCAGCACTGCCCTGAGAGTGAGACCTATCCCGGAATGACCAAGAGAAGTAATTTCCAAGGACTGAACAACTACATGGGACATCTGGGACTGAAGACAAGATGAAATGATTAAAAGGACATTGGGAGTGGATTACTAAGATACAAGGAGAATTTATTTTAGTTAACACTGATGATCATTATTGCTTTACTTCAACTTTTTGTTTCATAGTGTTTATGCTGAGTTTTCTTTGTTACCTTGATGACATGTATAAATCTTCACTCTCAAAATTAGCTCACTGTGAGCCATCTGAGTAGTTTGATCTGTAGCCTAACTTATATAATTCTGACTATGAATACACGAAAAATCTCATAGATTTGGTTTATAGATAAGTGATCCATGGGAGGAGTGGGATGGTCCATCCTCCATGAATCAAAAAAGGGAATTATGAGAATTGAGTGAACCTTACTCCATTTTGTGACTCAGTCCTGGAGCTTGCTCAGTTCCCTTTCTATTCAATTATGGGTCTAGTCCAATTTTTGTCTTGTGAGGAAACTTTATTCAATTATGAGAATTGTGAGAAAACATTATTGTATTGTTTGAACCTAGCCCTTCATGGCTGAAAAGTTGGATCACCCTTACTAGTTGCTTAGAGACCCTTAACTAAGGACCTACGTTATGCTGACCAGAAACCCAGTCAGATCCAAAGATTGATGGATGCAAGGAGTTTCTCAACATTACACATCTCAAGAAACCTATATATTTTATCTGAAAACTGGCCCTTTTATTGGTCAGTCAGTTAGTGTTTCTTTTTTTCCTTTGATTGAATAAGATACTTGGGGGAAGGGAAGTGGAACACTTCTTTTCCTGATTTGAGGGAATTACACCTGTTCATTCATCTCTGTCCCAACTCAGAAAGCCCCTAACCTTTCCTCTAGTTAGACATTAGATTACCCAATTTTGTATCCTGGTTTATATACTGTTAATTATTTTTCATTACATAAAAATCTATCTGCCCCTGTCTTTGGGGTCAGTAACAAGCTGAGGAGGCCTGGTCCCAGTTTGTTATGAAATTGGCATGAACTGCTTAACAAATTAATACTTATAATTATACTTAATAAATTAATAATAAATAAATAAAATCAGAAGCCCAAACCTTTGTTTCCTCAGTTATTTCATGGGCTACATCATGGTGAGAGCATGGCAGTGCCTACACACCTAAAGTAATCCCTCATGAAAGAGGAATCATCTGCTTATAGGACAAAATCAGGATTTTGTAGAGGGGTATCCACAAGGTCATTGCAGGGCTTTTCAGCCATAGCAGAGGAGCAATCATGGAGAGGATCCCCTGAAGTTGGAATGTCATGGAATAAAGTAGCCAGATTAAGAAGGGAGAACTTCTTTAAAGTCACATTTTCTTTTCTTAGTAAAGTCACTTCATACCGAGGAAGCCTCTGATCTGAAAAGGCTTGAGTTCAAGATCTCAACAAAAAAGCCTTCACCTCATGGGCTACAACAAATGGAGATCCTAATGCCAAATCATAAGACTTTTCTACCTAAAGGAAGGTGGCACTCACAGCTTGCTGTGGCTGGAGCACCAGTTGTGTAGAATGATATAACATAGGGCAAGGAGAGGATCCAAGGGATTAAGGACCTCAGAGGCCACCCCTCTTTATTCATGACAAAAAAAGAGAAAAGGCCTTACTGTCACTGCAAAGTCCCAAGGCTGGAGCTGATAACAATGCTCTCTTGAGGTTTGCAAGGGTAGTAAAGTGTTCTGGTACAATCTGAAACAGTCCTTGGTTAGAGAGGCAAAGGGGTTTGGTAATCTCACCAAGGGATGGAATCTATTGACAACGGTAGTCTTGCTATTCCAAGAATGGCACGGAGTTGTTTCTTAGTCTGGCACAGAGAGCTGCTTAAGAGTGTGTACCCCTTTAGGAGAAACAGAGTAAGAGCCTGCAGACAAAAGGAAACCAAGAGACTTGACCTGTGGGAGGCACCATCGTACCTTTGATGTGGAGGCTTTTTGGCTTCTGGCATGTAGTTGGAGGAGATGGTCTTGGCAGATTTCAGCACTGGGTGTGGCTAGCAGAAGATCACTGACTACTGAACCAGAGTGGACCTATCAGAAAAGAAAATTGCATTGATTCCTTAACGGTTTCTATGAGTGTTTTATGAGTTTTCTCTATGTGTTTATGGGCTTCTGAGTCTTTTTTTTTGCCTTCTTTATTTTCTGTGGGAGTTGGCCTCTATTCTAACAAGAATTTGTTATTTCCAGGACTTTTAAGGGAATTGGGGACCCTGTTACAAGATGTTAATTATATAAAAGCTATATTCAGAGATTTCTCAGAGGAACCTAGGCAGTGGCAATAATGAGCTGAAAGGGAAATTGATTTCTTTTGAGGGAGGCCCCAAAGATTGAACTGTCAGTTTAGGGAGGTCCCTGAATCCCTGGTTACAGGTAGGACACATTTTCCTTCAAAACTCCATCGACTTCATTTAACTTCCCACACTGTTTAAAATAGTTTTCAGCCACCCCAACTCTTCTAATAAAACACTCAGTCATTTCACTCTGTTATGATGGGCCTTCATCCTAGAAGAACCAGAAGTACTTCTCCAGGTATCTCTTCTGATCCAGTGATTCTCAATCACTTTCTTTACTCTCTCCAACTTTACCACCCATTCCCTTTATATTCTTGGGCCAGCCTTTTAACTTCCTTATCTGTAAAATAAGGGACAGGATTAGTTGGATCCCTTCCAGCTCTGAGTCTATGTGCCAGTCAGATCCTCTTTTCTCTGTTCTAAGGAAACATACTGTCAGTTTCCTTGACTTAGTTTTATGCTACTCCTTCGGTCCTTTCCCTCTCCCCAGGTGGGGTGAACTCAGTGGGTCCCCTTCTGGAAGGCTCTCCCTACCAGTTCAATTTCGCAAACATTAGGCACCAACTATATGCTAGAGAGCTAAGAGCCTATACAAAAAGATGGCAGATGCTAAGGACTAAAATTCTCCTGATCTCTCCATACGGTTTGCAGCAGTGATCCCGGACTCTGAAGGTTTGTTTGGGAGTCGGGGTTAGGAAGTGGAGAAAATGACAAGTATTTGGTTAAAAAGTAGGTTAGAAGCCAGGGTCACCTGTGCGAATTGTCCTCGCTCTCCCCTCCGCTTCCCTCCCTAGGGATGCATGTGTGTGTTGGCGGGAAGGTAGGAGGGGTGTCTAGGTGTGACGGGATGCAGCACATGAAACCGGGCCCTATATGCTATCCAGCAGAGAAAACCCGTTCACTTCACGCTTACAAGACTGATGCCTGGGATGGTGAGGCGCACTCACCAGGAAGCCCTTCCCTGAGGCGGCCCCTGGGGGGGAGCCCCGAGGGCGGGCAGAGCGCGCACCAGCCCGGGCATCCGCCCCGCGCCGAGGGATCCCGGCATACACCACTTTCTCTCCATCGCGGTGGAATATAAGCCTCGTTTAAAGCCGGGCATGCCGGGAACTGTAGTCTCCCGCCTTCCCTCCAGCGTGCCAGAAGGAAAAACCTTCGGGCCCAGCTCCATTTTATGCAAATAAGCTGCAGCCCCGAGGCGGCAGGGGAAGTGGGGGGTTTGCTCTGGAGTGTCACCCTAGAAACCCGCGCACTTCTCTGCCCCAGCCGCCGGCTGTAGCGTTTTCATCCGGGTGTCACGTGGGCCGGAGCCCAGTCCTAGCGCGTGCCCCTCCCAGATTCCATTCTCCCCTTCTCTCCCGCCCCCGCCCCACCCCCACCTCGCTACCGGCCCCACGCCTCCCCTAGCGTTCAGAGGCGTCACGGAACGTGCCCCCCGCCTCCTTTTCCCCCTCCCTGGCTCTCCCTCCCTATCTCACCCTTCCCCCAACCCCAGCCCTCCCCCTCCCGCGCCGGAGACTCGCCGCCGCCGCAGCAGGAGGAGTAGCCGCCGCCGGAGCAGCGCAGAGCCATGGCCGAAAACGCCGGCTTGGAGAACCACCGCATCAAGAGCTTCAAGAACAAGGGCCGCGATGTGGAAGTGAGTGTCGCGCCGCCCGGCCGAGGGCCGGGGCCTGGCCGCCCGCGGCGGGCGGTGGAGCTGGTTCTCGCTGGTTCGCCGTGTGGAGTTGGCCGCCGCCGCCTCCTCACCGGGCGGCGGGGCGGCGGGGCAGGGAGGAGCGCGGGGCGGTGGCGAGGGTAGCGGGGTGGGGGTGGGTGGAGTGGTCGAAGCCGTGGCGGCCCCGCTCCCGCTCCCCCTCCCGGCTTCGCCTAGGCACCGGCCGGCGGGCGAGACGAGGGAAGAGCCTTGGGGTTTTTCTCCTCCGTCATGCGGGCGCGGCCTGGTGGAGGCGAACGAGGGATGTGCGGCGGCGAGGCGCCGCCGGAGGCCGGCCGGCGAGAGCGAGCGGGGGAAGCCGACGCCGCCGCCTCCTCGCCTCGCCTGGCGGGCCCGGCCGGGCCGCCTCAGCCCCGCACAAGAGGGGCTGGCTTCTCGCTGCGCAGCGGGAGCGGCTCCACATGGGGCGCGGGCTCCTCGCGGCCCCCCTCGGCCCAGGGCGAGCGGCGAGGGCCCAGGAGGGGGGCGGCGGCCCGAGCCCCGGGCTCGGCTGGGGGCGAGGCCCGGTAACTGACTCGCTCTGGGGCGGCGGATGGGGGAGGGAGGGATGCGCCAGGACCATTTTCTCAAACCCTGCTAACCGTGTGATGATCTTTCAGCGCCCACTCCCCTCTCGCTTGGCATTTGGATCAGGATTCGGGGCAGACAGTAGTTTGTGATCTATTGTGTTCTTGGTCTGGGAGGAAAAAAAAGGGGGGAATGTCCTTTCCATTTCTTCCTCTTGGTTTCCTTTACATGCCTTGGAGTATATGATGTGTGCTTGATACCATCGATCATTTCTGGAAAGTATTTTTATTGGAATATTGTCGGGGCATTTCCACCCTTGCACATCTGGCTCCCACTATAAGGTAGTCGAGTGATTATTTTTGTGGCAAGATTGTAAACATTGTGTGGTCACTCTGTGCTGCCACTCGTGTGTTGCCATTGTTTCATTAAGGTGACATGAACAGGTACTACTTTCAAACTCAGCTCATCCTAAGCAGCGCTAGGGGTCTCTCTATGCAGCTATTTAAAGCATGTAAGTGGAATGTACAAACTTAATCAGTACCCTTTAGTCGAGATACATGTACACACACAGGCCTGTTCCAATCCCGTCCTCATCCTCTTTTGCAGGATATGATTTGAATTTGTAGGTTTGAAATAATATGCTAAGGATTCTGTGCATTTTGCAAATGAAAATTAATCCAAGTATCTTTACAATGAAGGAAAAAGCGTTATTACTTCTGTTCTATAATGAGTGAACAGACACATTGTAGTTCTCAAAAGCACAAAGTTACACTGATAAAATCTGGAGGCATTTCCGAATATATGATTTTGAAAATAACTGATTACTGTGGAGATCTCATTTCATGAAAGAGAAAACAGACTTCTCTGCTTGAGTATGTCCTAGCCTTTATTGTATTTCCCACCACAGACACCTATCCTGAATCTAAGACCCATAAAATATGAAATTCAGAAAGCTGGAAATTGCTTTCTCCTGGGTCTACTCAGTGATTGAATTTAATATCTTACCTTCAGTGAAAGACCATTTGCAACCAAGTCTTCCCACCTGCTGCAGCCTTCCTATGTTAGAAAATGTACAAAAGTGAAATTGACCATGTTCCCCCAGAAGGTATGGTAAATTTATTTTTCCACCTGGGTCCTGAGGATGCTTGGGTAGAGTTTTGTCTGTTATGATTCCTTCCCCCCTCTCTTTATTTTTTAGTATTCCTGTGACATTCAATACTTTTATTCCGAATGCATAATAAATATACATTAAATGTTTGTTGCTCCTGATATCAGTTTCTGTCTTTTAAATATAAGCAGTTACATGCTTTCATGGGCATCTTAGAGGATGAATTAGTGGTAGTCTTTCTGATCTAAAACAATATTTCAGGAAGAACAGTAATTATCCTGCATTTTACAAATTGGCAAACTTAGGCATAAAAAGGCCATCCACTGCCAAACATCTTGCCTTTTGCCCTGCTACAATGCCTCCTTCTCCCCGTCCTCCACTAGCTGGAGCAGTACCTTCCAGCCTAGATCTTCAGAGACCATTCCCTTCTCAGTCAGTACTACTATTGCTTATAAATTGTGAGAATTGACTGCCCTGTGACTCCACAGACCAACACCTTTCCGTGGCTGTAACTCCCAAATATGTGTTATCTTTCTGCATTAGAATATAAATTTCTTGAGGGCAAGAACCATCTGGCTTTTTTGTTTGTATCCTCAAGACCCTGTCATAATGCTTGACACTTTAGTGTCTAGATAATTGTTTTTTACTCATCTATTTATTTTAGTCAAATGTTATAAGATAACCCTTTCTCCACCCTGAAATCATAGTAGTCAGTGACAAAACTAGGACTGCAATCTAGGGTTTTTGATTACTTACTGGTGATGTCTGTTTTTAAACCACACTTAGGGATATAGTTATCATAGTCATTACGTATGTATGTGGGGGGGAAATTAATTTTATGCACACGGTGCTGGGTACTATGCAAATTGATCTTAACTGCAATTCATTCTTTTTAGGAGTTTATAATGCAGAACAGAGAATACTTAGGTAGACATATACAAAGAAAAATCAAGCATGATAAAACTTCTGTCAGTAAGAAGATAGAAGGGATGATCAGAAATAAAATACAGTTTCCTGTAAGTATACAGTTGTGCCAGGGGATTGAGTATGAGGTGAGCTTTAGAAGAAAAATATTTTATAGCTATCCAGTCAAGAATGGCTTCATAGAAGAAGGATTCTGATAGGTCTTTGGAGGGAAGAGAAGAAGCATGGTGCATTTTTGAGGGAGGACATTACAAGCTTAGAAGTAATATATTATAAAGCATTGATTTAGAGTAAAGGTTCAGACAAGTTAGAATGAAAGGACAAAATATAATGGAGATAGGAATCTTGTGGGTAACTTGAGGATGTATACTATACTGGAATTGGAGCTTTGTTTTAGTAGGGGGTCCTAAAAGGAGTTGCTATAGATACATAGTCTTCTGTTTAGGGTTTAAAGCTCTTTATGGATTCAACCTATCTTTTGTAGGCTAATTACACATAAACTCTCACTCATACATCCTTAAGCCAAAATGGGCTTCATGATGTTCAATTTCTTATCTCTGTACCTTTACACATGTCTTCCATACCTGAAATGTTCTTCTTCTTTTCCTCTGACTTTTGTAACTCTTGAAGGCTCATCTCAGGTACCTTTCCTGCCTTCCTCATTTGTTAGGCTTCCTCTCTTTTCTTCCCCCATCACTTTGTATTTTTAAATTATATACTTTATTTGTTTAAGCACTCCAGTCTTATTGGACTCTTCGTGACCCTCTTTGGGATTTTCTTGGCAAAGATCCTTCTTCACGTCATTTTACAGTTGAGGAACCTGACGCAAACAAGGTTAAGTGACTTGCCCAGGGTCACCCAGCTAATAAGCTCCTGAAACCAGATTTGGACGCTGGAAGATGAGTCTTCTGTACTCTAGGCCTGGCACCCTGTCCATTGCACTACCTCGCTGCCCATCCTTTTTTACTTACTTTTTTATAAACATGTAGGCCCCAGCAGTGTGTAATGTCCTAGGGTACAGGAATTGTTGGTGAGTTTTTTGGTTTGCTTTTTTTGTCTCTGTATGCCTAGTATCTAGCACAGGGTGCCTTGTACATGGTGGTTATTTAATAAATGCTTCTTGATTGATTAATTTCAGAATTCTATGACATGAACAAAACAGTGCAAGAAAGAATTTAACAATAATTTTTTCAATTGGTTGCTGCTATGAAGGAGGTCCTCAAGAAAAGATTTGGAGACCTGGTGATGTGTAGGAACTGGACAAGGCATTTATTGTTGACTTTACTAAGAGTGTGTATATGTACATACGTGTGTGTATGTATATACATATAATGTTTGTTTATGTATGTACACATTTGTTTCCTTTCAGGCAGCATGTAAGTATTTTGTATAGGCAAAGCATTGTGCCAGGTCAGAGAGGCGATGCAAAGTTTAGACAAGGTATCCTTGTCCTCATAGAAATTACAGTCTGATAGATGAGTTCCGATACACACCAATAATTTTATAAGCCATAAAACATTATATAAATTTTGAGTTTTTATCATATGGCATCTCATAAGGGGTACCAAAAAAAAGGGCTCTGTGATAGATGAGATAAGGAGATAACATTATTCAAAGGTGGTTCAAAGAAGCTTCTATGGAAGAGCCTTTGAGCTGAACTTCATAGGATGGGTCAAATTTTAGTAGGCTTTTTGGGAGGGTATTCTAGTCAATAATGACTTTGCATTATAATCAAAGTCACAGAATCAAAAAAATGAAGTTGTGTATGAAGGATGGTGATTATTCCAGTTTGATAAGAGCATAGAGCAAGAGATGTCAATTAGATTTGTGGCCTGCAGGGTAACAAGAGATCAGCGAAATCTCAGGTTAGGCTGAACCATTAGATTAAAATGTTATTGGGAAATGATTAACAAAATGAAAAAAAAATGCAATACAATATAGATAATGCTAATTTGTGATTTTCCAGGTCAACATTCGACTATTGGTATCCCTTTCCATTTGAGTTTGATATCTCTGGTATGGCATGTTTGACAGTCTCTGGATGAAAGGTAGCATTTATATAGTAAAGTTTTCAAAGAGCTTGCAGCCCTATGAAGAAGCTACTTCAGAGGGGGCAGCATCATGTAGTATAAAGAACAGTGAATTTAGACTCACAGGACCTGAGTTTGATCCCTAGCTCTGCTAATTAATACCTTTATGATATTGAGGCAAGTCCCTTAAACCTTCTGGGCTTTGGTTTTCTTATCTCTAAGATGAAGAGTGTTGTAATACAGAACTGCTGTAGTCAATAGTCAGTAAATATGTATTAAGTGCTTGTTATATGCTAGGTACTGAACTATAAGAAAGGCAGTCCCTACCCTCAAGGGGCTTATAATCTAAAGGGAGAAGACAAAAGAAAGCTGAAAAGTGGGAGGAGAAGAAGTACTTTGTATATTGGCACGGTGGAAAAGTCAGAGAAGTCCCCAGAGTAGTACAGGCTGGTGGAAATTGAATGCCCACTGACCTCCTTAAATAAAGGTTTTTGAATTCATGGTTTGACATCGTGTCAGAGGAGCAGAAGATTTTGATGAAGTGTGAGTAAACAAAGCTATTTGGATCTTGCAGGATGATGAGTCATAAGCTTCCCAGTCATAAGCTTCCTTGGGCATGGTGAAATCCCCAAGTAATGCAGACAGGTGGGAAATGACATATAGGACTTGATCCCCTATTCTCTTCATTTTACAAACATTAGAGATGTTAAGTGACTTTTTTCTTATAGGAACTAGTAAGTAGTAACATTGCAGAATTTAAATACAGTTCTTGACTTAAGTCTAGCACTCTATCTTCTATACCAGAGGTGTCAAATTTGGGGCTCATGGCTGCAAGTGGTATAACACTCCAGAGTCCTGAACCAGATTAAAATGAATTAATTGAGAAATGTTTAACAAAATAAATAAAAATTCAATACAACATAATGTTAATTTGTGGTTTTTGAAGTTAATATGCAGTCTGGCAATCTGTTTGTTTTTAACACCACTGCACTACACACTGAATGATTATTTAGTAGACAATAGAGAACTATTGCAGAAATTTTGGGCAGGGGAATGACATGACCAAATCTCTAAATAAAGAAGATTAATCAGGCAACAATGTGAAGGAGGGATTAGAGGACAGGATAGAGACGGGGAGACTGGTTAGGAGGCTATTGGAAGAGACAGGGCATGTGACAATGAGATCCTGTGCTATAGTGATAGCTGTAGTAATAGAGAGGAAGGGATAGATTGAGAGCCTGGAGGTAGAACTTACACAGTGATGCATTCATATGTGTATGCATCTATGTATATGCAGATACCTATGTGTATGTGTGGATATGTAATGAAGGGAGAGAAGAGTTAAAAGGTCACTGGTAAGGTGTACAAGGGAAACAGTGGATTTGGTGTCAGACCTGGGTTTGGATCCTAATTTTACCATTTACAACCTGTATGACCTTGGTCAAATTACATAATCTTTCTGACCCCTATTTTCTTATCTCTAAAGTGAACACTGGTTTCTTAATTCCCTTCCAGCTCGTAATCTGTGATCCCATGATCCTCTTGCTAAAGTTAGGAATGAGAACTGTATCACCCATAGCAACTAGGGGATTAGTTGGGAAAGGTTTCCTTGGAAAAACCAGGAAAGAGGTCCTCAGACATTGAATATATTTTACTAGGAGTCCTTTATATTAAAGTTTGAACTCTACATTAAACATGGTTGAAAATCAGTTTCTTGAGAAAATGCAAGTATCTGGCAAATCAGCATTATGTCACCAAATTTCCTTTTTGAATACTTTTCAGCCCTGTTTGGGTTGAAAAAGTGTATATTTGATACTGTTTATTAGTTGTTAATAAATATTAGCATGTTTGTAAATAATTTGTGTATGCCTGCATATTTAACTCTTTGCAGAGCCTCTTCCCAAATGAGCAAAAGCTATTTTTCTGTTGGAATTGCCTAAACAGTAACTTTGTGATAATCACCTAACCCCTACGCTTTCATTTCCATACTTGTGATAATAGTAGTACTTATTTCTACCTTGAGAAGGATATGTTGCTTATATCCCTATAGTGGTTCTAAGTCACCCTGTAAATAAAAATAGAGCAGTTTAGAATTTTAAGAGTTTGCAACTAATCTGTCTCCCTTTCCTCCACTCTCACAGTGGTTTAGACTCTCATCTGTTCTTCCCCAAACCTATTATAATAAGACCTCTAACTTGTTTTTCTGTGTCTAGTCTCTTCCAACTGTACATTCTCTAGCCTTCACATTGCTACTGGAATCATCATTTCTTTCCACTGTTCAAAAGCAGAATTTAAAGAGTTTAAAGGAACCATCTAATCCAACTATAAACCCCAGAGAAATAGTGACTTTTCTATTATCTCAATAAAGTAGCAAAATTGGAACTTGAATGCAAGTCTTCTCACTCAGAGTTCATTTCTTTTCTCTTTCACTATACCATACTTCCCAACCTCAGTGATTTTTCTGTTGCCTAACAAAAAAACTGACCCTGGTATTCAAAGTCTTCCATAGTCTGATCCAACTTATCTTTCTGGTCTTATTTCTTACTACTACTTTACTTCATATAGTTTATGTTCCAGGGAAACTGGATTGTGGTCTGCTTCAATTCATCCCACTTTTGTACCTTTGCTCATATTGATTTCTGAAATGAGCATTCCCTAAATTTCAGTATAGTAGACTTCTCTTTAAGGTTAACTCAGTACAGCCTTTTTTTCTGAAAGCCTTTCCTGACCTTTCCCTTTGTACTTAGCTCACCTTGCCTTGCATCTTGGTTATTATCTTTACTTGGTTATTGTTACATGTCTTTAAACCAGTTTAGAATACAAACTCCTTTAAAGCAGATCTGTGTCCTATAAATCTGCATATCAGCAATAGACAACAAATGAGGAACTTTGAAGAACTGGAATAAAGGGTGTCATCAGTAAAGAATATGATTCAGAAAGACATCTGGTCGTTTCTCCAAAGTAACTGATAACCATTGGACAATCCACATGCTCCACTAGTATCCATTGATGTCCTGAGAAATCAAGGAAGACCCCCAAGCACATTGAACGGACTCCCTGTAGGGAACTTTCAGGAGAACATAGACAAGAGTCTTACAAGTATGAGTAGATTGTAATCTTCATCACTGACTTAGTATCCTCATTGAATAATACAACACCTTACATAAAAGTCTGCTTAATGATCTTGTGTTGAATGAATCCCATCTAATTTAATCTTTCCCTTAACTTCTAGTAGGGTCCTCTGTTTTGGTTAGATGTACATCAGTATACTAGTAGCTGATTCTATACCTTTACTCAGGTTATCCTGCATCCCTGGAATAGCCTGGTTATGCTCATGCTTAGTCATGCCTTATTTTGTCCCTTAGATCCTCTGTTTTTCTTGACTGGCATATATATACCTTCACATTTGTTCTTAATATCTCAGAATTGAAAGAGACCTTTAAAAAATCATCTTGTCGGGGCAGCTAAGTGGTGCAGTGAATAGAACACTGGCCCTGGAGTCAGGAGGACCTGAGTTCAAATGCGGCCTAAGACACTTGACACACATACTAGCCGTATGACATTGGGCAAGTCACTTAACTCCAGTTGCCCTCCAAAAAAAAAATCATGTTGTCTAGCCTATACCTGAAGCACAGATCCCTTCTACAATCTCACCAATAAGGAAACATACAGCTACTACTTTTGCTTATCTGGTGACAGGGAAGCATTGTCTTTTAAGTCTGTTATTACATTTTTGGACATCTTTGATTGTTAGGAAGTTATTTCTAATACTAAGCCCAAATTTGCTTCCTATTAATATTCCTTTTTCTAAATCTGCAGCAGTATTTTAAAGCCATATAAAAAAAGGTCATGTTATTGTGATTTCAGCATTTAGTTTCATTTTGTGATGTTTTGAGTTTAATAAGTGGTATAATGGAGCCAAGTTAGGATCATAAAGTTTTTAGAGCTGCAAGGGATCTTAGTGATCATCTGATTCAACATGCTTATTTTCAGATAAGAAAAATTGAGTTTCTGAGAGGTGATATGAGTTCTCTTCTGTCTGCCTTCTTAATCAAATTGCATAACTTAGAATAATTATTACATTTTCTGAACTTTAAGATTTTTAAGAGCCTCTCATTGGACAGTCTTTTAATTAAGAAATACCCTTTGCAAACTCCATAGGAAACTCATATACATAAGTATAAATTTGCTGAGAAGAGTTGATGTAATATGTATTCAGTATTCATATGTTGAAATATGTGTAGTCTGTCATTTAACTTTTTTATAAGGTCTTTCAAGGCGGCACCTATGCCTCTTTTTTTTACTCTTATTAACGTTTTTACCTTTTTGGTTACTAGTACTAAATTTTACACATGCTTAATTTTTTTATGAGAATGCAGATAGATAATATAGATTTAAAAGATAATATAGATTAATAAACTATAAGCTTTGGGGAAGAAAAGTATAGAGTTCAAGGTAGTTATTTTTACCATCTCATGTAAATAAGAGTAGTAGATTTAATGTGGTGACATGAAATCCATCTAATGTATTTTGAGAGATGTGTTGTCATATTCATGAGACCTTGGAAACTTATCTAGTTCAATAGTTTTCAGATTTAAAGGCCTATAAGGAGTCAACATAGTACAGTGGGGAAAGTACTGGATTTAGATCCAGAAATCTAGAGGCTCACATTCTGTCTCTGCCAGTTATGAATCCTCTGTGACCTTGGGTAAATCACCTAACTTCTCAGGGCTTCAGTTTGTATAAAATTATCAGATTGGACTAGATAATGTTAAAGGTTCCTTCTGTCTTTGAATGTGTGACCCTATGATGCTAGACTTTATACCTTATTGACTCCCACTTGCCACTCAAAAAGCAGAATTTCTTTTGATGAGATTTTAATTAATTACAATACATTATTTATAACCACTTTTATTTTGAAATCTAAGCTAATGCCAGAAACAGTGAACATAAAACGATCAGACCATACATCATCAGACTATGCTTTGAGGTAATTTAATATTTTCCCTTGTCTCCAGGCAAGATGTTATATACGACGTCTCCAGGGAACAGTGGAGGTACTATGATAGGGAACAAAATTAGAACCAGAGGTATGAAAATGCCCTAAGTTTCACATTAGCGGAATTCTTTTCTATATCATTTGGACTACAGATTATGACAAGCTAGATGCCAACTTGAATTGAAAAGTGTGAGCCTTTATTCTATTATTATTCACTATAAGATTAGGGAAAATGGCTTTTGATCAAGCAACCATAGAACCTTCACCTTTGCCTCTCAGTAAAACCTCAAGACTATATATAGTCCATGTTTTTTTTTAAATTTTTTAAATTTTATATCACATTAGTTTCTGAATATATTCCTTCCTTCTTCCCCTGTTCCCCTTTTATTCCCCCATCCAACAGGGGAAAAGTAGTTCAGCACAACCAAGTAACAAATACATTAACCATTTCCATGTCTATCCCATCCTGCTCCAACTTCCCTCTTCCCGCCCAGTTCGGCAAAGAAGGAGGGGAGATGCTTTCAGAACTCTTACGCTGGGCCCAACTTCTTTTTCATTATAACTGTATAGCAGTCAGAGGTTTTTTGCTCTTTTCCATGTATGTTACTGTTGTCACTGGGTATATTGTTTTCTTGCTTCACTCCTCATCAGCTCATATAAGTCTCTGTTGCTGCTTTGAATTCTTAACATTCACCTTTCTTATGGCATGGTAATACTCCATTATATTCATCTGCCAGAATTTGTTTAGCTATTTCCCTAATTAGGGGAAATCAACTTTGTTTCTAGTTCTTTGATACCACAAAATGTTTTTGTGCTTATGGGAACTTTCTTTTCTCAGTTTGGCCTTCTTGAGATATGTATGACTAGCAACCGGATTTCTTGGCCAAAGGACGTGGACATTTTAGTCACTTTTTTTTTAGTGTTGCTTTCCAGAATGTTTGGCCTTATTCATAGCTCCTGTATTAGTTTGTATGTCTTTCCACAATGTCTGCAACATTAACTTCCCATCTTTTGTCATATTTGCATATTTACTGTGTGTAAAGTGAAACTTCAAAGTTCTTTTAATTTGCATTTATCTTATTTTTAGTGATTTGGAGCAATATTTCACATGGTTGTTTTTAGTTTACCATTCTTGTGCATTAATAATTAAAGCATTTATTGAGTGCTTACTGTGTACAATGCACTTTTGAGAACTGTTCATAACTGATCACTAATTATTGGGGAATGGCTTTTGATCTCAGAGATTTGTTTTAGTTCCGTATGCATATTGAATTTGATAATGATGAGTTAATTATCTGAAACCTGTTGTCTGCATTGAGACATGTTGTCTGTGCTGTGTATTTAATGATTTTCTAGGACTACACAGCAAATCATTGGCTCAGTAGGAAAGAAAATTATGAATTTATAACAACATAGCTAATTGGTTATACAGTGTAGGTCTATACACTTTAAGCAAAACTTGTGATTGTCTAGGCAAGGGCTACAGAATAAATTAAGACTAGATTTACCATACAAAAAAGAAATTGCTACAGGAGTCCTTTAAATAACAAACCTTTCCAGGGTATTTATAATAAGATTCAATTTTGTACAGTTTTTTTCAGGAACAGCGTTATTGAAAATGAACTTTCTTTTGTATATTGTGATAGCTTTTGAGTTTTTCAGGACTCACGTAATATATCCAGTAGATACACTAATTGATAACTGATTTTGTAATGTTAGTTTTTGCATGCCCTGTCCTTATTTCTGAGCTCTCAATTTCCTTAGTCATCTAGTTCTGGAAATTAGAAATGCCGTAGTCAGTAAGCCTTTATTGGACGTAATAGGGAGCCACTGGAGTTTATTGAATAAGGGTGGCAGTGTTGTCAGACATATAGGATATCGCTGTGGCAGCTGAGGCAAGGGTGGATTGCAGTGGGTATTGACTTGAGGTAGGGATACAGATTAGAAAACTATTGCATTAGTTCCGGCAAAAGATAATGACGGACTGAACTTAGTTGTGGCTGTGGAAGAGGAGAGAATAAGATGTATATGAAAAACATGAAAATAGAAATGACAAAGATTTGGCTACTAGTTTCATGTGTGTGGGGAATGAATGAAGATTTTAGAGTGCAAGTGTGTATGCTTGGAAATAGGTGGTGCCCTGGATAGTTTATAGGGAAGTTCAGAAGCGAGAAGCTTTTGTGGTGAGGGGGATCTGAAAAATAGGAGGAAGGGGAAGATAATAAGTTCTGTCTGGGACTCAAAGAGAGGAACTGTGGAGTATAAAGATGTCTGTCTTCTACACACTAACTTTGTGCTTTGTAAATGTTAAAAGGTTATAGAATTGTAAGGTGGCATATATAGAAAAGTAACCTTGAAGCCAAGAATTCCTGGGTGAAACTTCTATCTCTAATACATAGTGGTTGAATGACCCTGGATTCAAATTCTCAATGCTTTAGGTATCTCTCAGAGGGAATTACCTCAACTGGGAATTTCTTTCGTGTATGAATTCATGGGTCCAGTTTGTATTTCTCTTCATCAGGCGTTTATGTCTGACGAAAGAACAATTTTGAGAATTTACTTTTTGTAAGAGCGCTAGCTAAAAATTAAATAACTATAGTACCATGAAAAGAAAAAGTCTCAGCTATCTAGAACCTTCAAGAAATAAGTTCAGGATATCTAAAGATTTATTCCTTTAAATCTCAAAATATTGCTTGTTTAAATGATTTGGAATGAAATGATTTAATCAAGAAAAGGTTTGAGTTCTGTTTAATAACCCTGTTCTTAATGATTGAGGATCATCACTTTTTTTAAAATGTCCTTTTCATCAACAGATGTTTCAGTATAGAAAGAACAAAAAAGAATCTGAAAGACTGTGCCTCTGTTTATATATATATATATATATATATATATATATATATATACACACACATATATATATAGTTTGTTTTAAAAGTATATGTTAAATTTAACAAGGTGGTAACAAAATTGCTCTGTTACCTTCTGAACTTTTTTGTTTTGTAAAATTTTTAACGTTTTAGTGATGTTCTTTACTTTTTTTTAATCTCTTACCACTACCCAGTAACTAGCCCCTGCCTTTCCCTCCCACTTGCAATAAAAGCCCTCCCTTGTAACAAATAAATATAGATCAGTAAAAACAAATCAACATGTTTGAAAATTAATGTTTCCTGTGCCTCTCTAATGAAAGATGGGAGGCTTGCTTTGTCTCCATTTTTTTGAAGTCATGATTAGTCAACCCTGTTGATGAGAGTTCTGAAATCTTTGTTTTTCCCTGACAGTATTGTGGTTTTCTTGGAAATTTTTCTGGTCATGCTTATTTCATACTGTGTCAGTTCATGCAAGTCTCCTAGCATTATAATATTCCATTGCATTTTTGTACCACAATTTGTTAAGCCATCTTCCCATTGATGGACACCCACTTTGTTTCCAGTTTTTTGCTGCAGCCAAAGGCACTGCTATAAATATGTTTCTACATATGGGTCCTTTCCTTCTCTCTGTCTTTGACCTCTTTGAGGTATATGTATATGTCCGCACTTGAGTGACTTAGAGATATAGTTTCAAATTGTTTTTCAGAATGTTGGACCAATTCATAGCTACTTAAACAGTGCATTAGTGTGCCTGCTTTCCCATAGTCCTTCCAACAATGTCTTTTGGTTAGGCTTTTCTTACTGTGTCACTTTAAATATCTTCCCATATTTCTTTGTATTTTTCATATTTGCCATTAGGGTTTGATTATGTTATATTATGTTCATACACCATAATTTGTTCACCATTCCCCAGTCTGGGTACATGTTTCTGCTGTTTTACTGTTATGAATAGTGATGGTAGAAATATTTATTGATAGACCTTTTTCTTCCCTTAATCAGTAATATGCTTTAAATATAGTACTGAGTCAAAGGGTATAAACAATTTTGGTTGCGATTATACTTGTTAGCTGATGTATTTCCCTGCTAACAGTGTATGTCAGCTTCTAATCTATTCACATTTAATTGAACAAATATTAAATGCCTACTGGTGCTACTCTGATTCCTCACTGTGGCCTGGAAGTGCCCCTGGATTCTTAAAAATTATATCAGTGTAGTGCTAGCTCTCGCAGATCTTACTAAACTGGAAAGGTGGTGAGTGTAGACCTGGGGACCAACTGTCATGCTGGAAGCAGCCTACCTGAGAGTTAATGATAAATTGTTTTGGACACAGCAGTTTGTTAAACCATTCTAAGGTATGGAGTGCTTTTTATCCTACCTTGATGATGATGGATGTGCAGAATTTCAATCTTAAGAAAAGCTTTAAAAACCCTGAAGGAAGAAAGGTCTTGGTCCTTCCACTTTAGGAAGTGACCCTGAGACTTATCTTCTTGGCATATGAATACTTAATAGCTTCTGTAGGAGAGAATTTATTTCAACATACAAGGATATTGATGTAAGGTAGTATCCCCTATGTGAACATTTTATTTGCTGAAAAGGGGAGGGGAAAGACATTTATTAGAGAAGCACAGGGAAAAAAAATCCATTTAAGAAGAAACAGGGACAGCTCTGAGAAGACCTAAAAGAAAAGTAGCCCCTCGGAATCAAAAACATTAGTTGGTGGTAATGATGCCTAGAGTGCATTGTTTCCCAACATTTAATATAATACTTATAACTGCATTTAGGACTTTAAAGTTTATTTTGAGGCACTCTGAAGCAAAGAACTATTTGGGGACTGTGGATTTTTATCGTATTTGGTAGAAATAGGGATTCTGAGTTTTTAAATCCAAGATAGAGGTGAATCACTACAATAACAGAAATTCCTGATTTCAGGTAGGAGAGGTCAAGAATCAGTTAATGAACGTTTATTAAGCACCTGCTATATGTCAGATATGTGCTAAGCACTGGGGGTACAAAGAAAGATATAAGACAGTGACTATTTGCGAGAAGCTCCCTAAATCTAATGAGAGAAGATAACATGTAAAAAGAAGCTAAAAAGGAAAGGGAGGGAACAAAGGAGGCTAGTAGGCAGTGTTCTGAGGAGATGTGAATTACAGAGTTGATTTCATCTTGCAGAATGCTGAGTTTTAGAGATCATGAAGTCCAGGAGAACACCTAAGTGGGAAATGATGAGGTGAATACCCTGAGTGCTCTCCCTAAATATTGGAGGATCTGGAAGGAAATCTTCATTGTCTACCCTCTAGTCTCTTTAACCAAGAGAGCAGGTGCAGAGGGTGCTGATGTCATGTGAGTTTCAAAGTTAGTTTCCTCTTGCAGGATTATGAATTTCTGGAGATGATGAAGTTCACGAGAACAGCTGGGTGAGGTGAATGCCCTGGGTATCCTCCTTAAGTGGCAGAAGATCTGGGAGGAGCTACCAGATACCCACCCCACCCCTATCCACCCAAGGGCTGGGGGTGCTGAGATGGTATGGGTCTCAGAGTCAAGTTCATCTTGCAAAATTATGAGTTTCTGGATATAATGAATTTAATAGGGTAGCCAGGTGGGAAATAACCTAGAAAAGCATGGAGAAATAGGTGAAGTTGCATATAGAACTGGAGAATCAGAAGACACAGCATTAAAGCTGAGAGAAGGTGACAGAAACCCGGAGCATTAAATCTGAGAGAAGGTAACAGAAACTAATGGAAATAGATAAGCAGAGTGAAGTACCTAAGTAGAGCTTAGTTAAGACCAGCTGACTAGAGACAGGCTCTGCAGTTGATGCAAGGAGCTGATCTGACTGGAGGAAAGATCTGATGCTAGCAGCTGAATGGAAAAAAACAGAATTCTTTGTTTTTGCAGGAGTTAGCTGGGGAAAGGCTGCCTTGCCTTCTAGTGCCTTCTATGGCTTAGGAGGGAAACCCCTCAAAGGTTTGCTTTTGTTGCTCTTTACTGCTTTCTTTGGAAGGAGAGGGGGAAGTCCCTTACAAGTCACCAAGAACAGGTCTGAAAAATTTGAATATCTTAAACTTAAAAGAACTGCTTTTGGCTGAAAGAATGTAATACTGCTTTAAAGTTAAGCCAAAATCTGGGAAATTCCACAGATGCCAGATTTAACTTTTAAGAACTTAATATGGGTTATCAGAATAGTGACGTCCTCCAGCTAGAGAGGCCAAGAAGAGGAGTGGTCTCACCCAGGATATGACACATTGCTATAAACTAAAGAGATCAAGAACATAAAGACCTCCAGTCCAGAGTTCTGACTGGCACATGGCCATCCCTACTTCAGGGCCTCTCTGCTATGTAAATTTTGCATATTCTCCCCCATGGACACTGTATTTTTGTGGTAGAGCGTGCCCCTTATGCCCCAAGTTTATGGTTAAGACATATTATGCATTATAATTATCACTTCTTCTGTTAATGTTTAGGGATTTTTGTTTAAATTTTTATTTTTACATAAGGAAAAATCAAATATACATTTAACCCAATTTGGTTGCAAGTTCATTAGTTTTTGCCTTTCCAGCTTGGCAATACAAACCACCAATTTTGAACCCAGAACATTGCCACACCACTGACAACGTATCTCATCATATCTGTCATTGTAATTGATTTTAATGGCTTCTACTAGCTTAGCCAGGGCTCCCTTATCTTCAGGGTTAACCTGTATGAAGGCAGTGCTTGTGCAGGTCTTTCTGTGAACTAATTGACCCAGTCTGGCTTTACTTTTGATAATACAGTAAGGGACCCCTGTTTTTTTTGGCACAAGGCATGTAGGAAGACCACTAGCTCAGTGGGGTCCACATCATGTGCAGTCACTACCAACTGTGCTTTCTTGTTGTTTACCAGGGTAGTAACAGTGTTAAACATATGCTTTGAGGACAGGTGATCTGTTAGTGGGGATATCCTCTTTGCCTGCAGCCTTTTGTTCAACCTGAACCAGCAGCCTTTGCTTCTTAATCTTGTTTTGTCTTGGGTCTATACTTGTGAGCCAGTTTAAGCAGTTGAGTAGCTGTCTGGTGATCCAAAACCTGGGTGAACTGGTTAATTGCTGGGGGGACTTTCAAAGACTTATAAAGGGTAAACCTTTGATGCTGCAGTCTATTATACTGAGGCCATTTGACAAATTGAGTAAGGTCCCTTTGGGGCTAGATGTCCTGACCAATCAATGCCAAAGTTTTTGGGCCACTTCTCAAACAAAGGATTGACCCCTTTCTTGGCCTCCTGCTTCTTTCCTATAGCAGGGTCTAGAACCACTTTTTTCCCCATGGTCTTGTTCCATTTTGGCATCTTGGTGGGCTGAACAAGAAAGGATAATGTTTAAGAGTTAATGGGATCACTGTCTGATTTGTTTAAATAGGAAGCACACCAGTGGAAGTTCAGGAGCTACAGTAGTGAATAATAGATGTTTACCTCCCCCACACTTTATGGTTAGCTGTAGGACTCTGTATGAGTGAGTTGTAGCTTCATGGCTGGGCCCTTTTAAAAAAAAAATCCTTCCAATTACATGTTGAAATAGTGGGTTTTTTTTTTAAGTTTTGAGGTTCATGATCTCTCCCTCTTTCCCTCTTTTCTTTTCCCTTTTCTCCCCTTCCTTCCCCATGACAGTAAGCAATCTGATATAGGTTATACATGTACAATCATGTAAAACATTTCCATCTTAGTCATTTGGTACAAGAAGACTTGAACAAAAAAACAAAAGAAAGAAAGGAAGCAAAAAAATAGTATGTTTCAATCTGTATTCAGACAACATAAGTTGGAGGCAGATAGCATTTTTCATCATGAGTCCTTTGGAGTTGTCTTGGATCACTGTATTGCTGAGAATAGCTAAGTCATTCACACTTCTTCAATGTGCAGTATTCCTATTACTCTATACAGTGTTCTTCTGGTTCTGCTCACTTCACTTTGTATCAGTTCATGTAATTTTTTTCAGGTTTTTCTGAAGTCATCGTGTTTGTCATTTCATATAGCACAATATAATTCTGTTCAAGTCCTTAACTTTCATCTCTTCCTCTTTTCTTTTTTGATAGCTTTGTCTAGAGCTGAAAGGGTTTATGAAGGTATCGAATTGTTAAGAGTTTTATATTCCTCCATGTAATTCATTTAGGTTTTCTTAAGTATTTAGATGTTATGACATTAAGTACTTATATGTTAAATATTGATGTTAATTCATTGTGTTTGGTGCCTTTCAGCATGACATAGTTTCACGCTTTGATCAGATTTGTTTTTACTCTTGTCTAAGATCTTCATTGCTACCCTTCCTTTTTTTGGGTTTAGCTGAAGCATAACTGATTTTCCTCTGGTCCTTTATTTCTATTCCCTCTGAATCTTTTTGACTCAAGCGTTTTTGTTTTGTTTTGTTCTGTTTTGTTTTGTTTTGTATTGTTAGATTTTGCTGTCTAATTTAGTTTGCTATCCTATTCCATTTTGTGGGTCAATTAATTTCCTTTACATTAATAGGTATGTTCATTAATTATGTTTGTCTTTCCAACCTGTTCCCTTATGCTTTTTCCACTGGTGATCCATGCTTGATGCTGTCTGCTTCTGTTCTTCTTCCTCTCCTCTTACCTAGATCCCAGTCAGAGATTCATACTCAGTCTTCTTTTCTTTTTAAACCCCTCTTTATGATTTACTTTCCAAGGTAAGAATTTGTTTTGTTCGAGTAATGTTTCCTTGAGTCTATCCTCCTTAACCTTAAATCTTTCTCCCCCTTTTTCTCCTTGTGGTGTTTTCTTTTTCCGTCCCTTTCCTTTCTTTTAAAAAAAATTATTAAAATATAATAAAAACACTCTTCTGTTTTATTTGACCCTCTTTATGACCTCTGCCTGATAACTTTGGAGTCCTCCAGGGAACATATATCCCCTCCTGCTTAGAATACAAACAGTTTATCCGTGTATTCTGCTTGCTTGAATATATTTAACTTTTTGTGTTTCTCATGACCCTTTGTGGTCATGGTTTCTCCTTTGATTTCCTCATCATCTCTCAGAATTTCTTAGAATTATCTTTCTCCATCTGTGGGAAAGAACTGGACTGTACTGATTACTCCTCTGCCATCTTTACTTTTCTCCTCCTTATGTAATGTTTAAAGACTCAACCGAGGGCCTTTAGCACATTAGTTGAACCCTCCTTGGAAAATTCATGGAAGTCTTGAACAAAACTCTTGGGATGAAAAGAAATGGATTGGTTGTGATCTTAATTAATAAGGGGAGAACCCATTTCATTATCAAAAATCATTTGCAGTATGTACTTATTGCCAGTAACTTCAAAGTGAGGTAAGGAAGACAGCACATATTTTGAATGTCATAATTATTTTACTATGTGTATATTAGCATTGTCAGGTATTAGAAAAAAGATAAGATGTTTTACTTAAATTTTTCTTATTTGTATCAGTAGAAGGGTCAAATAGATGGATTTTCTTTTGAAATCATCACCTACCTTGTCCTCAGTCATTTGTACACATTTTTTTTGCTTGCTTTTTTATTTAGAATTTTAGTATCTTCCTTTTCTTTTTTTAAACATGTTATATATTTCCTCCTTTCTCCACTCTAACCATCCTGCACCCACTCCTGGTCATAGTTCTTGTAATTCTTAGAATCATAGAGTATAAATTGCAAGGGACCTTAAAGGTGTTATAGTTAAGTCCTTACTCAAGCATGAATCTGCTCTGTAATATCATGATAATATACATGATAGATAAGCCAGTATCTTTGTTATAATTGAGGGGAAATTTAGAGTCCTTAGAAAATAAAGCAATGCTAGGGTGTCTGGAATAGCACCATGGGTGGGCAGTTTGAAGGAGCTATTTAAAGAACCAGCATCAAGATTAGAGACTTGATAGGCTAGAATGTGTACAGAAGCTGAAATCAAGGGTAAATAATGGATGATTTTCCAGACAAAAGGAACAGCCTGAGAAAGGAAAACTTGGATAGTGGAAGACAAATCTCAAAGTCAGTTTAGGGCTATATTTTAGAGGACCTTCAGTATATAGAGAGGAATCAATGAAGATTTTTAGAAGGGAGTGAGGGTAGGAGAAACTAATTGTACCATACTTTAAAATACCAAGTATTTATTGCTTCTGCATATTATTACTACTACTCTGCCACAACCACCAACATTAGCAGATATTTATATAGTGAACTTTAAGGTTTGAAAATCATGTTTACATATCTCATTTGATTCATACAACTACATAGGCTATATACTATAGATATTGTGATTTTCCACATTTTATACGTAAGGAAATTTAGGCCAAGAGGTTAAATGACTTACCTGTGATCATACAGGTAGTAAGTGACAGGAGATGGAGAAGGTATATTTGAATAGAGATTTTTCCTTTTGACAAATCCAGTCCTCTTTCCTCTATACCACATTGTCTGCTAAACTGGCAGTGGTATGTAGAATAAATTGGAAGGGAGACCAGTTAAGGTATTATTGTAATAGTCTAGCTATTTTTTTATCAAATAAGATACACTGCAAAGAGGGTGGTATTCATTTTACCGAAGGCTTCACATTGATATCCCTTTAAATAACAGGCTCTCCTAGTTCATTTAAAGTAATTTTTTAAAAAAATGAAAGTTCTGTTTACATACCTTTTTGGAACTGTTACTTATAGTACAAAGCTAGCTACTCTACTGTATATGCTGTTCATTTAGACTTGATCCTAAACTTAAATCATTCATGGTTCCATCTACATATCCTTTGGTAATATACCTATCTCGTAGATGTCAACGCGGCAAAAATAATTGGAAGCCTCTTTTTGTGCACATTGCTTTTGTAATTTGGTATTTTTCTTTCTAAAGTAATTTTGTGTAGTACTCGATATAAATTAAATTATTAGTTAATTGCTTCACACAATTTTACATTAGAGTTCAGAAATAAAATATGTAAAAATATACCTCCCTTTAAGGAAAAAGTAAAGAGTATAGTCATGTTTAACTGCTATGATAATTTTTAAATTCAGACCATCATAGACTCAGAGTTAGAAGGGGTCTTAAACTTTACTAACTTACCATGTGTGGTTCTTCTCCATACCATCCTATCGGATGCTTCAAAAACCTCTAATTGCAGGGTGGCTAGTTGGTGCAGCGACTAGTGCACCAGCCCTGAAGTCAGGAGGAACTGAGTTCAAATCCAGCCACAGACACTTAACACTAGCCATGTGACCTTGGGAAAGTCACTTAACCCCGCTTGCCCCTCCAAAAAAAGGCAAAAAAAACCCTCTAGTTGGAAGCCCATGCTGTTTTCAGATAGCTACAATTTTTAGAATGTTTTCCCTGACTTTGAACTAAAATTTGCTTTTCTATAACATCCTTTCATTGTTCCTTGACTAACCCTCTTAGAGCACTCATGGAGTAAATCTAAAGCTTCTTCCATATGAAAGTCTTTTAAATATTTGCACAATGGCCAATGTGGAAGAGTAATAGGAAGTATGGCCAAAAACTCCACAAAGATCTAGAAATCACATCAGACTGAATAATAATCAGGGTGTGCAAATAGAAGACTATACAAACAAGGTGAAGCAGGAATGAGGAGAGAAGATGATATTTGAATCTCACTCTGATCAGAATTGGTCAAAAAAAGGAGTAATACACATATGTGTGCCTAAACACACAGAGTTGGGTAAAGCAATACATTTTACTTAACAGGGAAAGAGGAGGGAAACAAGAGAAGGCAAAAGGTGTAAGAAGAGGGAGATAGGAGAAGTTAAGTGAGAAAGTAGTTCAAAGCAAAACGAACTCTCTGACTAGAAAGGGTGAATGGTGAAATGAGGTTTAAAATAAATGAAAGGATAAGAACCTTCTCTGAGTGAAGAAAAGAGAGGAGGGCCAGGAGTTCAGGAGCAGAATGTGCCAAACCTAGAGCCATGATGGTGAGGATACTCCTTTTCTCTCACCATCCTCTTTTAAAAAGAGGGTGTGAAACAAAGAGAAGAAAAAGTTTAAGAGAATAGGATGGAGGAAATATACAGTTAACCATCTTAACTGAATATGAATGGGCTGAACTTACCCATAAAAGAAAGGAGGTTAACAGTAGTAGAAAGTCCATCCTCTCTACATGCACAAGTGATCTCGTCCCATCCTATCTCCTACAACATATTACCTTCTTTCTCATTCCTATTCTCTCATTCATCTTCAGTCTCTCCCTGTCTGTTGGCTGCTTCCCTATTGCCTACAAACATGCTATGTCTCCCAATCCTCAAAAAGGCGTCCTTTGATCCATCTATCCCCAACTAGCTATCTCATTATATCTCTCTTGCCTTAATTCCTTGAGAAGACTGTCTGTACTGTGTACTTACACTACCTCTCCTCTTTTTTTTTAACTTTACACTGGCTTCCAGTGTCATTTTGCTCTCTCCAAAGTTAACAGTGGTCTGGGGTGTGTGTGGGGGGGGGAAGTTGGGGTTAAATGAGTTGCTCAGGTTCATACCGCTGGTAAGTGTCAAGTGTATGAGGCAAGATTTGAACTCAGGTCCTCTAGACTCCAGGGCCAATGCTCTATCCACTGTGCCACCTAGCTGCCCCTCAATGATCTCTTAATTACCATATCCCATGGCCTTTTCTCAGTCTTCATCCTGGGCTTTCTTTTCTGCCTTCTTTACTCTTTCTTACAATGATTGCATCATCTTCCATGGATTTGATTATCATTTTTATATTGATGAGTTTCTTTCCCCCCCCTTTTTTTTTTGAAACCTGTGGAATGCTTCACAAATTTATGTGTCATCCTTGTGCAGGGGCCATGTTAATTTTCTCTGTATAATTCCAATTTTAGTATAAGTGCTGCTGAAGCAAGTGCTATATTGATGAGTTTCAGATCTTATTATCCAGCCCTGACCTCACTCCTGATCTTCACTCTCACATCTCCAACTTCCTGTGACATATCTCGAACTAGATATCCACTAGACATCTTAAATTCTACATGTAAAAAGCTCAACTCATAATCTTTCTCCCTAAACCGTTCTCCTGACCTTACTGTCAAGGGAACCATCATCCTCTTAGTCGCACAGGGTCATGACCTAGGTGGCATCCTTGACTCATCACTATCACCATCCCCTCATATGCAATCTGTTGTCAAGTCTTATTGATTTTACCTTTGTAAGATCTCTTGTGTATGTCCTTTTTACTCCTCTGACAGTACTGCTATCGCTGCCCTGGTACCACTACCCTCATCTCCTTACCCCTGTATACTATTGTAATAGCCTGCTGGTGGGTCTGCCTACCTCAAGTCTCTCCCTTCTCCATTCAGCTATTAAAGTGATTTTCCCAAAGTGCAAGTCCTACCATCTCACATACATATACTCAGTAAACTTCAGTGGCTCCCTATCATCTCCAGGATCAAATATAAAATCCTCTGTTGGATATTCAGAACCCTTCAAAAACCTAACTCTTGCTGTCTCACACACTTTTCCAGTCTTCTTACACTTTCTACTACTCCTCCTTCCCTCACATCCTCCGATTAATTGAAATTGACCTCCTTTCTGTTCATTGAAAAAGACATTCTGTCTCTTGAATCTAGGCATTTTCACTGGCATTCCCTTATGCTTGGTATTCTATCCCTCCTCATCTTGACTTCTGTGGCTTAAGTCCTTGCTAAAACTCCATCTTATACAGGAAATTTTCCCCAAACCTTCCTTAATTCTATTATCTTTCCTCTGATCATGACTTCCTGTCTATCCTATATATAACTTGTTTGTATGTAATTGTTTGCATGTTGTCTACCCCATCAGATTGTGAAGTTCTTGATGGCACTGGACTATCTTTTGGGTGGGTTTTTTTGTTTGTTTGTTTGTTTTTGTGTTTTGGTATCCTCAGCTCTTAGTGCCTGGCACATAGTAGGCCCTTAATGTGAGCAGTTTCAATTTCTGTTACATGTTAACCCTGAATCATTTTACTCCAAGGAACAACAACAGCCATTCTGGGGTTAATCATCTCATATAGAAGAGGCAAGGGATAACTGTTACAATGGAGACAAAGAACAGGAAGGCAAAAGGGAATGGGTCAACCTTACTCTCATTGAATTTAGCTGAGGGAGGGAATTGACATACACTCTAAATTGGGTATCTTGCCCTACAGGAGAGGGGGGGGATAATGGAGGGGAGGGAAGGTTGGGGAGAGGGTTGTTAGAAGCACACACTTTTGTAAAGGGACAGGGACAAAGTAGAGAATAGAACAAGTGGGGGGTGAGATAGGAAGGAGGGAAATATAGTCAGTCTTTCACAACATGTCTGTTGTAGAGATGTTTTGTGTAACTACACGTATACAGTGTGTGTTGAATTGCTTTGTCTTCCCAGTGGGGCCGGGGGATGAGGGAGGAAGGGAAAGAATCTAGAATTTAAAGTTTTAAAATTAAATGTTTAGAAAAGTATATATTATATAAAAAAACAACAGCAGCCATTCCTTTTATAATCATAGTCATGAAAGCTTTTAAATGTCCTTAGCATCTTTTGTTAACTTCACTTGACTCATTCTAAATTATCATAAGAATTTGATGATTTGCAAAAAATTTTCTTTACAACCACTTTGTTATATTTATGTATTGCAGGAAAAGATCTTTATTTAACAGGTAGCAAATAGAGCTCTAGAGAAAGTGATTTGTCCAAGTCCAGGATGGCAGACCTGAATCTTTCACCCATATCTGATGCCCTTTCCCCCCACCCTTCTTACCCTGTTCCTAGGCCTAGATCAATAAACACTTGATTATGCAAAAAGTCCCTTTTCTTAGCTGTCACCAAGTAAAAGAGAATCCAATGATTTTTTTGTTATAGTGGTCATCTCCACTTGAACAACCTTGTCAGAATTAAATCCAGAACAAGAATTCCCTCATCACTTTCTCTTCTTTCTGAAAGAAGAAACTGTTAGAAGAAAGTAAGGAAATATTTTCTTTCAATAGAAAGAAACTGTTAGCTGATAGATTTTCAGATAGTTAAGAGGCATCAAAATTATGTTTCCTATTTGCTGGTTTTATGATCTATATCAGGAATTCACCATTCATTTCTTCTATTTAACTAGTGCATAGTATACTCATATAACTATATAAATTCTTCTTTTGTGACTTATACTCATCAAGCACACTCCTCTTTTATCTTTCCCATTTAGATTACTGTGTATGTGGGGTGGCAGCTAGGTGGCGCAGTGAATAGAGCACTGGCCCTGGAGTCAGGAGGACCTGGGTTCAAATCCAGCCTCAGACACTTGACACTTAATTAGCCATGTGACCTTGGGCAAATCACTTAACCCCAATTGCCCTCCAAAAAGGAAAAAAAAAGATTACCGTGTATATGTCTTTTTTCTTTTTTTTAAAGCATGTCAGAGGACAGGATGTCTGGTCCTGCCATGGGAAACCAGTGACTTTCTCCCCCCCTGCCCCAGGTGTCACCAAGGACCTGGCAGGAGCAGCCTTTGGGGGAACCCTTTTCATACCCTCTTTCATCTCTTTTACTTCCCCACTGCTCTGTTTCCACCAGCTGCACTTAGTTGGATGCTGATATTAGTCTCATTCTCACCTCTGCCTGAAGTACTTTACAGCCCTTATCTACTCAGATCTTTGATTCTACTGTATTTTCCCCCAACAGTCATTGGTTAAGGGCCATTTGTCCTGCCATTGCTTTCCTAAGTCCACTGGGACTTAACTGTCTGCCCTGTTGCTTTGCCCCCCCAGACCCTAATGACAGCTGGGTTGTACAGTGGTTAGTGGTTACTCAGGTCTTCCTGAGCTCAAATCTTGCCTCCTACACTTAACTAGCTGTATATGACATGACTCTGGGCAAGTTGCTTAACCTCTTTGTGCTTCAGTTTCTTATGTAAAATGAAAGGGTTGTACTTACTGACCTTTGAGGTCTCTTCCAGCTCTAAAATCCCATGACCTAGTGGCTTTTCTATCTTTTTGGAATTTGAACCTTTCTCATCTTATATGTGTTATCTCTCCTAATTAACATGTGAGCTCCTTGAGAGCAAGGACTACCTTGCCTTTACTATTTGCGTTCTCTGAGTTTCATGCAGTGCTTGGCACATTGCAAATGTTTTATAAGTGCCATCCATTCCATTCCATTCTAATAGAATACTATTCTACTTCTGGCAGATGTGTTTCTTTTGAGCATGACTCCAGTCGTGAGTCACAGGATCCCAAGAGGCTATCCTTAGTCTAGCTTTCATCTAAACAAGAATATCTTGTACAGTATACTTGACAAGAAGTTGTCCAGTCTTGCTTGAAGCTCTCTAGTGAAGGCGAACACACTATCTCCCAAGACAGTCTTTTCTACATTTTTATTGTTTTTATTTTAAGACTGGGTCTGTTGATTTCACCTAGGCTAGAAGTGCAGCCAGTTTCCTCAGCCAAATCCTAATAATGACCGGCACAGCAGCTTTGACCTCTTGCTGTTTTTTTTTTTAACCTAACCTGGTTTTCCCCTCATAAGGTAGTCAGCCTGGGAGTCCTCTGCTCCCAACAGCTTATCATATATATACTGAACTTAATGTGAACTCTAGCTTATTTGCAGTTCAGAATGCCTTTACTCCAGCAATTCCTTCAGCCTCAGGCTTACCCAGCAGCTGGCATTAATAAGAACAATGATAATAGTTAACATTTATATAGTGCTTCCTATGTGCTATGCACTGCTCTAAGGAAGTGCTTTCTAACTATTACTTCATTTGGTCCTTACAACCACCCTGGGAGGTAGATACTCTCATTTTATAGATAAGGAGTCTGAGGCAGACATAGGTTAAGTGACTTACTCAGGATCACACAGGAAGTATGTAAGGTCACATTTGAACTCAAGTCTTCCTGACTTTATACTCAGCCTTTTATCTACTATGCCACCTAACTGCCTCATCGTGGCATGCACGGCCATGACCAGCCCTGATTTCATTTTTACATATCTCTGAATGCTAGGAAACTTTTCCTTATATTAATTTAATCTAAATTTACTTCTTTGCAGCTTGTTCCCAGTATTTCTAATTAAGCATCTCAGGCCAAGTAGAACAAGTCTAATTTCTTTTGTATGGAACAGCCCTTAAAATATTTGAAGACAACTATTATGTTCCTTTTAGTCTTCACTTCTACAGGTTAAACATCCTTGTTTCTTTAAACCATTCTTCATGTAGCACAATATCATGATGCTTTTATGCTCTTGTGTGTTTGATTCTCATAAAATGTTTATGTTCAGTTCTAGACACTAAATTTTATGCTCCAGGACCAATGCTCTATCCAGTGCATCATGTAGGTCCCCTTAGTGTTTTTAACATTAATATGTTATTTTGTTCAAGGCTTTTTTGTGCAACTGTTATGTAATTTACATATTTCCATTTTTATGTTCTATTTCATTTATAGTTTTCCTATTGTTAAACTACCCTCTATTTCCGGTGTAAATCCAACTTGGTATTATAAGTCTGTACTTCCAAAAATATCTAACTATATCCTCCTTGCTAACATTTTATTCAGTATTGTTGTATCAATATTCATTAGAGATATTGGTTTCTAGTTTTATTTCCCTGCTTAAATTCTCCCTCGTCTGGATATCAAAACTATGTTTATCTCAAGAAGTTGATAGAATGCTTTCTTTCCCTATTTTTGCAAAGAATTTGTTTAGTATTAAAGCTAATTTATTATTCTTTGACTAGTAGAATTCACTTTTAAGGCTAGAGCCTGAGAGCCAGCCCATTGGCTTCAGGCCTCATTTTCCAAAGAAAAGGCTGACTTCAGATTCCCCTGAATGGTCCTTAGACCACAATACCCATAAGATTCTCGTCATCTTCTTGTGAAGTCTTGGACTAGATGGAATAGTTTACTGGAATTTCATCTGGAATCCTTTTTCGTCAGAAACATGTTGCTGCAGTGTTTCTTAGAGGAACTGTACTTGACTGGAACCTTTGACTTTGACATCTTTGCTGGAAGCCTCCGCCTTCAACCATTCCTTAGGTAACATGGATCAGGGACCCATCGTCAACTGCCTTCCTAGAAATACATTTTTTATTATCATTCTTGTCACATTCTCTTATTTGTACCATTCAGAAATGAACTTGCAGATACACCATATTTGATTTGACCAGAAGTGGAGCAGGTCAAATACACAAAGCCTAACTTGGGCTTAAGGAATGGACGTTTAGTATCTACAAGGAGAAGTATTCTTTAAACTCTCTCATAACTTTAGCTAGTAGTTGAGTTGTCTTAAAGGCAGTAATTGTCAGAGCCTCAGTTCTATCAATTTTCTTTTCACAACTTCTCTACTTAAGATGGCATTTTTTGTGATGGAAGTCTAATCCTCTCCACCCCCATCCCCACCCCTGTTGCTTGGATAACAGTTTTATACTAGAGTAATAATTAACAAAGCAGTAGAAGAATCAGAAAATTTGGGTCCCATATCTAGCCCTTTGAATAACTCATTGGGTGGACAGGAAGTTTGTAGTCTTTGTATCCACTTTCTCCAGCTTTAAAATGCAAATATTGCTAACCACTAAATAATGTTCTTGGAAAGACTATTTACATGATTTTTTGTGCCTCCCTGACTGAAGATAATGCTATTAATGTGGATTCATTTTTACATTTGGCTGTTTCATGAAATTATCAATATGGTGCTTATAGTTTCCTTTTTTTCTCTTAAGCTAAATTTGAGTAAAGTCTTTCCTCTCTGGTTGTAGTCACCACTGGCAGAATCTCTAGCTGTTGGTTGAAACTGTTATTTTTTCTTAAAGGCCACTTACTTCCTTTACCTGAAAAGAGTTCTCAAGCCTCTAATTTCTAGGTACCAGAGTTAGCTGTCTGCTTTTGTTTTCCTGGCAATCCATACTACTACTTTTCTTTAGAAGCTTTCAAAGTACAGTACTAAGGTTACGAGGAGATCTGATGGCAAGAAAGCAGGAAAATAGTAGTGCTGAAAGGAATTCATTTCCAAATACTGAATTCTCTTCCATTATTTTGCTGATAAGGCCATAACACTGTATACCTAGTAGGTAAGTGAAACTCAAGATTAAACATTATTGTGCTGAAATTATGTTAATATTTGATTATAAGAGTCAAGAAAAGTGTTTTAAATAGTTCTCAGTGTTACTGCCTTTAGGTATTTGACATGTGACTATTTTATTATATTTATTTATTTTGTTTTTTTTATGAATTGGAAGGGATGTTGTCCAGTTCAACCTGTGCCTGAATCATTAAGCCCTCCGCAGCATCTTTGACAAATTATCATCCATCCTACATATGCCTGGCATATAGTAATTGCCCAATAAATGCTTTTTGCCTACACTTGAAGCTCTTCAGTAATGCTGAGCTCATTACCTTATAAGACAGTTAATTTAATTTTTACAAATTATTAATTGTTAGAAAGGTTTTTTTGGTTGCTGTTGTTGAGCAGAATCTGATATGTTGGATAGGGATTTAACTGATTTGTACCAAACAAAACCAGTGTGGTTAGAATTAAAAGGAACCTTTTTTCCTTCTTTTTTTTTTTTTGCAGGGAAGGAGACAGATCTTTATAGCAATTCTCTCTGATAAAGACCCAGTAGCCAAAATATATAGGAAATTGATAGAATTATTCCCCAAGAGATAATTGCTCTGAAGATATGAATGGGCATTTTTCAAAAGAAGAAATACAAGTTATCGAAAACTATATTAAAAAAATACTCCAAGGCAGCTAGGTGGTACAGTAGTGGACAGAGCACTAGTCCTGGAGTCAGGACAACCTGAGGTCAAATCAGTTCTGAGACTCTTCCTAGCCGTGTAATCCTGGGCAAGTCCCTTAATCCCAATTGCCTCAAAAAGGAAAGGTAAGGAAAAAAGGAAGAAAAAACAAAAAATGCTCCAACTGACTGATTTTAAGAGAAATGCAAATTAAAACAATTCTGAGGTTCTATCTCACATAACTCAGATTGACAAAGATGACAAAGAAAGTTTTAGGACTGTGGGGAGGGATTGTTCTTTGCAATGTAAACCCATTGTCTAACATCTGGTAAGTGTCAAATAAGTGATTGTTGATTGATTGATTTACAGGCAAACTTATGCAGTATTTGTAGAGCTCTGAATTAGTCCAACCATTCTAGAAAGCAATTTGGAACTAGGCCCCAAAGTCATTACTCTGACCTAGTAATACCTCTATGAAGTACATAACTCAGTGAAAGAGGAAAAGATCCCATAGCAACATAAATATTTATAACTAGGTGGAGCAGTGAATGTAGTGCTGGGCCCCAGTCAAATCTGCCCTCAGATACTAGCTGTGCAACCCTGAGCAGGTTACTTAACCTCTGTTTGCCTCAGTTTCCTCGTCTGTAACATGAGGATAACAGCACCTTTCTCCCAGAGTTATTATTAGGTTTAAATGAGAAAATAATTGTAAAGCACAGTGTCCTTGCATTATATAAATGTTAGCATTATCATCATCATCACTATTAACTGAAAAAAAAGTAGATGCCTATCAGTGGGGGAATGGCTGAACAAGTGATAGTAACTAAATGTAATGAAATATTGTTATACCATACATAAGAAATGAAAAAAGAGAAGTTGTATGAGTTAATGTAGTGTGAAATGAACAGAACTAAGAGAACTATTTATATGACTATAATAATATTTTAGGAAAAATTTTTGGGAGAATTGAAAAAAATTGTTCAATAAAGTGACCAGTCCTGACTAAAGTAGACCGATGATGAATCATGCTTCCCACCTGTTGGCAGGGAGCATTAATGGACTAAAAGTGTAGAATGAGACAAAATTTCGTACAGGGCTTATGGTGTATGTATGGGATAAGTGAAAACTTCTCAGTTTGCGGTGGTTAACTTTTCCTTCATCCTTCTCAAATTGCTTCTGTCAATCACTTTTATCTTCCTTTGTCGGTTTTCCTGACTAGGTGGGACGCTCCCTACCCCCCGCCCCTTTCCTTGCTGTCCCATTTGGGAAAGAATTTGGTGAAGTATGCCTCTCCACCAATGAGAGAGGAAACAGTCGGAGAGGGGTCTTGACTAGGTTAAGTTATAAATTCCAGCACTAGCTTTTGTAACTTGCCTCTTCTCCATGATGAGTCATGGGGAAGACTGCCTTCTTCTTCTGGGGAAGAGAATAAAGTCCTGTTCTTATCCTAAGAAATCTCTGTATTTATTTCTTTTCATTAAATTAAGGATGAAGGATATTTTTCATCCCAAACAATGTGGATTTGATTTGCTTGCCTAAATTTGTTTCTTATAAGGAAGAGATTTTATTTTGGTAGAGAGGGAAGGGGGGTATCAGGAATAGTGACAGTGGTGCCAAAAAATAGGAAAGAAAAGTATCAATGAAATGGTTTTTAAAATGCAAAAGACAGCAGAGGGGACAAAGATAAGGCAGTTGGTTGCATTTAATATTTATTTTTAAGAAAACAAACTATGTAATAGAATGATAATTTCATGTACAGTCTTCATTTTCTGTTCTTTGTACATGAAAATGTTCATCTTTGTTGATGGTTATGTTCATAAAAATAGAAAATTAAAAGACATTTGTCTTGACAAGTTGGAATGGTGAACTGAAGCAAATAAGATAAAATTTATTAAGAATAAATGTAAAAGTTTTACTCTTGACACAGCTATAGACAGTAATTTTCAAAAAGACCTATATGTTTTAGGATACTATTAGATTAATGTGAGGTAAAAGGAAAAAAAAAACAATCTTAGCATTTGGAGTGCAGCCTCCAAATCAGGGGAGATAAAATATGTATACACTTCCCTAGACAGATTCCATTAGGACTATTGTTTTCCATTCTGAGTGCCACAGAGTGGTGAAGAGACTGAAGAGAAGACAGTGTTATATGAAGAGTAAATAAAAGGATTGAAGGTGTTTAGCCAGGGGAAAAGAAAACAGGGAAGACGTGGTCTCTGTTTCAGAATATCTGAAGGATAGTTGCATATAAGATTTTAAACTTCTGATTGGTTTTGTATAAAAGACCATTTGTAGATGAAAGTTATAGGAAAAGAGATTTTGACTTAATTTAATGCCAAACTTGTTAACAGTTAGAACTGTCCAAAAATGAAGTGCATTGTCTTGTAGGAACTTTTATTGATTGACTGGAAGGTAATTAATCTCTCATCCCTGGAGGTCTTCTGTTAGAGCCAAGTAATAGACAATATTTATGCATTGGGTAGGCATTGGAATTGATAACCTCTAAGTTCCTTTCCAAATCTGGGATTTTATGAAGAATGCTTAGAATTCTGGACTCAACACATTGAAAAAACTCCAACCTGAAGGTGATAAAAACTTAAAAGCACTCAGGTATCAATTTTCTACTATATTTCGAAGAAAAGAAAATTCACCCCAAAATAGAAAAGATGAATGTGACTTTAGAATGAAAAAAAAAGTGACTAATATGATATTAGCAACAATATTTACCTAAATTTTTATTTTATGTTAATCTTCTTGAAAATGTTCTCTGTACATGTTGAGGATATTCTTTCTACAAAAGATAAAAGAGCAGAAGAGAAAAAGCAGGCATTGTAGGCAATTTAATATTATTGAACAACATCTTTTACACATTTTTCTCTAAGATCTTGTTCATATTGCTTGATGATCTTCACAAAAGCATTTCATTTCAGTCTTTGTGTTTTCTAAGTTCATTAGATTTCTTCTTTATTTAGTTCAATTTATGTGATCTAAATTCAATGGGCCCTTACTACTGCAAGGCAGTACTTTTGTTCCTCCCTACAGAAGCTATTCTAGACCTCTTCTTTCCTCAATATTTTTGACAGCACCTCCTCCCTCAGCCTTTTCATTTACTTGGTCTCAAAACTTCTTGAAATCATCCACATTTTCTCTTTTCTGCCATTTTCTAAAGACCAACCACTTCTACATGTGTCCTTTTTTTCCTTTTTGTTTTGTGAGGCACTCAGGTTAGGTGACCAGACTCAAATGATTGATGTGTCACTCACACAATTAATAAGTGTTGGTCATACAGCTAGTAAGTTTCAAGTGTCTGAGGCTGGATTTGAACTTAGGTCCTCCTGACTCCAGGGCCGGTCCTTTATCCACTGCGCCACCTGTATGTCCTTATATGTGCTCTTGATCAAATTCTTTCCTCAGCAGATTGCCCCATCAGTCATTTTCCATAGTCTTCAAAGCCTTCAAATATATGCAGATCTCTCCTTTAAAAACCTTCACTAGGGGGATGGAGCCAAGATGCAGGAGCTCATCTGAACTCACCATTGAATTCCTTCAGTAAAATCTACAAAGTGAATCTTAATGGTTTTTAGAGTGGCAAAATCCATTGGAAGGTGGAGTGTGACAGATTTCCAGCCCAGAAAAGTGCAGATGGTAGGATTTGTTGCACCAGAAGGGGTAGCACAGAGCGCATGGGCTGTATCAGCATAGAGCCGGAGCTAGCTGGGGCGAACTAACTCTCCCACCACAGGGGTGATTCCCAAACCTCTCACCACAGAATGGGGGTCTGTTGGAGTTGGGTAAGAGACAGGTACAGGGCCTTCAGCAGTGGCAGCAGCTACTCCTGGAGCTAGCCCATAGTCTAGGTGTTTAAAAATCACTTACCTGAACATTCAGGAGCCAGAATGGCAGAGTAAACTGTAGCTGCTCTCATCTCCTTCTCTGACCTTGCAAAGCCCAGAGAATATTGCCCTAGTGTAAAATCCTGAAATAGTGGAGCCAGCGTCAGGCTTGGGAGTCCTAGAGGAAGGGTGTGGCTGTGGCTGTGCCAAGGCTAATGTGCAGGACAGGAGGTGTCCAACAAACCCCATCTCCTGACCAACAGGAGATCGTGAACTCTAAGGGGGGGTGGAGTCAGCAAGCGCCAACACCAGAACTCCAGGTGTGCCTTTGCACAACCAGGGGAATCAGCAGACATCACTGCGGCCCCAGCCACCAGCTGCTGAACCTGCCTGAGATCTAGCCCAGGGATGCGGAGGTGGAATCCTGAAGCAGCCAGACCACCCCTCCTCCTACCTTACACTGTGAACTTCAGTGTAACCCTGGGGAAATATTGAAAGTCCTGACCTTGCCCTCAGTCTAGGCCAGTGGTTCTCAACCTTCCTGATGACGTAACCCTTCACTACATGTATGTGGACATATCTGCATGTGGGCAGACCCGCCTGGAGACGGATAGAGGAGCAGCGTCTTGGTTCCTAAGACCATCGGAAATATGTGTTTTCCGATGGTCTTAGGCAACCCTGTTTGACCCCAAGGGGGTAGCGACCCACAGGTTGAGAACCACTGGTCTAGGCACTCAGAGGCCACAGCGCACAAAGCCAGTAACCAGGCCCCTAACTCCCAGCATAAGAAGCATGGATCAGAGCCCTCTGTACTCCAGAAGCAGAGATTCACTTTAAAAGTCAGGAAATAGGCAGTCACAATGGACAGAAAGCAAATTGGAAAAAAAAAAGACTTTAGAATCCTATTATGGTGAGTGAGAAGAACCAAATTCAGAAGAGGACAGCATTTACCCTGTACCCACATCTGTACCCACATCTGAAACCTCAGAAGGGAATATGAAATGATCTCAGGCCCAAAAAGCATTCTTGGAAGAGCTCAAGAAGGATTTTAAAAACTAAATTAAAGAGGTAGAAAATAAATTGACTAATTATTTTTAAAATATAATTGGCAAAGTGGAAAAAAAATTCACTGAAGAAAACAACTCCTTAAAAAGTAAAATTTGTCAAATGGGAAAGGAGGTTCAGAATCTAACTGGAGAAAATAATGCCTTAAAAGTAAAAATTGAACAAATGGAAAAGGAGATTTAAAAACTAACTGTGGAAAACAATTTCACTAAAAATTAGGATTAGACAGATTGAGGCTAATGACTCTATGAGGCATCAAGAATCAGTCAAAAAATATCTAGAGAATGAAAAAGTAGAATAAAATGGAAATAAATTGGAAAAGCAACTGACCTGGAAAACAGATTTCAGAGAGATAATCTAAGAATTATAGGTCTACCAGAAAGCCGTGATGAAAAAAAGAGCCTGGACAGCATCTTCCAAAAAATCATCAAGGAAAACTGCACTGAGAGTAAAATAGTTATTGAAAGAATCCACCAAACACTTCCTGAAAGAGATCCCAAATTGAAAACTCCGAGGAATGTTGTAGCCAAATTCCAGAATTATCAGGTCAAGGAGAAAATAATGCAAGCATCCAGAAAGAAACAATTCTGATATCGCAGAGCTACAGTCAGGATCACACAGGACCTAGCAGCTTTTACATTAAAAGATAGGAGGGATTGGAATGTGATATTTTATAAGTCAAAAGAGCTTTGAGTACAACGGAGGATCGACTACCCAACAAAATTGAACATAATCTTTCAGACAAGGAGATGGTCATTCATTGAAATAAGGAACTTCTAGACCTTCCTGATAAAAAGGCCAGAGCTTAATGGAAAATGTGATTTCCAAATACAAGACTCAGGAGAGACATGAAAAGGTAAACAGGGAAACACACACACACACACACACACACACACACACACACACACAACCAACTTGTTAGTCAATAATGAGTGAACTATTTACATCCTTATAGGGGAGGGTGATACCTATCGCTATTGAGAATTGTATAATTATCACAACATTTAAAAGGGACATACATATAGATAGGTAGATAGATAGATAAAGGGTATGGGTATAAATTAACTAATGTGATTCAGTGGGGTTCAAAGGGATTGTAATGAGAGAAGAGGAAAGGAGGAGACAGAAAAGGATAAATTATGCAGAGGCATAAAAACATAGTAGAGAGAAAGAAGGGAGGGAGATGAACATCTTATGAGCTTTATTCTCATTGGTTTTGGTGCAAGGAGAGAATAACATACTCAGTTAAGTAGAGGAATCTAATGTGAAGAGACACAAAAACTTACAGTAGAGGGAAAGAAGGGAGGGAGGGGAGCATTGTTTGAGATTTACTCTCATTGGATTTGGTTCAAGGAGGAAATAACATACTTTATTAAGTATAAAAATCTAATGTGTGCTTCAGGCAGTGGGGAGGGAGAAGAAGGAGGGCTTAGAAGGGAGGGAAGAAGTAGTAAGAAGAAAGGTTAGGAAAAGGAAGGGGGGCTGACAGGGAGGGAATATTGAGGGAGGCAGTAGTCAAAAGGAAGACTCTTAAGGAGGGGAAGGGAGAAGGGAGAAATAAAAGTATAAACAGGGGAGGGAATAGGATGGAGAGAAAGTCACAGATTAAAAACCATAATCCTATAATATGCTGTTTACAAGAAACACATCTGAAATGGGGATACACACAGGGTAAAGGTAAAAGGCTGAAGTAGAATATATTATGCTTCAGCTAAAGTTAAAAAAGCAGGGGTAGCAATCTTAACCTCAGACAAGCAAAAGCAAAAATAGATCTAATTAAAAGAGATAAGGAAGGAAACTACATCCAGCTAAAAGACACCATTGACAATGAAGCAGTATTGTTACTAAACATATACGCACCAAGTAGTAGAGCATGCAGATTCTCAGAGGAGAAGTTAAGGGAGTTAGAGGAAGAAATAGATAGCAAAACTATATTAATGGAGGACCTCAACCTCCCCCTCTCTGAACTTGATAAATTTTATCTCAAAATAAATAAGAAAGAAGTTGAAGAGGTGAATAGAATTTTAGAGAAGGTAGATATGATAGACCTCTCTAGAAAATTGAATGGGAATAAAAAAGAATATATCTAATACTCAATGGTACATGTCACATACAGAAAAATCGCCCATGTACTAGGGCATAAAAACCTCATGATCCAGTGCAGAAAGGCAGAAATATTAAATATATCCTTTTTCAGATCATGATGCAATAAAAATTATATGTAATAAAGGGCCATGGAAAGATAGGCTAAAAACTAACAGGGAACTAAATAATTTAATCCTAAAGAATGAATGGGTCAAACAAGAAATTATAGAAACAATCAGTAACTTCATTCAAGAGAATGGCAATAATGAGACAAATGAGATTTATGAGATGCAGCAAAAGTGGTTCTCAAGGGAAGTTTTATGTCTCTGAATGCTTATGTGAATAAAATAGAGGAAAAGGATCAGTGAATTGGGTATGCAACTAAAAAAGCTAGAAAAGGAACAAAGTGAAAATCTCTGATTAAATACTAAATTAGAAATACTGAAAATCAAAGGAGAGATTAATAAAATTGAAATTAAGAAAGCTATTGAGCTAATAAATAAAACTGAGGTAGTTTTATGGAAAAGAAAACAATAAACTTGGTAAATTTAGTTAATATGATTTTAAAAAAAGAAAGAAGAAAAACAAATTACCAGTATCAAAAATGAAAAGGGTGAATTTACCTCAATGAAGAGGAAATTAAAATAATAATTAGGAATTATTTTGCCCAATTGTATGCCCAC
>CM053582.1:140134177-140202748 GCA_028627135.1 Pseudochirops cupreus
TGTTTATTGGAGGCCCCTGGTGGGGGTGCTCTGGCTGCGCTCTCCTCCTCCCTCTCTCTCCCATGATCTTTCTTTTCCCCAAAGAAGGAATCTAGGGTTTGGGAGCTGTTCTTACTTTGCTTCTTATGCTTATTCTTACTCATGGTTGTTCAGTCTGTGATTTTTTTTTTAAATCTCTGTGGGGCTCTGCTTCCAGAAGTGAAAGCTCTGTCCCAAATCGCTGGGGTCTTCCCGGCTGCCGTAGCTCTCAGGAAGGTGCTGGAACCCTTCCTACTTCCAGTTGACTGGATCGTGAAGGCTCCAAGACCGAGGCCCAAGACAGCAATCCGGATCCAGGCCGCTCAACGCGAGAGCATTGACCTCAGAACAATAGCTTAGTACCCCTGCTGTCTGCAGGCCGCGGGTGGGAAGCTGCAATGTGGAGGCGGGTGCAAAACCTCTGCCTTTTGATTTTCCGCTCTGGTGGCCTTTCGGCCGGACTGCTTTGCTCTCCTAATTTCACAAGTTCCACTGAGCTAGTTCTGAACGGTGCTCGCAGCTGCCGCTAATCCGCTCACCAGAGAGGCTCCTCTGCTCCTCCCGTCCAGCTGCCCCCGGGGCACAGCTGCGGCTTCAGGCCAGGCTGGTTTCGGTTTGCAGTGCTGATATGGTTCCTAGTACCCGAGCTGACTTTAGTGGGAAGTATCTTTGTGTGCGTTTTGGAGTTCTAGGATTGGTTTAGAGTCCTATTTTACGGGTATTTTGGGGTGGCTATGTGAGAGCTGCGATATGTTGCTGCTGCTATGCCGCCATCTTGGCTCCACCCCCGCATTGCAAACTTTTAAATGACAGATGAAGAATTTAAGAGTGGGAGATAGAGTGACTGATATAGACAGATAAATACATAGATTAATAAAGAATTTATTGAACACTGAAGGGGACAGGATGGTGAATGTAGGTTCTAGAATTGCATGGATAAGTTTTGACATGAAACTAAAGGGTGGGAACTCAGATACAAAACAAAAAGGACTATCTGGTACTTTTAAGTGTCTAGGAGAGCTATTGGAGTGGGTGATTTTGAGCTTAGAAGAAAAACTATAAAAATCTGAGCAAGTATGCTTGTAACCTGAAAATTCATATATTTGTTTTCCAATAATCTGTGGTATAGCAGTAAAATAATTTGAACACCTTTGACAATTAACCAAATGTCTTGACTGCAGAGAGTATGGTGGGGAAAGAGTACTACAGATGAAATGCAGTGGATACGAGATACTCTTTGGAGGAGAAACCACTGACGCCTTGTTTGAAAGTAACAAGTTTAATCAGTTAGCTGTGAAACTGGTTAAGAAGCTTTTTCTGGGATGGCTAGGTGGTGCAGTAAATAGAACACCGGCCGTGGAGTCAGGAGGACTTGAGTTCAAATGTGGCCTCAGACACTTAACACTTCCTAGACTTGTGACCTTGGGCAAGTCACTTAACCCCAATTGCCCTGCCTTCCCTCCTTCAAAAAGCAAAAAAACCAAAACAGCTTTTTCTTGGAAGGTTAACTGCAATGAAGTCTACATTTCATCACAAAGATTTTTCAGTTTCTTTCTCCATTTAATTTAATGGAACCTAGAACAGTACTGAAATTCAGAGAAAATGTTTGAGTTAAACCCATGAGGCACGATACATAGAAGTCAAGAAGACCTAGGTTCAAATCACCTATCTGATACTTAATAGCTTTGTGATCTGGAGAAGGAATAGTCTTCGAACTACAGTATTCAGATTGACTCCAATGGATAAGTTCTTCAAACTAACTTCACATCTTTTTTTTTTGACATTATTAAATTGATACAGGACAATGCCATAGATAGAATTTACCTGGATTTTAAGAGGCATTTGAAAAATTCTTTCTCAAGAGTGCATTTGGACAAGAGGGAAAGGTATGGGTTGGGATTGTGGTACAGTTGGTTTTATTTGAAGCTGATTGACAGGACCCAATAAATTTTGATTAATGGATTGATGTCATACTGAATGAAGGTTCCTATTGGTGGGTCCCAGAATTCTTCTTGGCTCTGTTGTGATCACATTTTTATGAATGGTTGAAGCCTTCTACAAAAGTTTTACTTCATTCCCTCATCATGACATGGAGTTGACCCTGGATCCTTCAAAGTCCATGCCAATGGAGTGCAAATTCTGGCAGGTTTCCTTTACTTGAAAGGCTTCTAATATGGGCCAGGCAGCAGACTTTGTGACCCTGTCTGTTGTCTAAGTTCATTTCTGGCAGGTTAGCTGCTAGTGATGAATGTATATGCATGCAAAATTACATACATATACACACCCATATGTTTATATACATGTGTGTGTGTGTTTATGATATTTGCAGTGGTTGTCCTTGAACCAGATGAAAATGCCAGATGTCCTTAAACCCTTGTAGCCTCCTCTCACTTCTGCAGTGATGGTAATAGACTAGTAGAAAAGAGATCTGAGAGTGGAGGAAATCCCTAATTCTTAGATTGTGTCCAAACCATCCCCTCCATTCAGCTGTCAAATTTATTTTCCTTGAAAGATGGTTTTATCAAATCACCCTGTCCCACCATTGAATCAACTCCCATGACTCCAAGATCAAATACAAAATACTCTGTTTGATGTTCGGAACCCTTCATAACTGGTCCCTTCCTACCTTTCTAGTTTTTTTACTCACACATTCTGCAATTTGCTCCCCTCCGCATATTCTGCAAATTCAATAACATTTTGCTCCTCGCTGTTCCTTAAACAAGACATTTCATTTACCAATTTCATGCATTTTCACTGGCTATTTCTCTCGAATTCTCTCTTTATCTCTGTCCCCTCACTTACTTGCTTTCCTTCAGGCCTCACAAGCCTGCTATAGGAAACCTTTTCTAATCCTCTTTAATCTTAGTACCCTCCCTCTTATGTTACTCTAGTTTATCATACCACACCCCCCCCCCACACACAATTTGTGCATAGTTGTTTGCATTATTGTCTCCTCATTAGACTGAATTCCTTGAGAGCAGAGAAAATTATTTTGTTGGGAGTTTTTGTTTTATTTTTCCTTTTTTTTTATCTCTAGCTTTTGGCACACAATAGGCACTTAATAAATGAGTGAATGACCATAGACATTAATTTAAACACTGACACTCTAAATGTGTGATTTTTGTATAGTGACCAGTGTTTCTGTGCTGTTGGAGAAATTGAACTTCAACCACATTGACATTTTCATTAGAATTCTCTTTAGAACTGGAAGGGGCCTCAGAGACCATCATATCCAGCTCCCCTCGTTTTATACATGAGCAGACTGAGGCACACAGAGGTTTAAGTGACTTGCCCAAGATCTTTTAGCTAGTAATTCATCTGAGGTAGGATTGTAACCCAGTCTAGTGCCGTATGCACTGCACTAGCTTCCTCTGGTTATGACTGGAAGTAAAGGGAGAAAATATAAAAGAGATGCAACTAAATGGGAATTTCACTTAATACCAGTCAGAATAACAATAGTGCATTTTATAGTATTAGACAAAAGGTTGACAGTTAATATGTGGAAAGTAAACAGGCAAGAATTTCAAAGATACCTTTGACAAAAATTGAATGGGGACACCATATTTCATGATGTAAAGCAGCAAATATTAAAACTGATAGTAAATGAAAAGTAGATTAGTGGAATAAAATAGAAAAATATGAAAAATAGACCCCTCTATGTATACATATAGAGATAATTTTTAAAATAAGTTTATGGTAATAAAATATTGAGAAAAGAAATTATTTAATAGCAGTTTTGAGGTATTCAGACATCACTTGTGAATTTAGATCCACATCATATACCATGTCCAGATGGACCTATGATTTCATCATCTCCTCCATCAGTGTAGATCAAAGCATCCATGTCAGTCCATTCTGGACAAAGTTACTTCCTTAAGCACAGATCTGTATTTATGATTCCTCTACTCAATCACTCTTGTGACTTCTTATTGACTCTAGGATAAAATAGGAATTCTACTGTCCAACATCTCTCAAATCCATTGCCTTCTCTGTATTAAACCTAGTTTAATAAAATAGGAATTCTTCTGTCCAACATCTCTCAAATCCATTGCCTTCTCTGTATTAAACCCTAGTTTCAGCCCTTATCGCTTCTTACTGAAAAATCGTAGCCTTCTAAATACTTTCCTTGCCTTAACTCTCTACTTCAAGCCCATCTACCACATAGCTACCAAAGTGATTTTCCTAAAGCATGGAACTGATCATATCATACCTCTATTCAGTAAAATTCAGTGGCTCCTTATTAATTTCAGTGTTCAATAGAGATCCTTTTTTTTTGACAGGTAAAACTCTTTGTTTTGTCCCCTTCCTACCTTTCCAGTCTTCTTTCGTTCTGCTTCCCTTCACAAAGTCTATAGTGTAGTGATATTGGCATTATTTGCTGTTCATCAAACATTTCCCATCTCTGTGCCTTTGCCACTGGCTATTTCTCCTGCCTGGAATGCTCTCCCTCCCAACTGCTAAATCTTAGAACCCCTAGTTTGTTTTAAGATTCAAGTCAAGCACCACCTCCTCCAGGAAACCTTTCTTGGGAAACCCCCAGCTGTTAGTACCATCCCCTCTAATATCACCTTTCAGCTATTCTGTAATCATGTATACTGATTCATATTTTCTCATTTGTTAGAATGTTAAGCTTCTTGTGGGCAGGACTATTTTTCCTTTTTCTTTGTATCTCCAGCTATTAGTACAGTACTTGGCTTTGAGGCCAAAGGTTCCTCACTCCTTCCTGCATCAGTAGTGTAATGAAAGAGATACAATTTACTGCGGAATAAAAACCTGCCAGTTCCATTATGATATCTTCATTAAGCCCTGGACATCTGTTTAGTTTATTCTTAAAACATTTTACATAGGTGGAAAAGAAGACATTTGGGTCAGTAGTTATTAATTTTTTTTATCATGTTTTTTTGGGGTAGTGATAAAGTCTAAAAGTTTCCTCACACTTGTGGTATTTTGTCTTTGTTAAAATTTTTTTGAGAATTGATACCTTAATGCCCTCAGAGTTGTCTCATACATGGACTTCTTTGTACTACGTGTGGTTTGGTTAATTGCTGTTTTCAATAGTAAGGAATGTTATGCTTTATTGAGATTATCAAGTTTATACTATTTTAAAAGTATTTTCTTTAAAGAATAATTGAGAGACCATGTATTTCTTTGTTTTGTTCTGAAACTTAGAGGTTAATCAGAGAAAGGTAGAAAGGAAATCTGCTTTGATAATAGTGGCAGTAGAGGGGACAAAAATGGAAAGACAAATGCTAGATTAAGAGCAGAATTTATAGTGTGTATACGCAGTGTGCAAAGGGAAGTAAGATAGTATTTCAAGCAAGTTGCATTTTTTTCAACTCTTAATATTTTGAAGAATTTTTTGTTTTATATTCTCAATGCCAGGTATTTCTCTTTCTTCTTCCTAGCAGTAGTAGACATGAATTTTCAGTAATTTATATTTGAATGTGAAAATTAACATGCAATGATAATTTTAAAATATTAACCTTTGTTTAGTTTTTATAAGTATCATAACGGTTGAAAAAAATTATACACAGCATTATAAACTTTATTGATCTTTTGTTTTAGGTTTATATCGTTATATATCTTTTTTTATTTGTCTTTTTAGACTATGAGAAGACACAGAAATGAAGTAACAATTGAACTCCGTAAGGTAAGGGATTTATGATTTTGTTATTTATGTGGTAATTTTTTTCTAATGTTAAAATTATATTTAATCTGAATTATAATATGTGAATGTCTTTTGAAAACTGATCTTCATTGCATATTCCTTCTGAAACTATGTTATAAAATGAAAGCAGCAGTGGCTGCTTTTCTGAACCCTCAGCATCTTTGTAACAGTATTATATTTGATTCAGCAAGGATTTCTGTGTCTACTGTGTTCACCATCATTTTATTCCAGTTTTGCTCATTGTTTTGTCCTTAGCTTTTTTGTGAATTATCTTTTGGTGCTAACTTTCTAATAGAGAGGATTTCTGAAATTTTCATCATAATTGCAGAAGATTTATCAGTTACTAGATAAGGAGACAAAATTTTTTAAATAGTTCAATTTAAGAATATTGTTGTTAATTAAAATGTGTACTCTTTACATTTCTCTCTATCTCTGAACTCCGCATTTAGAATTGTTCCATGCTCAACAATCTATTTTCATTTACCTTCTTGAAGCTTCTCACTTTTAGAAAAAGTACAGACTAGATTTTGTCAAGCCTTTGAAAATGGGAATTTGCAAAGATAGTAACATTGAGAATATGATGTAGCAGAAAGAATACTGTACTTAGAGTCAGAAAATATGAATTTGCGCTTGGTTCTTGACATTTACTGGCTTTATGACTATGAGCAAGGCACTTAATTTTTCTGAGCCTCAGTTTACTCCTTTGTAAAATAGGAATAATAGTGTTTGCTCAGATATCCCACTTCACAGGGTGTTTTAAGGAAAGTCTTCCTTGTCTTGTGTAAAAGTACATATAAATATGAGTTATTGTTCATCATTGTACATACTACTCTTAACAGATATATTATTTCTGGTTGATATATTTACATTAATAGGTTCTTTGAAGTTGACTAAACATTTATTTCCATTAGTTAGAATGGTTTTCTATAATCCTGCTAAATGAGTAGAGACTGTAGTACTTGGTTTTATTGTTATCTGTTTATTAAACTTTTATAAAGAGGTAACCTGAACATAAAGACTATATCTGAATGTTCCCTACCCTGCAAAAAATTTTTTTTTGTTTTAGTAAAACATGCTTTAAAGTTTATTTTTAAAATTTCTCTCTCTTTTTTCAAGTTTAAAGAAGCAAAATCTATATTCAGGTATTCTGGAGATATTTGCCTTTCTACTGTTAATTTATTTTTCTGATGCAGTTTTTCAGATAACAACAGCTTGTAGTTAGAGGATATATAAGAAATGTAATATTGTTGTTGCAATTGGGAAAGTAATTTCAATTCAGTAATGTTTATTGAGTACTATATGGCTAGTACTTGACCTCTGTTTTGAATGGCAGTATTTATAGCTTAGAATCCAGTAACTATAAGGATGAAATCTTCCTTATTGTCCTTCAGAAGAGAAGAGAACCATGGAAGGAAGCAGTTTAATTGCCTTCATTTGGCCACTGATAACATTCCATCATTATTAAGACTGTAGCTTTAATTTACCCATAGAATCTATCTTTGACTCAAAAATTTCATAGCTTTTTGCTTTACTTTTTGCTTTAGATAAAATTTGGTATGCTAATATATAAGCTTCCTCATACCCTGATAATTTTCCATCCTTTTTGGTAGAGTCAGTAGATTTAGTGTCCTGTCTGAGGAACATCAAAGAGACTAATGTCACTGGATGGCAGAGTATGTAGAGGGGAGTAGTTGTGAGAAATCTGGAAAGGGAGGAAGGGGCCAGGTTATGAAGGGCTTTGAAAGTGAAAAAGAGGATTTTATGTTTGGTCCTGGAGGTGATAGGGAGCCAATAATGGAATTTATTGAGTTAGGGAGTGACTTGGTCAGACCTGCACTTTAGGAAAATTACTTTTGCAGTTGAATGTAGGATGGTATTGAATGAGGAGAGACTTGTGGCTGGGAGACCAGCCATAGCCTATCATAGTAATACAGGAATGAGGTGATGAAGACCTGCACTAGGATGATAGTACTGTCAGATGAGAAGGAAGTATATGTGAGAGACGTTGCAAAAGTTAAATGAATAGGTCTTGGCAACAGATTGTATATTGACCGTGAGTGACTGCAAAGAGTCAAGGATGACACATAGGTTGCTCAGCTGGATGCCTAGGAGGATTGTGGTACCTTCAACAATAATAGGGCAGTTAGGAAGGGGAGAAGGTTTGGGGGAAGAGGTCAGTTTTGTATTTGCTGAATTTAAGATGCCTACTGAACATATAGTTCAAGATGTCTAGTAGGCAGTTGGAGCAGAGACTGGCAGTCAGGAGAGAAGTTACGGCTGGATTTGTAGATTTGAAAATCTTTGACATAGAGATGATAATTGAATTCATGAGGGCCGATGATAACACCAAATGAAATAGAAAGGAAAAAAGCGAATAATGCCCAGGTAAGAAACCTTGGGACACATATGATTAGTGAAGGGGAAACTAAGGAGTGGTCCAGCAGATAGAAGGAGAACCAGGAGACAGTCGTGTTATGAAAACCTAGAGAGAAGAGAGTATCAGAAAGAAGAGAGTGGGTGATTGACGGTTTTAAAAGCTACAAAGAGGTTCAAGAAGGATCAGGCTTGAGAAAGGGTCTTTGAATTTGGTAATTAAAAAATTGGGATTGGGAAGCTAGATGATACAGTGGATAGAGTGCCAGGCCTGGAGTCAGGAAGACTCCTCTTCCTGAGTTCAGATTGGCATCAGATACTTATTGGCCTCAGAGCAAGTCCTTTAACTTTGTTTGCCTCAGTTTCCTCATCTGTAAAATGAGCTGGAGAAAGAAATGACAAACCATTTCAGTATCTTTGCCAAGAAAACCCCTAATGGGGTCATGAAGAGTTGGAAACAACTGAAAAATGACACAATTAAGACATCATTGGTAACTTTGGAGTTTTAGTTGAATGATGAGGTTAGAAGACAGGTGATAGAGTTAATAAAAGAAGAAGTGAATAGTACCTATCATAAAGTGGCCTTTTCAAAGAGTTTAGCCACAAAAGACAGTAGAGATGAACAATAGAAGGAATAAATAGTTTTTGAGGGTAAGGAAGGCATTTTTGTAGGCAGCAGGGAGATAGCTAGTACACTGGGAGAGATAGAGATGGTGGGGGTGATAGAAAGGGAACAGTGTTTTAGAAAAGACAGGTTGGAATTGACAGCTTATGCATGTGTAAGATTTTTGCCTTGTCTTTATGAGACAGGTGTGAAGGAGGAAATACTAGAGGAAAACATTTGAATGATGTGAGATGAAGAGCAGGGAAAAAGGAGCTCTCAGCTCCTTCTACCTTTTCAATGAAATACGAGCTCAGATTCTCAGCTGAAAGGCGAGGGTCTGCAGGAGCCATTGGAGGTTTGGAAAGTGCTCACAAAAACAGTAAGTTCAAAATCTCAAACCATGAAGTAGTATAGAATCTGAAGTTTTGCTACTTAGAAGTACAATAGGGAAATGCCAGCTCACCAGTTTAATGGTCTTGGCTAAAAATATTAACTGCAGTTGAGGAATCTAAAACTGAGATGAGGCCAGGTAGAGATAATGAAAGACGTCAGTTGTCTAAATATAGATTGACAGAACACTTGATTGCGGTAAAAACGAGAGAGGAGATTTTGGTATAGGACAAATTCCTGCTTTCTAGAACTGGTCACTTTAAAATCCATAAGAAAAAGAACTGTATTGTATTTACTCTTGAGTACTTAACAGGAATTAATTATCTCTCAGTGAATCAATGAAGTCACATTATCATTAAATTAAACATTCTGACCGGAGAGGAGATTAACTATATAAATACATCTGAATAAAGACAAAAATTTAAAAGTTCCTTGAAGAAGTATAGCAATTCCCACTTTTCTCTCTTTTACTCATTCCCTCTATGTAATTAAGGGTCTTATCTTGCTTGTTCTACTCAGACCACAGCAATTTATACAGTGAGGATATGATCTTGTTTATTTTATGCCTTTTTTAGCAATTCTCTAGTGGGAGATGTTTTGAAGCACCTTTAAAATAAAATTCTACTAATGACTTAGTAATTGCTTTTTTGACTTCTCATGAAGTATTAAGTATGTAGATAGCTTGTTGACAAAGTATCATGTACCAGAAGTCATCTTGATAGTTATTTGTAACTTTCAGATGACACTTATTATCTATTGAAATCTGGCCTACTTCATTTCATTTTGTAGGAAGAATTTTGGTGCAAGGGAGAGGAGTAGCGTCTGAACACTGTTTTTAGCGATTTGGGGGGATTTTTGCAGAGATCATGGAACAGAACAACCTGAATGAATATGTTTTGCCAAGCCTTCTTTGGAAAATTTAGCCAGACTGAGAAAACTACAGTGGCTAAGCTGCCTATAGCAGAGAAGGACTTATAACTTAATGACTTTTAAAAATGGTTCCTGGTGACAGTTGATTTGGGCTGATGCTGAGCAGCTGCAGTTGAAACTTTGGTTAAACTGAGGAGATAAATGAGGTCGAAGGGGACAAATGTTAGGTTAACCCTAACTTTTAAAAATACTTCTTAGTGGGAAGAATAATGCGATTATCATCAGCAACAAAAAAACCTTCATTTATACCTGCTACTTTTATCAGTGCCCTAAGGCCAGTAGAACATTTTTGAATGTCTCTGACCCTGCTGGAAAATTCATCTAGAGAAAAGGATTAAGTTCATACTTCCTTGAATAGATTTTTTTTTTAAAGAGACCTGAGCCATCCAAATCAGAGGTGTCAAGTTTACCAGGACAGTTAGAACTAGATTAAAATGTAATAGAGAAATGCTTAACAAAATAAATAAAAACACAACATATATAATGTTAATTTGTGGTTTTCTGAGTCAGTATGTAGCTCCTAGGGATCTGTATTTGAGTTTGACACCACTGATCCAAATCATTTCCCAAAAGTCTTTCTGAATTATTGTTGATTAACTTTTAATGTTTCTTCTAGCAATATTAGTTTTAGGTCAAAATAATGATGCAGTTGAGTGGTTTTTATTATATATTTTATATACATTTTATTATACATCAAGCTCCCTTGTATAATCAGTGTATATAGTAATATATAATGATTCTAGGACTTGTAGCATAATTTTATTATTTTAAATTATTATAGAGGTATGTCATCATATATTTGATGACATATTTCTAGTCATAGCTGTAATTTATATGATGCCAAGTCCTTGATTACAAATGAAACCCCAAATATATCATTGTTCTTGTGGAAAATTAGGATCTGTCTTATGAAAATATGCTTTATGACAATTTCCAGGAACCTTTTGAAGAAGACCAGGTGCTCAAAACAAAGGGGGGGAAGGGGGGGTAATACTGCATGGATTATTGACAGGTTAAGACTCTGGTAGGATAGAAAAGCTTTTTCCAAAAAATTACCTGGTCAAAGAAAATAGGAGGAAATCAACTAAATGTTGCAAATTAGGTGCAAACTAGATATTAGCCTAAATAAAACATAATGCAAGGATTATCTTGTAAGATGTTTTTAAGACTTCGAAGAGAGAGAGCTATTTTTAGTAGTGACCTCAATGCAAAATGTGTACTCAATAATATTCAAAGAAGATTGTAGGATCAGATTGGGCTTTCAGAATTAGAAAAAACTTCGTAGATATTATTTAGTTGAGTCACCTGAACAGTAGTTATCTTATTTGAAGAACTCTATTAATGGGGGCTCCATTACCTCTTTAGACAGCCTGTTTCACTTTAGGTTAGAAGTTTTTTGTTAAAAGAAGGAAGAGTAAGCCTTTCTGCAACTCACACCCATGCCTCACAGTTCTTCCCTCTTAGGTCCAAATTAAAGAGTCTCCATCCTTTGCAAATACTTGAGAACAGGCATCATGTTCCCTCCTAAGTTTTTGATGAAGATTCCCAGTTCCTTAAATATATTCTCTTGATTGCATGGCCTCCTTGCCACTTACCTTCCTGGTAAACCAGACGCCCTTTCAAATGGGATGCCTAGAATTGAAAATATTGTACTGAATGTCGTAGGACCAGAACAGAGTACAGTGGTATCTTTTCCTTCATTGTGGGTATTATACATTTTATAATACAGTCTTGGATAGCATTTTGACCACAGGTAACCTTTTACACAAATTGTGGTTTAGCCATGCTTCTCTCCCATATTTGTGCACCAGATTTTCTGATCCCAACTGTATTGTTTTACATTTATCCCAGTTGATTGATTTGCCCTCATCACTATAACCTTGTTTTATGCCATATATATTCTTAATAAGCCCAGCACCTGTGCCTTTTTTCAATTTGTTATTTTAAAATATTGACCAAAACGGCCAAGACCATCTCTCCGATACTCTGCTAAAGAACTCGGGTTTGCTCATTCGACTAGTTGTTGATCCATCTGACTATACTATTACAGTAGCCCAAATCTCTCCATCCTGTCTATAAGGATAGCATGAGAAACTTTAAGAACAATAGATAGCATTTATAACACACTTTAAGGTTTGCAAAATGCTTTGCATGTATTAACTCATTTGATCCTCACAACAGTCCTGTTGTTATCCCTGTTTTACAGGTGAGGAAACTGAGGCACAGAGTAATTGTATGTCTTGCCCAGGGTCACACAGTTAGTAAAGGGATGAGAAGTAGATTTGGATTCAGGGCTTCCTGACTCCGAATTCTACTCTTTCTCCACTGTACCACCCAGCTACTTCATCCTTTGTCAAAATCTTGGCCAGAATTTAATCTATGAAATTTTTCTTTTCTTTATAATCTAACTGTTCTTCCCCAAATGAAGTTGTTCTTTTGGCATGTCCTTTGTTTGATAAGAGTGCCGTTACTTAGTGATTACTGTTTTACCAGGTTTTCACAAACCAGATTAAAAGCTTAACAGTAAGTAATAACCAATGAATGTAAAAAATAAGAAGTAAAAATTGTACATGAAGTAGTCAAATCTGCGTTTTAGGCAGAATGGTTTTGACAGTAGAGTGTGGAAGATAGATTGGAGTGGAGAAAGACTTTTGAGTTATGGAAGCGAACAGCAGGCTACTGTAATAGTGTAGGCATGGAGTGATCAGGGTCTGTAAGAGATTGATAGCACTATTAGAAGAGAGAGAGGGGCATATGTGAGAGATGTTACAAAGGGAAACAATAGGACTTGCCCATTTATTGGCTCTCAAGAAAAGGAAAAAAATATCCAATGCCCATGCAGTTAATCATAACTTGGTGACTTGAGTTCATCAAGGACATATTCTTAACTTATTTTGGGTCCAGTCCAAACATTGTTCTCCTTGACAGAGAAAATACAACAAATTAGAAGTCAAGAAGCTCTACCTCCTCTCCATGGTTGGTTATCATCATTCTGTTCACCCAAAGAAGTGGTACTGTCCTTTCTTTTGTCCTTCAGTTTTCCCCAGTGTATCCCCAAGTATCTTCATTGTGTTCCTTAGCTGTCCTCCTCTGGCCTTAGCTCCCAGGAGTTTTGAGCACTCTTGACATTCATTATCTGCAAACTAAGTTTCCCCAGATACCTAAGCGAAGACTAGTCTTAGGATTATTAGAGCATGGAGTTAGATCTGGAAGGGAACCTTAGAGGCCATCTAATCCAACTCCCTCATTTTAGATGAGGAAACTCAGTGTTGGGTAAATGACTTGCCAAGATCATGTAAGGTAGCAAGTAAACAGATCCAGGATTCAAACCAAGTTCTCTGCCACTAAGTATAGTGTTCTTCCCAATGTAACATCCTGCCTTGTAGTTAACATTTTCACTTAAGATTTGTAAGAAGAAGTATCCTTCTAAATTTTCTGGTTCGTAGTCAATACCAGTGAGATACCATGTTGAAGATTTCTTTTTCAAGCAGGTAGAAAAGTAGTTGATAGACTTCAGTGTAGGCAACTGCAAGGCAATGAAAATTCAAGGGGAAGTTAATTGAAACTATCATACTGGATGCCATATAGAATGTACCTCTTTGAAGTTTTTTTGTTTTTGTTTTTGGCATGATTTATAAACCAGTAGTCAGGGAGAGAGAAACAGGAAAGAAAAACTGTGTACATCCAAGCTAGATACTGTAAAGAATTCCTACAATGTAGGAAATTTAGCAACTGAGAAAAGGAGAATTTCAAAGGACATAAAATCCAAGAAATGAACTAGCGAGAAAACCCATGGCCTCAAATGTCTCTTTAAAGATACACATCATAACAAGCAAGGTACACCCAACAATGCTAATGCAAGGAGACAAATTTGACTTAATATATTTCACTGAGACTTGGTGGGTTGAGACTCATGACAGGAATATGACTAGAAGTATACATCTTATTCAAACAGAACAGAATAGATTAAAGGAGCAGACAACTGAGAGGAAAATAACGTATATTAAGAAGATATATTGATATGAGGAGGTCCAGGAACTTGATGGAAAATAAAGATCAGTGGAGATAAGCAGAAGTGATGTAACCATTGAAGTAATTTGTAATCACAAGAATAATAGTTGAACAGATTGTGAAAATGTTTAGATATGCAAGTGAATAATGGACTTCTAGCACATCTGAAGTGTTAGCAAGTAACTTCTTAATTTTTTGAGATTGACATTGAGTAAGAAGAGAACCATTTACCACCATTAAAGACAGAATAATTGTTTGGATGGACCATTAATCTAATTAACCCAGTACAGCAATTTTTACTTAATTTTTAAAAAATGGAATATATGCTAAGCAGCTAACAGTTCCTCATAGAATATATTTTGAAAGTAGCCAGTGAGTGTTACAGTCAATGAAGTGTTGTGCCTAAGGTATATTTGGACTTAGTAGCTATAAACAGTCTGCAAGATGCTTTAACATTAATTATTTCAGAACAACTCATTTGATGAGTGCTTTCTAAATAAAGCAGTGTACCGTGATATGAGGAAATAGTGTGCAGTGACCAGGGTATATCATAAGTGTCAGTGTTTAAAGATGTTTGCTTACACGTGGATTAAAATGGAACTAATCTGGATAACCCAGGAGGGCTTTTACAGCCTTTTTTCCAAACCAGTTTTAATTTTCAACTTTTCACTTGATTAAAATAGCAACATAAACAATTTCTAAATAAATATTCCTATTAAAACTAAATAATATAATATATACTATATGCTTTATATTGAGAGTTGTCACTTGGTTGGTTACTCATTTATTGGCAGAAAACAAGGTATAACTTTTTTTTCTATTCATACTCTGCATAATTGAATCAGATTAATCTTGGATAGAAACAACTGTGATTTTCAACTGCTCACTTGTTAAAGCTGAGGTACAAAATCTTAGTTTAAATCTGTTTTCATTTTTAAAAAAGATCCATGATTGATGTGTCATAATTATCAATAGTATCTTTCCCTACCTGTTGACCAGTTGATTACCATTTGCCTTTCAGAACAAAAGAGATGAACATTTATTGAAAAAGAGAAATGTTCCTCAAGAAGAAAGCTTAGAAGATTCTGATGTTGATGCTGATTTTAAAGCAGTAAGTTGAATATTGTTTCTTTAACAGTTGTGAAAAGAAATTTTTAACATCAACTCGTAAGACCAGTTTTACAAAGAAAATTTGGGTATGTTTGGCTCAAACTGTTAGCAATATGTAGACTATTTATATAAATGATTTTAATTTTGCAAAAATTTTAACAAATTGTTTCTCTTTCTTTTTAAGCAAAATGTAACACTAGAAGCTATATTACAGGTATGTTATTGATTTAACATTTTCGTTTCAAAAGTTTGTATTCAATGTTTTCTGAATTTCTGAAGTTTACATTTGGTATTACAGAATGCCACAAGTGATAACCCAGTGATCCAGTTGAGTGCTGTCCAAGCTGCAAGGTAAAACTAACTTTTCCCAAGAGGGAGTTGTTTTATCATGTGTAAGGGCATAGCTATGAAGTTAAGAAATTAATAGCTCCGGTAATTCCTTTGGTTCAGACTTTGATCTTTATAACAATTCTTTCCTCATTTCTTTTTCTAGAAAACTATTATCCAGTGACAGAAATCCACCGATTGATGACTTAATAAAATCTGGGATTTTACCAATTCTAGTCAAATGTCTAGAAAGGGATGATAAGTAAGTATAGGTCTGTTTTGCTAGCCTTTTTTTTCCCCTCAATTAAAGACTTGGAATTTTTAGATAATCATTTTGGTTCATTGCTTTCCTCTTAAAGTTCAACTGTCTCATATTTATAGTACTAGTTTTTTATCATCACACATTTTTGATACTGTATTTTTGGTATACTTGCCTTTGGAAATCTAAGATGCTACTTATTTGAGAGCCTATGAGATCTGTGTTTTCTAGAGTGTTTTTAAATTTTTTTGTTCCTGAATGAATCCAGTCGCCTTATTCACCAATTTTTTACTTAATGTTTTAAAATAGCTCTGAAAATTTTGTTCTAATGAGAGCCTTAGGGCTTTCTTATCAAACTATATATAGACTAACCACATGTCAGAGACAAGATGAACTGTTCCAGAATCGAGTGACTCCCACTTAGATCAGGAATGTTCTCAGCTGATCCACTGAACTTATGCATATGCTACTGCAGCACTTGAGCCCATACGCTCTTTTGTATTAACTACGTTCTTTATTTGCGGCCTATCAGAAATAGGAAATAGATTTTCCTTGCCTAGAAGAGTTGGAAGTAGGGAGAGGGGTGGGGAGGTGGGAATGGAAGAGGCAACATTTGTATTTAGCAAGAACTAAGAATGTTAATTTATCATATACCATAAAACCTCAGCAATTTGGATTAATTGGGTAGTACAAGTCTGAATTATCTTAACAGACATGTAATTTTATTGTTTTCAAATGCAGGTAGTAATTAAAATATGGTAATTATATTTTACTTATCTGGGCCAAATAAATATCCTGAGGGAACTTGTTTTGAATTAAACAGAATGATCTATATTTGGCATAGCAATAGTTTGAACAATAATTCAGAAGTGGGTGCTTTCTAAGTGCTTTTTGGTGCTTGAAATTGTGTATAAAATCTGGTCCATTCCCTATGAAATCATCTGCTTCCTCTGCCCCTCCCCTCATTATCATTTGTCTTATGAAACTTTGCTAAAGGAAAATATAAATTAATCAGCATCAGGTTAATTCAGTTTTATTGTGATTTTGTAGTTTTATGTGCATTAAAGTCTTGTGTACCAGTCGTATTCTGCTCGTCTTCGTGACTTTAAACCCCAGAAGGTCATTATGCAGACCCCAGTCTCCCTCTTCCACCACTTCATTCTTTACTTCCACCTCCCTCAAATCTCCCGTTCCAAGCTCCCACCACACACCAAGCTTTTCTTCCAGCGTGCCTTCTGCAGTGCCTGTTCCATAGACAACAAACTTCCTTTTATCCTAAATCTTTTTTTTCCCCCTACTCCTTCCATCTTCTAGCTATTACTGAAACCCGATTCTTCCCTGATAATGCAGCCTCCTTCACCACCCTTTTTAATACTGGCTATACCTTATTCTCTGTAGCCTGCTGGTCAAAGATGGGGAGTTGGAATATTACTATTGTTCCCTGTTGTCACTTCCAGGTTTTCTCCTTACCTTTATTACTCCTTCTTTGAGGTTCATGCTATTCATCTCTACCATCCAATCAAAATCCTAGTAGCTATTTTTTTTATAAACCTCCAAGTTACTCCCCATCCAAACTAATGAGTTTGGTGCATGACTGTAGCGTCAATGCAATATTCACAGCACCAATGGCAACTATGAATATACTGGCACCATTCTGAATTGTAAAATATATCAGACTTTTCTGCATAGAAGACAGAAGCAAAACATTTATTTAGACACCAGAAAACCAAATCCCAAAACAAGAAAGTCCAATCCATCATAGCAACAAATAAGTGAATATACCATAGCACGGCCAGGAGCCACACCAACTGTTAGCATTCTCACAAACAAACGCTCATGAGCCTTGCTGTTTCCTTGGCTGTATCCTCTCCTCCCTCCAGCTCTAACTGCTCATACTCCCAGCTCTACTCTGTCCTTTTCTCTTCATTTCCTAGTCACGTTATCATTTTTCTGATTATGCTCTGTCAGGTCTGTCTTGGATCACTCCCAGCATTTGCTGCTTTGCTCCTACACATGTGCTGCTGAATGAAGGTGGAGAAAAGTCACACAACGTTTCTGATTGGATCTACTACAAATTTATGTTATGTAATCTTAACTGGCCTCTCATTGCTGCTAGGTGTCTCCTCCAGACCTTTTCTTCCTTCCTCAAAGCTCCCATCCCTCCTCCTTCTCAGCTGAGAACCTTGTCTCATATTTTGCAGAAGAAGTTGAGGCTATTTACTATCAGCTCCATCATCTTTCCATTTCTTTATCCCACTTTACCTTCTGCCACTATCTTCTCTTTTACCCTTGTCTCACATGATAAAGTGGACTTATTCCTTACCAAGGCTAACCTTTCTAATAGTCTTATTTCATCCAGTCTTCTCCAACGAATTGCCTCCTTTCATCTCTGCTCTGTCACTTGTTTTCAGTCTCTTCCTGTCTACTGGCTCATTTCCTCCTGCCTAAAAACATGCCTCTTTCTCCCCCATCCTAAAAAAAAACCTCTCACTTGATCCTTTCATACCTACTATCATCTTATATCTTTTTTGCCCTATGTAGTTAAGATCCTTGAAAAGGCTATCTACAACTATTGCCTCTGCTTTCTTTTTTTTTTTTAATATTTTCATTTTTATTTTTATGTTTTTTTATTTACTTTTAGTTTACAAGATTCAGTTCCACAATCCCTTGAGTTTCAGATTTTCTCCCCTCCCTTCCCCCCCCCCCCCCCACATGGTGGCGTGCAGTCATGTATAGGATCTGCATATACTTTCACATTGTACAATAGTCTGGTTGTATAGAAGGGTTGTAACCAATGAGTGATCACTGGGAAAAAAGAAGCAAAACCAAACATGAAAAAGAACGATAGCATGTATTGCTTCAGTCTCCATTTAAACTCCAGTCTTTCTAGATCTTTCTCTGAGTGTAGACATCTCCTTCCATCCTGAGACTTTTAGAGTTGTCTTAGAGTTGGTGCAGAGAATAAGAGTGAGCCAAGACCTAAGTTCAAGGTAAATTTAGATGTGAATTTATTGATCAAGTGTTGTGACTACCCAGGGTATGAACCCAAATTAGATAGCCCTGACTGAAGGTACAAGTGGTGTTTAAAAAGGCTAAAACCACAAAAACACAATCAGGGAGGGGAGCTAGTATAAGCAATGAAATACAGAAGCCAAGAACAGCCATTGGTTAGATCTATAGCTCAGGGCTAATTTGGGAATATGGCACAAGGGTACAAAGGTGCAACATTCCTGGAACATGGGGGTCCCTTCTGTGACAGGGTGGAGAGTCATTGGGTAAGGGGGAGTGGAGAATAGTCAATTCCCCAGAACAGGCTGGGGTCATGCTCTGGGTGAAGGGTGTGGGGACCCTGCTTGGTCAGCGGAACAGAACAGGTTGGTCTCTTTTTAAGATAGTCATACCATAACCCCAGGGCTGATCCTTGTATACAGTGCTGATTCAGGGAGAATATACAGAATGCTGATTCAGGAAGGAGGGGGTTAGGGTACTACACCTTGGGCAATACCCATGGCTATAAGCCATTACCGGGTGTAGGATAGAGACAAAGACAAAAAATATAAAGGGGCTTAATGGTGGGCCACAAATCAGGTGGTGTGTAGTGTGACCTGTGATTTGGGTTTGGGTACACCACCACCACTCTTTGTGATCTAGCCCCTTGTTACCTTTCTAGTCTTCTCAGACTTTACTTCCCAGCATGTACTCTTTGAACCAGTGACAGTAACCACCTTATTTTTCACAAACAAATTCCATCTCTTCTGGGCATTTTTTCTGTCCATCCCTCATGCCTAGAACGCTTTCTCTTGTCATCCCTGCCTCCTACTTTCCTTGGCTTCCTTTAGTCTCAACTAAAATCCCATCTTCTACAGTAAGACTTTCCCCAAACCTTTCTTAATTCTAGCACCTTCCCTCTAATTTATCTTTTTTATTTTTTATATAGCTCATTTGCCTATATTTGTTCGTTTCCTGACTTCCTCATTAGATTGTGAGCTCTTTGAGGGCAGGGATTTATCTTTTTCTTCTTTTTTGTGTCCCCAGTGCTTAGTCCGGTGCCTGACACATAGTAAGCACTTAGTGTTTATTGACTGACTGCTACTTTGTGTTTAATGCATGAACCAATTTAGTTTGGGAAAGACTTACAACTATTAACTAGATGGTAGAATACGATATTTATACATTAAACTTTTTGACACCAATGACTTGCCCAGAATCATCAGCAACACTGTAACATTCTTTAAAATTTATTTTAATCTAAGCCATTAATGGAAACTAAAAAATTAAATGACCCACCTTAGTTCTCAGCTTGTTCTTTTATCTTACCTATAGCCCAGCTCTCTTCCTACCATTTCTTCTTTTCCAAAGAAAAGGTCGAATTGATATCTGTCTCCAGCAAAGACAGTTAAACTATGAAACTTCTTTTATCAAACTCTACTCGTAACTGCCTAATAGGTGAAGACTAGATAGTTTAGAATCAACCTTGGATAATTTCCTCCAGCCTCCTCATCTTGTGCAAAAGATTCCTTCAACAATAACAAATGAGAGATGGCTATCCAGCTTCTGCATAAACACTTCCAGTGTAGGGAACTTATTGCTTCATAATGTTATATATTTCATTCTTGTATAGCATACTAATTGTTCTTTCTTTGTCTTGAAGTGAAATAGTATGGTGTTGATCTTGAAGTTCTGGATATGGATCTTGAATTATCTGGATATCTATTAGAAATTTTTTCTATGTACAGTAAAACTCATGATAAATTTATTACTTATTTTGCTGACAGGTACAATGCTTAGGAGATAGAGAGGACAGTGGTATTCACTGCCATTCTCTAAGTGTCACTCAGAGGTAATAACTGTTCGGGCATATGGAAACAGTGAGCATCTATCTTGGGACACAGTGAACATATATGTAATCATAGCCTTTGTAATGTTGAGAAAGAGAACATGGGATATAGACAGATACTTAGAATGTTAGGAAGTTACATTTTAGGCTAAAATGAAATGAGAGCCACAAATAAAAAAAATGCTAATGAAAGAACTTAGTTATATTAAGAGACTGCTTTGGGTAAATGTTAATTTACAGAGCAAGACAAAGTCGCTAACTCTCGTTTCTGTCATTGTCTTCAGACTAAATAAGGTAGCACAGGGAATTTAAAGTAGTAAAAGGGTACCTGAGTGATTTAAATGAATTCAGGTCTTTCAACTGAAATTAATTGCATTTCAAGGTACTTATACATATGAGCCCAAAATTGCTATAGTTGGTAATCTCCAGGAATTGTGGGGAATGAGAGAGGTGCTAGAGATTGGAATTTACAAGTGTCCTAATATTTTAAATTGGGGGGGAGGCTGTATTATAGAAATTATAAACCAACGAGCTTGACATTACTCTCCAGCAAAATTCCAGAAAACCATGGATTTTCATACTTAGAAAAGGAATTATTACAAACTAGAAGTGAGCTTGGGATATCTAAGAACAAATCAGGCTAAACTCATCCATTTTCTTTTTTGATAGTTCCTGTACCTCACAGAAGTGTTATAGTTGTCTTGATTTCAGCAAGCTATTTGTTAAAAATCTCTAATGATATCCTTGTGAATAAGATAGAAAAATCCAGCCTATATTATACAACAGATAGATTCTTAAGATCAAATCAAAAGAGAATGTGTGGAGTCTCCTTAATTAGATGGAGATCTATAGAAATATACCACAGGACTCTTGCCCTTCCGACACCTTTATCATCAATTTGGCTGAAACAATAGAAAGCATACTTATATGGTTTGTATGTGACACAGAAATAGAAGGGATAGCTTATACTCTGGGTGACAGAACTAGGATCTAAAGAAATTTCAGCAGGTAGGAGCAATGAGTCATATCTAGCAAGATAAAATTTAACACTGATAAATGTAAAAGCCTGTACTTATGCTTAGGAAATAAATAGAAGGATAGTGGGTCATACAAAAATATTTAATGTTTTAATGTTCTGAAAATTCAGTATGAATAACTGGCAACAAAAATAACAAGAGAACCTAAAGTACTCCTAAGCAGCAATGAAATTTTAAGAAGGAAAGATCACTGAACTTCAAGTCAATACTCAAGTTTGAAACCTACCTTTGAGACTTCTTAGCTGCAGGACTACAAACAAATAAGTTAACCTCTCTGAGATTCTATAAAATGGAGATTACAGTATTTAAATAATCCACCTCACAGAGTTGTTGGGAGGAAGGTACTCTGTTGTAAATTTCAAATTGCTATATATTAGCACAAGTTATTGGGTTCATTAATTGATGTATAGTGTTCATAACAAGAGAAATAATATTCCTGTTGTACTCAGCCAATTCCCATCATATCTAGAGTGTTGTTGTCAATAGCAACCAGAATGGTGAGGGGACTTAACGCCAGACTGTGTGAGGAATTGTTGATGTTTAACCTGGAGAAGAACTAGTCATTCAAGAAATATTTACCTGCTATGGGCTTGGTGCATAAAGGCAAATGGAACAGCCATCTCAGGGAGCTTGGGGGATGGTAGCACATATCATGTACGTGTAAAAAGTCCTAAAGAGTCAGCAAAAGGACATTTTCTAGCTAATGGGATTAGCATCTGAGAGAATCCAGAAAGACTTCATGAAGGTGGGTTTTGAACTGATTTTAGAAGGGAACAAGATTCTCATAAGAATAGGGAGCCAGGACAAAGGCCCAGAGAAGGGAAATGGGGTGTATAAGGTATAAGCCAGTCTGCCTGGACTTGCTGAGCATGAGAAGGGGAATGCTCTGAAATAGGGTCAGAAAGGTTTGTTGGGACCAGGTTTTGAAAAACTTTAAAAGCCAAACAGTTATGTTTGAGCCTAAAGGCAAAAGAGATCAATGGAGTTTTTTAAATAGTGGAATGACTTTATCCAGCCTGCACTTTAGGAACATGACTTTAGTGAGATTCGAGTAGAATGAGATTAAGTCAGGGAGTCAAATTAGAAAACTTACAATAGTCTGTACAAGCAGCAATGAAGACCTGAATAAGAGTGGTGGCCATGGGAATAGGGGGAAGGAGTTCAGTACAGGAGAGGTAGTTAGAGAGATCTGGCAATTTATTAAATAATGTGGGAGGGAGGGAAAATGAGGTGTTGAAGATGAGGCAAAGGTTGCAAAACTAAGTGGCTGGAAAGATGACTACTTTCTCCCCAGAAATAGAGAAGTTTAAAGATGGATGAGTTTTGAGGAAGATAGTGAGTTCTGTTTTCACATGTTGAATAGATGCCTTTCAGACTTCTAGTTTGAAATGTCCAGTGTGCAATTGGAGATGTGCAGCTTTAGGAGAAAATAATTTATTTTTGAAAAACAAAAAAATTAATGGGGCATTTGATAGTTGTCCTGTGCAAGAGAGATTAGATTTATTGTGTATCACTCCACGGGGCAGAACTAGGACCAATGTGCAAAAGTTAAAGAGAGCTGGTTTGCAGCTTAATAGAAGGAAGGACTTTGGAACAATTAAGGGTCAGCAAGTCAAGAGGCATTAAGTGCTTACTGTGTTTCAGGCACTGTGCTAAGCACTGTGGAAATAATGAAGGCAAAACATGGTCTTTTCTCATGAGAAACTTACATTCTTAATGAGGTGACAACATCCAAAAAATTGACTACACGAGATATATAGAGAATATATGGAGGGTAATTTCAGAGGGAAGGCACTAATAGCTGAGAGGACCAGAAGAGGCCTCCTGCAGAAGGAAGGATTTGAATTGAGTCTTTGAGAAAACCAAGGAAATAAGTAATCAGAGGTGAGGAGGAGGAGGAGTATTCTAGGTATTTGACTAAGGGGTAAGAAGAAGACTGGAAATGTAGGAATCATTTGGGCCAGGTTATTAAGGACCTTAAAAACCAAATAGAAGAGTTATGATGCTGGATGTAAAGGGAATTACGAGAAGTTATTGATCAGAAAGCAGGGGGTAGTTGTGGGGTGACATGGGTAGATCTGCTCTTTAGGAAAATAACCATGGTGTTGAGTGGAGAATGGGTTGGAATGGGGAGAGCCTTGAAGCTGGGAAAGCAACCAGAAGGCTACTAAGTCATCTTAGGGTGAGATGTATTCTGAACTAGTGAGGAGGCTGAATGAGTAGAAAAGGGCATGTATATTCAAGGGATATTGTGAAGGTAGAAATGTGTGAGATGAAAGAGTTCAGAGTCTGAATCTGAGGTCAGAAAAGGTCTTTATTCTTTCTCATGGGAAAGGACTCTGCCCCTGTCGCCCACATGGCAGCAGGGAGAGAGCAATAGGTAGAAGCCAGTCCATAGTTATATAATCTTCTAATTCCCCCCACTCCCCCCACTGGCCTTCACTCTTATTGGTAGGGAGGCTGGCCCACAACTAAGCGTGGGCGACAAAGGACCCAGAAGCACGTGGGTGTCCAATGAAAGCAGTCTTAACCTTATTTGGCCTATCTTCTGCTGAGTTGGCACTGGAGAGGGTCTCCATTGCTCTAAGCCCCAGATTGCTGGAAGGTCAGGTGACTTCTAAACAGGCCTAGAGAATACTGAAGCCATTCTAGATTTGATTTTTCAGAATGGGGAAACTTCACTATAAATTATCCCTCACAGAAATAACAGGCTTTGGCAATTGATTGGATATTTGAGGTGAGTGTGTGGGTGAGTGAGTGAGAATTTGAGGATAATAGTAAGGTAGAGCCTAGGAGACTTGGAAGGTGGTAGGACCTTCAGTAGATAAGTTCAGGAGAGGGGGGGGAGATCAGTTCTGTTTTGGACATGCTGAGTTTGAGAGGCCTACTGGACATCGAGTTTGAGATTTTCAAGAGTTATCTAAAATTCGATTGGACCAATACCGGAATTGTTTGAACAGAGGTTAGATAATAATCATTTCTTTGCTTACTGATGGACACATAATCTCTCTAGAAACTGTCCATTTCACTTTTGGACTACTCTAATTGTTAGAAGTTGACTTTTTCCCCCCATATATTCAGCCTAAATTTGTTTCTCTGTAACTTCACTTACTGCTCCTAGTTTTGCCCTTAGAAACAATAGTACACCCCACCCCACCCCCACTGCCATTTCTGCCATGGATAAAAGGAACAACAAGGAAGGGATAAAAGGAACTGGTGAGGTGGAGAGGCTGGTTTGAAGGCCCAGAAGGCAATAGCCTTCAAGAGCAGTAATACAAAAAGTAGACCTTTAGTTCCCTGCTTTAACCTCCTTCTTTATCCTTCCCTCCCCCCAAGACAGTGCAGGGGATTAAAGAGTGGTACCCTGGTAGCTGCCGGTTCTACTAGAACACTGAGAAGGGCAAGGGCCAGGTGCCCAGCTTATCCGTTTAAATTCTCCCCTGCTAACTCCTACCCACTTCCTCTCAAACACAGAAAGTTGAACAGGGCAGTAGGAGAATTTGGTGCTTTACTTTATTGGCTTTATACTACCTTACAGGTGAGTTCCAAACTTTTTCATTAAAGAACCTTAATAGTGTGGCTCCAAACCTGCCTTTCTCATTATCTCCTACTGCCCATTTAAACAAACCCCTTCTAAAACTTGAGCCAGATTGACCTTGCCATCTCCCAAATATGCCAGGCTTTTCCCCATTTTCACTACAGTTCCTTGGAGTTGGCATGGAGCTAGTTCAGGGGTGTTTCTAGCCAAGTGCTCGCCCATTTCAGTTTTTATGGGTGCAGCCTTAGCTTTGAAATGATGTTTTTTAAGCGTATTCATGTTAACAGATTTTTTTCTAAACGTGCTTTTTAGTCCTTCGTTACAATTTGAAGCCGCGTGGGCACTGACTAACATAGCATCAGGAACTTCTGCACAGACTCAAGCAGTGGTACAGTCCAGTAAGTAATTTAAACTTCCTTTCTCACTTAGTCAGTGGGTATGAATGCTTAAATTTCATATTTTAACTTTTTAAAGTATGTGATTATAGTGTTACCCTTAATGATTGTGATCTTCCCCTAAAAGGCTTTGTTTGTCATTAACCTGTCAGGTAGTTTTTGTTTCTCTCTCTCTCTCTCTGTCTCTCTCTCTCTCTCTTTTTTTTTTTGCTTTTGCTTTTTTTGGAGGGGGGAGGGCAGGGCAATTGGGGTTAAGTGACTTGTCCAAGGTCACATGGCTAGTAAGCGTTAAGTGTCTGAGGTTGGATTTGAACTCAGGTCCTTATGATTCCAGAGCCGGTGCTCTATTCACTGTGCCACCTAGCCGCCCCTTTTGTTTCTCTTACTGTTTAAAGAAGCTATTTTCTATGTGAGAAAGCTTGAGATTTGTATTTTTATACAAATTATTTTCTAACAGCATGCCTTAATGTTCTTATTTCCATTATTGAAATGTTTATACTGTTTAGGCTATAAAACATTTTGCAATTTTTCTCATATAAATTAATATTACTCTTACCAAAGTCACCTTCCATACTTATTTCATCATTTGAAGAGCAGTAAATGTATGGAGGCCCAGCAGAGAAATTGAGGTCAGTGTCTAGGTAGAAAAGGAAAAAGGACAGGGAGAAGAGTTTCCTGGCCCTCTAGCTAGCTCAGTAATCTTCCTCAATACTTTAGGAATATCTAAGGATTATTTCAGTAAATAAAGTGTGTTGAGTATAAGGATTCTGTTAAAGTATAATTTCTTTAATATAAAGTAATCTTATTTTATGATTACTAAGTAGTTCTTTCACTATTGTGAAATGTTACTGACCAGCTTTCGGTAGGGATTGGTGATTATGGGAACCTGTTAAATTAACACTCACAGAGTTTATTTATGTAATCAAGGTTGAGGCCCATTAGAACCTGTTAATATAGCTTTTGTTTTCAGGATAGGAAAGATTAGATGTTTCTATCTTCATTTACTTAATATTTAATTTAATTTTAATTAATTTAATGTGTACTATAGGATGCTGACTTGCAAGTCTAGCAGTCTGGTGCTTTTTTAGAACATTATTACCTTTGTTTTAGAAAAGTTTTTAAATGCATTGTTAGAATTTAAGTTTGCAATATGGCATAATAAACATTTGTGTGTATATATGTACATGTATACACATACATACATATCTGTTTATAATAATTTCTTAAGGTTGAAACTTAATTAGTTCTTTTTTTTTCAGTTTTTGAAAATATTTTTTAAAAATTGTATAATTATAATTATAGATGCAGTACCTCTTTTTTTGAGACTTCTCCATTCACCACATCAGAATGTTTGTGAACAAGCAGTATGGGCCTTAGGAAATATTATAGGTAAGTTGTATGGGATTTGAAAAATGGCTAAGACAAGGACCATTTAAGAATATTATCTAACTTTTTCAACGTTGGCATTACCAATACAAACTATGTTTCCTCTATATATAACATGCATTGACTTCATCTTTTCACCTTGTAGAGAATATCTTAACATATCCTCTTGAAAAAGATGTTGTGACTTACTATCAGCTTCTAGTAGGTTACATTGTATGTTCCCCAAAGCAGAAGGGGAAGGAACAGAAATATGTTGTGCATTATTAGATTAATGGTGAGGAAACATAGAATATCAGCATAAACCATTGCATACATTTCAGAGTTTTCCATCTTGAATGTAATTTTTTTTTTAAATCGATTTTCGTTTCTGTAGGTGATGGTCCTCAATGTAGAGATTATGTCATATCACTGGGAGTTGTCAAACCTCTTCTGTCCTTCATCAATCCCTCCATTCCCATCACCTTCCTTCGGAACGTCACATGGGTCATAGTCAATCTCTGCAGGAATAAGGATCCCCCACCACCAATGGAGACAGTACAGGAGGTAAACAAAGAATTATAATGGCCAATTGAGATATTTTCCTTATCTTTATGCTTTAGATTTTAATGAACAATTGCATGCATCAGTATTTGATTGCAGACACAAGATACTCTTGTTCATCTACATTTTTTTAATAGAGCCTTATTTTTATGGCTGAAAAATATAATGAATAATACCTAATTTGTCTTTAGCATAATTTTTAAAAGGGGGAGAAAGAAAGCTTGTTAGTGTTGAATTGCAGTATTAAATTATGCAAGTAATAAAATTATTTTATCTCTTAATGTGATATTTACAGTAATACTTTACCTAGGAACTTTCAAGTTCAGAATAAAAAATTTTATAGGACTTACATCTTGAATTAAAAATTAATCTCCATAGTGCAATGAAAAAGAACTAGAAAAAGAGTCAGGAGAGTTATTTGCATCTCTGCTCAGCCATTAACAAGCCATGTGTCATTTGGCAAGCCATTTAGTCTCATCTGCAAAATAGAGACAATAACACCTGCGCTTCCTGCCTGCCAAAATTGTTATAAAGATTACATGAGATGGTGTTATTGTGTTTGTAAGCTATACAATGCTGTATATTTAAACCCATTTAAGTGAATACAGATTTATTTACATATTTTTAAAATAACAATGTATTTGTAGATTGATTTGGTTTTTAAAAATTAATATTTAGCATTCATTCATTTGTCATTTGACTGCCATAATGTTATTTTTAATGTACACCGTTAATCAAGAACAACCAGAATTTGATAAGCTTTTTATTGCGGTGGAAAAATTTTAATGCATCCTTGTCTTTTAAAAAGTGAAATATACAAGACCAATATTGGAAGATCTAAGTTTTATAAAAGTAAATAAAATTTTGTGTCTGTGTTTTTTGCACAGACTTCACGATAAACTCTGTTCTTCACAAACAAGTGGTTAATAAGTAAAACTTGTCTCCACTTAGGGAGCCCAAATATTGACTCTTTAAATACAGCTTTTCATACATAGCTACAAAAAAATTTTTGATCTTCAGTGTCATTCTTCTACTTGTCATGTATGCCATGAAGGACTATTTCATAAAATCTTTTTCTTCTTTCTCCTTCAGGTTGATTTTATTACTAGCACAAAATAGTTGGATTATGTAAATGAAACTTAAAATGTCTTCTTTTAATTTTCTGAGATGATCATTTTCTAATAGAGGAGATACATTTATTTCTGTCTACCCATTTAGTTTACCACTCTAAAAAATTGAATTTGCTGATGTTTTAAGAAGTCAGACAAGTAGCACTTAAGTTGATGAATCTTTTATCTTTATTTTCTCAGATTCTACCGGCGTTATGTGTCCTCATATACCATACAGATATCAATGTAAGTAAAACTCAGGCTAAGCTAAGCTGTGGGATTTCTTAATTGAGATGGGAGGAGTATTATACGTCCTCTAGGATCATATTAGTTTGTAACGTATGTCAGGCAAAGTTTTCATTATATTTATTAAGCTTCAGCAGTATAGCTGTTATTCAAAAATAGGATTATGGTTTTAATGGGCTTATGTTCTAGACTGCCTATACAGCATAAATATTAATCTGGGATGGGTTAACATGGACTGGTTGCATGACCAACAGCTTATCATGTTTTAATACTAGAATATTATTTAAGGCAAGAATTGAAGATTAGAGAATAAAATTTAAAATATGAAGGTTATTACTCAGGCAGATCATTTATTTTGCTGACTAAAGTTTAAGTAAATTTAATTCCTCTGTTTTCGAGATAATATGTGATTTTAGAATATTCCCAAAGCTAATAAAAAAATGTTAAATAACCTTAAAGGAAGTAAGAAACCTGATAAATTTCCTTTTCAGTTCTGACATTACTACCCTGCTATAGGCTGGGTACTGTAAGATCATTTTCTGAGCAGATTTGGTTATGTCCAGGTGGTAAATGTAGTTGTAGTTTTATAATCCTATCCTGATTGGCAGTAAGATCAAAGGCAATTAGGTGTATATGCTAAATCCAGCATGAATATGGTGGGCTTCTAGGAACAGAGGACAGGCTGGCCAGCCCAAGTCAGAAAAGCAAAGCAGGTTAAAGTTTTCATGCCCATCAGTATTAGCAGTAGGCCCATGAGTGGCTACTATACTTCCAGCCTGGACAAGATAGAACAATGTAAAAAATGCTCCAAGTTACAAAGGAGTTATTGCTCTGCATTGGAGGAGGGAATTTCCACAAAAGAAACTCCTTACACAGGGTTGCTGATTAAAAAATTGTTTTGTGCAACCTTGAAGAATTTTTGAAATATGTGTCAGTTCTTGATTTCCTATGTATAAATCCTTCACTTGGTGTTTTATTTGGGGTATATGACAATTTCAGGCACACTTATTACCCACTTATGAGGTGCTTCTTTTAACTGTTAGGAATCCTTAAATCTAATCTTGGCCTAAACAAAATATAATTATTGAGGATGCCTAAATAAAACAGGAGAAGAAATAATGGTCAGAAGTGAAATATGGTGTAGTGATCAGAACAGCCATGGCATCAAGAAGACCTGGGTTCCAATCTTGCACTTGTTTCACACTAGCTTTATAACTATGGACAAGTAATTTAACCTGACATTGTGCCAGGCAATACTCTTAAGACATTGTGAGTCTGCAAGATTCCTCCCCAGGAGTTCCCCAAAGAAATAAAGGCATGAGTCTTAAGAAAAAATAAAATAAAACTGTTGAGAAAAGAACATGATGGAGGAAAAAAACAAGATAATGCTGACTTTACCTGATTATCTTTCTTCGGAGTGTCTTCTGTCTCTCCTTCCTGCTTCCCACATAAGGTGCAAAGGCTCCACCAGAAATAAGGGACCTCAGGTTAGACCAAGTAAACAGATGTCAAGGGGTAGAGGAATACACTTTTCAACATAATGTAGTTACGACATAGACCAACTAGAAAGGAAGATGACCATATCATAAAAACAAAGACAGGCTTTTATAGCAATAGTATTAGCTCAGGAATCTGCTCAGCAGCAATATCCAAGCAGTCACAGGCTTTGGCAAAGCAATAGGTAGTAAAATCAAGTGAACAAACTATGTTCAGAGACATGAATGAAGTAAGAGGTTGGAAGCAATGGTTTAACAATAGGTTTAGGTTATGCATATCCAAAGTTGCAATTTCTTTGATCAGCCAATGGTACCATTCCATCCAGAGAACAAGAAGATAGACACACCTACTGATTTCATCTAATATGATACAATAAGACTCTACTGATGCCAATGTGATCTGGTGGAAAGCAGCCTAGACTAAGAATTAGAAGATATGGTTTGGGTTCTGTCTCTACCACTCAACTTGGTGTAAACTTGAGCAACTTAACTTCTCTATACTTCCATTTCCTCATATGCAATACAGAAGTAAGAATACCTAACCTGTTTATCTCATAGTATTAATTTGAGGTTCTGATGAGATAATGTATATAAACATACTTAGTGGGCTCTAAAACACATTAAATACAAAAATGGTATTATATTAAAAATTTAAATCTTTTGTTCCCCACAAAACAAAAGTACATTGCTTTTAACTGGAAATCAGTCATGAAATAGATTTTTCTTCCTGTTGGAATTATTCTCAGAGGAATAATTGGAGATTGCATTCCTGACTATTCAAATAAAGACATTTGAAACCATTTTAAAGAAGTGACCTTGGGCAAGTTTTTTTCATAGTATTAATTTTAAAAGACTTGAGGCCATTTAGTACAACCCATTCCTTTACCAAGAATCTCTCTCTGCAAAATTACTAACAAGTATTTATCCCAGTAATGGGAAACCTACTATCTACACAGGTGGTCCATTCAATCTTTGGATAGCTCTTATTGTTAGGAATTTTTTTCATGCCTCAGACCTGAATTTACGTCAGTAACTTCCACTCACTGCTACTTGTTATTTCTTCTGGCATCAAGCAAATTGAGTCCAGTCCATCTTCATCTCTTGTGCAGACCAAACATCCCCAGTCTCCTGACCATCCTGACTACCTTCCTCTGGATATACCCCACTTTGTCCATTGTCCTTACTTAAAATCTCCTTCAGGTTTTGCTTCAGTATCTGTAAAAGGAGCCAATTGAATCTGTTATAGCTTTCCCAATATAACAATGCTGTGAGTTTATAACCAACAGTATTCCTGAAAGCAAAAAATACAGCTTCTATAAACTGTGTTAATTTTAAATATTAAATTTAGAATTCAGCTTATAATTTAGTATTTTTAATGGCTATCTATTTTGGCCCATTTTTCTCACCATTGTCAGTCTTTGGCATGTTATTAATTTTTAATTATTTGCTCTCAATGAATTGAATCATTGTGAATAATCAAAAAACTGAGTAATTTATTAGGTGAACAGAAAGGAACTTTGCCACAGGGAGGGGCTCAGTTTCAATTTTCCCTTCTGCACATCTGGATATGGACTTGGAGAAGAAATTATTTCTGAAAAACTGTGATACTTATGAAAATAATTAGAAGTCGACGTTACAACGTAATTAATTCTATCTTTTAAATAAATAAGCTCATCATTGCACTACGTAGGGTAGAACGCACTGTTTTTTCAGTTCAGCAAACATTTTTTCTGTTTTACCACCAAACGTTTTTTTTTAATGTCCTTTAAAGACAACCTTGGGAACAAATGTAAATGTTTATTAACTTTCTTTTGTTTTGTGTTTTTTGTTATTCCTTATCCCAACTTTTGGTGATTATAGGTATTGAAATATATTTGTTGTTGTTCATGGTTATTCACAATAGTGATTATTTGCCAGACTACTAAAGTGCTTACAAACTTAACTGTTTCCTGTTGTAATTTTTTTTTGTCAAAGATGACCCTGCTAATGATACAGCCACCTTTACTAACTTGACAATAAAAGCTAATGGTCCCTTCTGTTCCATATAGAGCATGTGTACACTTTTTTTACTGGCTACATTCCAAGTCAGACGTGTTCTCTCTCACTTGATTCTTTGCCGTTTGGAAGTTGCCCATTCAACGTAAGATCCAAATTAGCCATCCATTTCTGATGATTTCATGTGAACGCTAGCAGTTAGTAATGTGCTCTTACACTTGAACAGATCTCTCTTGAGTTTTCATAACATTTATATTCCTTTCAGTCCTATTCAGCTTTAGTTTACTGCACGTAGACTGCTTCCATATCCTCTTCTCATCTTCTGCATCTCTAGTTCAGTAGAACTGGCTCAGGTTGCAGCTAGCATGGCTACAGTCCTGATGTAAGCCAGAATTGCTCTAGATATTCATTGTTTTTCAGTGGATATAGTACATAGATGATTTGGTACTTTTCTAAAACTTTAACCCAAAATCCTGTACCATTTTGATATACGTTATCATTTAGTTTTCCAAAGAATATATTTTGTTATTCTTCATTGTGATATTCTTCCATTTCATCTATTATTGTACCCTTTATTGGTCTGTTGTAGAAACAGCAATAACAAAGATAACATAACAAAGAAATAAAAGCATTTGTTTTTAGCTATTTAGATTTCATGATGAAGATCTTTGGTTGCATATAGAATTTCCCTACCTTTATATGGTATCTGTTTTCACATAGAATTTGTTCATTTTTAACATTGACTCTGCATAGGACCCATAGCCTCTTTCATATCTGCTGCTATATATGTTTTTGGGATAGAGTCATCAGCATGTAGTGTATAAAGGATTTGTAAAGCACAATAACCCCTCATTTATTCAGAAGTCAGGCTTCCAGCAGCTTAAAGCATTTGGAATAGTTCCATACCTAAAAATAATAAAGTAAGTATCTTTGGCAATAAAGAAGCAGGAATCAAGCAGTTAACATTGATTGAAACAGCCAAGAAGAACTCAGAACCCAAAGATACTACAAAAGACATTCTGTATATGGTCAGTTGGATGTTCAGAAAGAACTTCTCTCATTGACTCTCTGGATATAAAAGCTATTTGTCATGATAGTTAAAAAACATGAGAGAAAAGTAAAAGGGGAGATAGCAGAAGCTACTGAAGGACTGGAAGGGACAATGATAAAGAGGTTAGAAGAGTCAATAAGCAACAGAAATTCTTGTAATGGAGAATAAAAGAGCAATAGTGTGATGAGATAGTAAGAAAACTAACACCTCAGTAGCATTAAGGGTTTTTATTGACTTATGCTGATGGCCTCTAAATCAAAGGAAAGCCCTCTGATCTCTGTTACAGAGTTTGATAAAAGGGCAAAGTAAACCATACTTCGATATCCTCATAAGGCATCACTGTATGTAGTCACAGGGTGCATGGTGAAAGTATAATGTGGAGGGGCATCACCCATAGTACACATATGCTCAGTTGAATACCTAATGTAAAGGAAAGGACATCCAGGAGACTTCAGTTCAAACACATAGCTGTATGATTTTAGGCAAGTCATTTTACTTTCTGGGTCTTAATTTCCTCCCCAGTAAAATGAAAGGTTAGACTAAGCAATTTATCAGGCCTTCCTCTTGTAGCATCCTATAATTATAGTGATTGCTTAAGGTAGAAAGTATTACTTTACTTTTCTATATTCTTATCAATGTCTTGCCTACATTAGGTGTTTAATAGATGTGCATTGAATTGAATACAGCAGAGTACTATAGCCAAGACAGTAGTATAAACACAGGCAGCAGGACTAACTAGGTCTGTTTCTGGACTCACACTATAATATGTATTCTAGACTTTCTGTTGTGAAAAGATGTACTTTTCTCTTTTATTCAGGGTTATTTGAAAAAGCAAAAGATTTTCATGAGTAAATGCAGTTGACTGAGTTGTGTGTGTCTTCCAGTGGGCAAATTTAATGTCTTGCAGTGGATATTTCAGAATGAGGCATTAAAAGGGTAAAAATATTATGCAAACTGATGCTTCAGACCAGTTTAGGAAACTAATTCAACTTGCCATTGTTACATGTTAATGCTCTCTAGGAAAGAAGAACAGAGTCAAGTGGGAGAACAGGAACCAGCAAAGGAGATAGAAAGCAGTAAGACCAAGAGAATAAGAAGAGCATAGTGTCATGGAAGCCAAGGAAGGTTAGAGTTTCAAGGTGCCCAAGGATTTAAGTGAGAAAGTCAGACCAGGCTGGAATGGCTATGAAATGCATAATTTTCAAGTAATACCCCATCTATCCTGTGATCAAACTTGATAGCAGCCTCAGACTTTTAGAAAGCCATTGACTTGAAAGTAAAGGTATTCTCCTTAAAAACCAGTGGGAAATGCTATACTTTATCCTTTGTTAGGAACCAGGTATATTGACTTCATTTTACACATATGTTGTTTATATAGTTTTCTCCTGGTGCTATAACCATTCAGTTCTGTTCCTGGTTATCATTAGAGAGCAAGAGGTGAACATCAGAATCTCCAGACTGTAAGTTGGTAACGATAAGACCCACTGATAACAGAGAGATGATATAATTTCCATCAGAAATGGTTAAAAGGAAAAAGGTTTTATGAGTTACCCTGTGGTTGGAACATTTTTCTCCTATGGAAGGTTTAAGAGAGTAAAGGAGAACAAAAAACAGAAAAAAACCTTTGGCCTCATTTGTTTTTTAAGTGAAAGATCAAGGTGCCCAGCCTTGCTTTCTCTATCTCGCTTGGTGTGTGTGTGCATGTAAAAAATATCTTTGACTTGATAAAAGACGCAAAGTAGTAAGCAGTTCATAAATCTTAAAGTAGATGGGATAGCTGCTACAGGTTTCCATTCAGATGAGCCAATGACATTATAAATATCTGTATTTTAATTAATAACCAGACAGATGGAACAAAAAAAAAGCAATTTTCCATTCTCATAAACTGACACTTGCTTCTCTGATGTAAAAGTGAGGGAGTTAGGATAGAGGTCCATCTTGAAGGCTAGAGGGTGATGACTGAGGGAATGATACCTGCTGTTTGATAGGAAAAATCACAGGTAATTAGGCATTTGTGATCCTCAAGTAAATCTTGATATCTCTACTTTTTCTACCACCATCTAATGTTTTGTGTACATGAGATGTTGAAATTAGTGTGCAAAATGGTTATTTTTTAAATTGCTGTTCTTTCCTATAGATTCTTGTGGACACAGTTTGGGCTTTGTCCTACCTAACTGATGGAGGTAATGAACAGATTCAGATGGTGATTGATTCAGGAGTTGTGCCTTTTCTTGTGCCTCTCCTGAGCCATCAGGAAGTTAAAGTTCAAGTAAGTATTGTTCCACTTTCTTATAAACATAGAATCCGGTTGATTTAAACTGGCATAAATTTCAGTTATTTCCACCAAAAAACATTATTAATTAAGATTTGATTGCCAAAACTTAGCTTGATAATAATGGACTGTTTTAATATGAGTGAAAGTTTTAACCTTTATTAAGGTCCTGTGTCAAAAATGTATGGAGAAAAACCTAAGTTCTTAAAGCCTCTGCTAGTAGAGATTAGACTCTGACAGATTTCAACATTCTAGAAAGGCTTCAGGTATTGGTGTAGGCCTGTCATTTTCGAAAATCTACACAACTAAGTAACAGCTTCACATTTCATCATGAGATGGTTAACTATTTCATCATAGATTTTTTTTTTCAGCCACAGGAATTTAAAAAGACTGTCCAACAAGGACAATCTTGTTAAAGAGGGAGTATTGACACTGATGAAAATATGGATCCCTGAAGTATTAAAGTTGTTTGAAACAAATTTTTTTTAATGTTGTTCATTTGTGAATGGTTTTACTATTTGGACCTGTTTTACTTTACATTCCACGTGATTTTAATTATATGGTACAAATTTATTATGAACATCTGAAACTTGATTTTTTTTTTCAAAGCAACATTCAGGATTGTACAATTAAAATTTAAATTAGCCAGAATATTAAAATAACTTAATTTCCTGGTTAACTGGAAATCAAATAGAAATAAATGATATTTAGCTTTATGCTCGGCTCTATCGAAGAAACAAAAGAAGTCAGAATTTTTCTAACGTGCCAGCTTGAGCTTGTATGACCATATACAGCATATCCTCAATCTCTTTGTCATTAAGAGCTAACCCCAGACTAGTTTCTTTAAACCATCCAAGGGCTTCCATATGTATCTTCATAAAATGCATTTACTGCCACAAGAGAACTAGGAATGAAAAATGAGATACTGATGTGGAATAAGGCAGCAAGTAGGGAAGGGACAGTTTCTTATCTGCTGTTTATCCCAGGGTTGACAGGTTTGTTTTTTTAAAACTACAGAAATTAGCTCAAATCTCACTTCCACTACCATACTTCAGGCAGAGCAGGATAAAATGTCAGTATAATGAAGCTGGAATACAGTTAGTTAGTAAGCTAAAAAAAAATCAGCAAGGGTCAAATAACATTACGAGCTCAAATATGGGTAATGGGTAATGCTTATCTTCCCAGCTGGTTTCCAGAAAAGGGGATAGTTCAGAACTAGCCCTAGTGCCCACAGTAGATGTGACCTTTCTGCAAGCCCTCTTTCCATTCACTGTTCATTTTTCCCTGAATTCAGGCAGCCAGCTTTTCAAAGATGGGTCCTCTTGCAGCTCAGACTCCCCTATCTTGGTCCCCTTATCCAGGTTTGTCCTCCTTCTATAACTCATTGTCCCAGATTACCTTTTTCCCTCTCATCTTAATCAAAACATTTATTCCCTCATTGTACTTTATAACCGCTAGGTAATAAGGAGAAATCATTCTGTTTAAACTAATTTACACCAAGGTATAAATGATTAATGACCTACTAATCCTCTCAAGGATTTTGAATTTTAGAATGAAAAGGTCCTTGACCCAAATGAATTGCTGATTCATGGGGTATCGGGCAATGTGACAGAAGTGTGAACAATTTTGAGAAGATGGAGAAACTTTTTAAGGGTCATTGCCTTTGTATCCAGTCACATAGGTGATAGCTTTACAGAAGTAATTAAGTTGGTAAGTTAAATGGATGAATATTTACAAAAATATAAATTGCTCAGATCAACAGAAGAGGAAATAAAATATTTAAATAACCCAGTCTTAGAAAAAGAAATTGAACTAGCCATCCACGAACTCTCTGAACCCTGGGGCCAGATGGATTAACAAGTAAATTCTACCCAAGGAGAAAGAACAATTAACTCCAGTACTATATAAACTATTTGGGAAAATAGGTAAAGGAGTCCTACCAAGTTCCTTTTGTGATACAAATATAGTGCTGATACCTAAACCAGGAAAAAACAAAACAGAAAGAAAACTTTAGACCAATTTCCCTACTGAATATTGTTGCAAAAATTTTAAATAAAATACAAGCAAGGAGATTACAGCAATATATCACCGACGTCATACACTATGACCAGGTAGAATTTATACCAGGAATGAAGACTTGATTCAATATTAGGAAAACTATCAGCATAATTGACCATATCAATAACAAAGCTAACAGAAATCATATAATAATCTCCAAAGATGCTAAAAAAGCTTTTGACAAAATACAGTATCCATCCCAAATAAAAACTCTAGGGAACATAGGAATAAATGTAGACTAGTATCTATCTAAAAACCATCCACAAGCATTATCTGTAAGTGCAAATAAGGTAGAAGCCCTTTCAGTAAGATCAGGGGTGAAGCAAGGATGTTCATTATCACCATTCTTGTTCAATATTGTACTAGAAATGTGGGCTTTAGCAATAAGAAGAAAAATAAACTGAAGGATTTACAGTAGGCAGTGAAGAAACAAAGCTAACACTCTTTCTAGATTACATGGTGGTATACTTAGAGAATCCTAGTGAATCGACTGAGAAACTACATGAAATGACAACTTTAGTAAAGTTGCAGGATATAAAATAAATCCATATACATCACCAGCATTTCTATATATTCCCAACAAAGCCTACCAGCAAGAGATAACAAAGAGAAATTCCACTTAAAATAACTGCAGACAATATAAAATATCTGGGCATCTACCTACCAAGATAAACCTAGGAACTATATGAACACAATGACAAAACACTTTTCACAAAAGTAAAGACTGATCTAAACAATTGAAAAAATATTAATTGCTTATGGGTAGGCTGAGCCAATATAATAAAAATGACAATTCTACCTAAATTAATTTACTTACTCAGTGCTGTACCAATGAGACTACCAAGAATTATTTTATAGAGCCAGAAAAAAATAACAATAAAATTAATGTGGCAGAACAAAAGATTGAGAATATCAAAGGAATTAATGAAAAAAAAAACAAAGCAAGGTGACCTAGCTTTACTAAATAAACTATATCATAAAGCAGCAATCATCAAAACTATCTCCTCCTAGCTAAGAAATAGAGTAATAAATCACTGGAATAGTTTTGGTTCACCAGACACAGTAGTAAATGACCATAGTAATCTAGTGTCTGATAAACCCAAAGTTCTTGAAAGCACAAGAAGAGTCTTATTGTTCTCAGCTAGTATTATGAATGTAGGATGCAATAGATTAATATCAAGACAGAATTGTCTTAAGGAGGAATATAACTTCAATAGATCAAGATGCTATTATTAAGCAGTAAAGAATGAGCCTTGAATTACTAGTCCTTCAGGTCTTCTCTTTTCATTCTACTCTTAAATCTTTTTTTCTATTACATTGCTTATTTCAGGTTTAAGCATTAGATTATTTACTTCTGAGGTCAGAGACCTTTGGTATTGCCAGCATTTATGTGCCTGGCACTTAGTAGATGTTTAATAAATGCTTATTGACTGATTAACATAACTTTATTTAAAAATTCAGAAATGCTTTATCTAGCTTTTGGTTAGGATAAAGTATTAGACATTCCTCTCAAGTTCTCAGTATTCTCAAGTTCAGCCAGATTACTTAAAGAAAAAATTCATTTTCTTTAAGGAACAAAAATTTATTTCCTTTCCTACCATTATAGACAGCAGCTCTGAGAGCAGTGGGCAACATAGTGACAGGCACTGATGAGCAGACACAAGTTGTTCTCAACTGCGATGTTCTTTCACACTTCCCAAATCTCCTATCTCACCCAAAAGAGAAGATAAATAAGGTATGTAGTAGAGTTTGCCTATTATATTTTTCTCTTTTATTTTCAGGTAACAAAAGAATATTACAATTACCTCTTCAGTTGGTTTTGTTTCAAATTACTCTGTGTATGTGACTAACATAATATCAGCTAGAGCAGTGCTTTGATCAGGGCAGTTTTTTTTTTAAATGAATATTGTTCTTTGTTGCCATTAACATAGCTGATTTGATTTTAAAAAAAAGTTAGGGACCAGTACACACCTAGTTCATTCATTCATTTATTTTCAATCAGGAATCTGTCCTCTCTCCTTCCTGCACTTCCTTTCCACCCCACCAAGTACAAATGGAAGAAAAACCAAACCTAATAAAACTTTTAATGGTTTAATTCAAGCAGATTTCAAATTCAAAACAGATTTCCATATTGACCATGTCTAAAAGGAAAAAACCATGCAGACATCTAAATCTATGCATATAGCTTTAGCTCTATCATTCTGTTCTCTGGGTCTTTGTTCTCTGCATCAGGGTTGAGTGTCATGCTAAGTCTTTAAAAGTTTGTTTTTACAATACTGTTGTCATTATCTAAATTATTCACCTGATTCTGCTCACTTTACTCTGCATTAGTTCATACAAGTCTCCCCAGGTTTCTCTAAAACCATTCCTTTAACCATTTCTTACAGCGCAATCATATTCTATCATATTTTTATAGTAACTCAACCAGTCCCCAATTGATGGGCACTCCCTGAGAGTCCTGTTCTTTGTCACTTCAGAGGAATAAATATTTTTGCACATCCTTAGAGTCTATTTTACTAAGGATTAATTCTTTCCTTAATTTGCCCTGCCCCCCTCTAATTTCACTTACTCCTTTTTTTCCTCCTATTTTTATACCCAATGATGTATGTATTCTTCCTTCCTTTGATCAGTTCAGATAAGCATTCAGGTGTTAACCATTCCCCACTACCCCTACTGTTTCTTCCTTTTTTCTTTTCATTGACTTCTACTTATGCCCCCTAATTAATTTCTTCTAACCTTTCTTTCCCCCTCACTCCAGTATATTCTTCTTTTAAGATAATCAAGATATAACAGAACCACTCCCATGCCTCCTGTTTGATTAGACTTCCCATGACTCCTGATGATGATAGGGTCCAGAGGGGACACACGTATGCTCTCACTGTATTAGAATATAAGCAGTTTATCCTTGTTTATTCCTTTATCATTTTTCATTTGTTTTTACAAACATCTTCTGTATCTCTTAACTCCTATGTTTGATCTTTAAAGTAGTTTTTTTTTCCTTAGGAATATTGAAAAATTTGCTTTCATTAAAGATACATTTTTTTTCTCCTGTTAGGATTAAACTCATTTTTACTGGGCAAGTTATTTTTGACTGTAAGCCTGTATCCCCTGCCAACTGGCAATGAATCTGGAAGTAGGGACCAATACTGAACTTGGAGTCAAGAAGACCTAGGTTCAGATCCAGTTTCAGACACTTAATATTTTCAGTAGTCTTTGGAAAGTCATTCAAACTACTTCAGTTTCCTCAACTGGAAATGATAAAATGGGATTAACAATAGCACCTACCTTCCAGATTGAATCAGATGAGATATTTGTAAAGTACTTAACAGTACCTGGCACATTTTAGGAGTTTAATAAATAGCTTGTTTCTGTCCTTTCAGGCTTTCCATTCTTTTATAGTGGTAGGTGCTAAATCATGTATGATCCCAACTGTGGCTCTTTGTTTTTTGAATTTTTTCTTTCTGGCTACTTGAGACATTTTTTTCTCTTTGACCTGAAAGCTCTGGATTTGGGTTAGAATGTTTCTGGGAGTTTTCATTTGGAGGTTTCTTTCAAGGAGGTGACTGATCGATTCTTTCTTTGCCCTCTGGTTCTAAGAGATATGAGCAGTTTTCTTTCAAGATTTCCTGAAATGTGATGTCTAGGCACTTTTTTTCTTCATGGCTTTTAGGTAGTCCAATGATTCTGAAATTTTTTTCTTCTCTTCATCTTTTGACTTTGTTTTAGTATTTTCTGTTGACTCCTAGTATCTTCTCTTTGGTTCATTTTAATTTTGAGGGAGCTTGTTTAGCTTGTTGCTTGGGCAAAGTTTTGTACCTGTTTTTCCAAGCTGTTTATTCCCTTTCCAGTTCTTTGTTCTGTACTTGGCAGTTCTTTTCTAGCTTTTTCCTCTAGATTTCTCATTTCATTTATAAAAATCATTTTGAACTTTTTTTTAAACTCTTGCCTGAGGTCTTCCAGAAATTGTAGTTGAATTTGTTCCCAGGCTGTGTTTCTCTTTGAGGCTTCGCTTGTAGATATTTAGGAGTCATTCTCTTCTGTGTTTGTGTCTTGAGTGTCTCTGTCACTATGATAAGCGTTTTATGATGGGATTCTTTTTTTGTTTGCTCATTCTTCTGGCCTACTTTTTATTTGAGACCAACTTTGTCTGGATATCAAAGTTGCATGTCTCTAGGTGCTTTCTTAGCCCTGCGTTTGTCCTCATTATAACATTCCCATCACGACCAAGTCTGTATACTTCATTGAATTTTTTGTTTTTCAGTCCAGATTAAAACAGTAAAATGATCAGATTTTACACATCTCTGAAGAGAATATTATAGCACCCTTTAGTATATCTGTGTTCTGGTTGTTCCCTATTAGCCTCTTGGTGTGAGCAATCTCTTTTTAGTACTGACTGAAAATCTCTACTTACCTTGGATGAGACTCTGTGAATTCTTGATATTGTCTGAGGGTTTTGGATTTGCTGGTTCTGTTGATCAGCTTACTCTCTCACGTCTGTTGCAGGTACACTACTATTACAAAAAGGTGAACTTGGAAGTTGTTGCCCAGGATCCAAAGAAGTTGTCTTTCTTAGATTGAATGCTGAATATTCTTAGGCCTCAGACATTAGCTACATAAATATTTTTAGTGGTAAAAATTAACTGAGTGTTACTTTTGAAAGTTTCTTTAAACTAAATATAATATCTGGAAGAAATTAAAATGTAAGGCCACCATGAATGCTATGTTTAGGTTTAGATTCAGTAGGTTTAGTTTCAATTTTTTTTTTATTCTTCCTGACTTTAAAAATGTGATAATGCTAATTTGTTAATAGGATCCTAGTATTATCAGTGAAAGATTTTTTATAAGTCATGTACTTTGTTTAGTCAGTACCTGTAATGTGATTTTGTTCATTTATCTTAATGTGTTTTATTTAAATTCAACAGATATTAAAAAATTATTTTTATTTTGTCCAATTATAGGAAGCAGTTTGGTTCCTTTCCAATATAACAGCAGGAAACCAGCAACAAGTACAAGCTGTAATAGATGCTGGATTAATCCCTATGATCATACACCAGCTGGCTAAGGTCAGTCATATTATGAGTTAGACTAATTTAAAGTGTCTGACACAGGCTTTTGGGGAGGGAAGTGTAGATAATGTAAAAACAAAGGATATTGATAAAAAATTTTAAGTATAACTAAAGCTTCTTAGTAAACAGTTAGTACATTTTTAATTTGTTTTTTAATTCTCAGGGGGACTTTGGAACCCAAAAAGAAGCTGCTTGGGCAATCAGCAACTTGACGATAAGTGGACGAAAAGATCAGGTACTAAGTGGCTGCATGAAATAGTTATCAAATTATTTTAAGTTGATCATTAAGATATGCAAATACACCTTCTTTGCTGTTTTAGAAATTATTTTTTTAATTCAGTGGGTAATTACTTGAGCTCATTGGGGAGAAAAAGATTTCTGTATATATTTAAAAAGTAACAAATTTTTCCTCTTCTTTTTAGGTTGAATACCTTGTACAGAAGAATGTAATACCACCATTCTGTAACTTACTGTCAGTAAAAGACTCTCAGGTGGTTCAGGTGGTTCTAGATGGTCTGAAGAACATCCTGATAATGGCTGGTGATGAAGCTAGTGCAATAGCTGAAATAATAGAAGAATGTGGAGGTAAGACTTGGTGTATTTAAAGTCAGCTAATTTTTGGTGCTATTTTCTAAACTGATGGGGAAAGGTTAATGATGTTCACTTACCTAGAACCTATATTTTTCTCTGCAGTAAGTTTTTTGGTAGTTCTTTTTCTTTGCCATAACTCAGGTCTAAGGTAATAGTTTGACTTTATTTTAATATGAGTAATGTTTTTAAAGAGAAAATGAATACCATACAATTTTAGAACTAAAAAGGACCCAAAATTCTATTTCAGTCAATATCGGTATTCAGTACCTCCTGTTGTTAAAAGGAATACTTTCTCACACCATATCTCTGCTCTGATTTCACTTTTCTCTCTCAACCCAGTAGTTACTTCAGCTTTTTTTCTGCCCTCTGCTCTTGAATCTCTTGCCCTCTTGTTCTATTGCTACTCTTCTCTTGCTGAGTATTGGATTACTCCTAATCACAAACAGCTGAACCCCACTGGAGGAAGTCTCAACCATACTAACTAGATATTTTATAAATTCATATTATCCAACCTCAATTAAGTCTTCACTACAGCAGGGCAGTCCTTTTACTCTTCACTAATGGATTCCCTATCTGACTTCCTGCAAGAGCTATTCAAAAACTTTTCTCATACCAATCCTCTCCTATCTCTTTGTCCTCCACTTCTCAGCTGAAATCCTTGTCTTTTAGTTTATCCAGAAAACCTTAACTAGACTCTACTATCCCCTCAAGCCATTGTCCTATATCAGTCCTTGTTTTCAGGCAAACTCTTTGAAAAAGAAGTCTATAGACATTGTTTCCCGTGCCTCTCTTCTCACACACTGCCTACTCCTCAGACCTTTGTAAACTGGTCTCTGACCTGGCTTCAATTGAAACTTCTCTCTCCAGAGTTAACTAGTGATCTCTCAATTGCCAAATTTAATCTTAGTCATAATCCTTTTAGGACTGCTTTTGACACTTATTGACCTCTCTACCCTCTTGAATATTTTCTCTGGGTTTTCATGACACTACTCTCTGCTGGTCCTCCTCCTTCTTTCTGACTACTTGCTCTTACTTTCTTTTTCTGGCTCATTCATATACTTAACTGTAAGTGTCCCCCAAGGTTATGTCCTAAGTCATCTTTTCTTCTACACAGTCTATCTCGTAACCTAGCTCTCATGGGCACCTCCTTTAGTCTTGCATTACCATTTGCCTGTTGGACTTTTCAGACTTTTCATCTCAATTTCTGGAATTTTCTGGAAGATGTCAGATTCACCATGTCTAAAAACTGAACATATAATCTTTCCCCAAAACCCTTTCCTCTTCTACATCTCCACATTTCTGGCAAAAGCACAGCCATCCATTTAGAACCTTGGTATTATCCTGTACGCTTCACCCCTCTTACCCTAAATTCTTATCAGTTACCCATTTTTTTTTTCATTTCTGTCTTCACATTTCTCCCATCTGACCTCTTTTTTTCCCCTAATACAGATACCACAGTAGTTCAGACAATAGCTCCTAACTGGTCTCCCTCTTTCCCTTCTCTCCTACTCCAGTGGGGAGATCCTACGCACACACCGATATAGTCATCTTCTGTAAATTCCGTAAATTCAGAACTAATTTGTGACTCCCTTACTCAGTCTCCAGTGACTTCCTTTTGCCTTTAGGATAAACTCCTGTTAAGCTTTTAAAGCCCTGAATAACATGGCCCCCACATGTCTTTTCAATCCTCATTAGACATTAATCTTCCATCTGTATTCTACAGTCCAACCAAAGTGAACTTCTCTCACACATAACACTTCACCTCCCCTTTTTTGCATTGGCTGAATCCACATGTCTGAAATGCACTTCCTCCTTACTTCTGCCTCATAGAGTTCCTCTCTTCCTTTAAGATTCAAGTCAGGCAGGATCTTTTAAAGGAACCCTTTCCTGGCACATTCAACTTGTAGTGCCTTCCTTCCCAAACTACCTTGTATTTAATTTCGATCACTTTCCATCTCCCTCTCTTTTTCTGTCCCTCCCTCTCTCCCCATCCTGTTTCACTCTATATGTCTCTCTCTTTCCCTCCCTTTCTTTTCCTTTCCTCTCCATCTCTATCACTCTCTCCCTCCCATCCTTTTTCTCCTTATTGTCTTCCCATTTACAAAGTACATTGCTTAATTATCCAACCTCAGTTGGGTCTTCGATGCAGTAGAAGTTGTTTTATTCTTTGGACTTTTATTCCTAGCACCCAGCACAGTGCCTAGCAGCTCATAGTAAGTATTTTAATAAATATTTTTGAGTTGGTGGCTTGATTTTTTTTTAATGAAAATAAACTCTTGAGAAGCTTACATTCTCTTTACAGGGGTTATTGAATTTAACTCTTACAGAAATTTATTAAGTGCTTCTAGAGAGCAGAGTCTATACTAGGTGCTATTTACAAATTGCATTTCCTTTGTAATAGAGCTTATAAACTGGTAGAGCAATAAAGCGTATTCACATGTAAGTGTACTGTTCAACATATCTTAGTGCATGAGGCCCAGGGAAGGAAGATGATTCATAGTTACATGCTTCTTGTGAAGTATATGCAAGCAGTACAAGTATTATCTTCTCTTTTTTGATAAGAAGCATGAAGCTAAAAGTTACCAGAGTTGTGTGGGGTCATACAACTAATCATTTTCAGTTATGTTTCAAATCTAGGTCTACAGCAAACCAAAAATACTTTGAAATATAACATGTGTTGCTTCTGGGAGATCAGTGAAGACTTTTTTGGAGGAAATGGCAATTGAATTGAACTTTTTTGAAGGTTAGGTAGGAATTTATCAGGGGGAGGAAGGCATAGCAGGATACCACAAGCAAAGGCGCACAGGGGGAGGAAAAGGAATGGTGTATTGTGAAGGTGAAGGATTTTCTCATTTGAGTAGAATATAAAGCAAATGGCAAGAAGAAGTATGAAACAAAGATGGGGAGGGGGGATATCAGATTGGGATGGCCTTCAACGTAAGCAGAAGTCTGAACTTTATTGGTTGGACAGCAGAAGAGTGATCTCTGCATGTACACAAATGATGACAAGTCAGGAAATGATTGTGCGCTTAGAAGAATGACTCCTATGGACTCCAGGGTTAAATACAAAATCCTTGTTGGCATCCAGAGCCTTTGTGACCTAGCCCCTTCCTACCTTTCCAGTTGTCTTACACCTTCCTCCTCACCACGTACTTTGCAGTCCAATGTCACTGACCTCCTGGCTGCTCAGAGAATAAAATAGTTGATCTCTTGGCTCCTGGCATTTTTTCTGGCTGTCTCCTTTAAGTCCTAACTAAAATCTCATCTCCTGCAGGAAGCCTTTTTTAACCCCTCTTAATTCTCATAGTCTCCCTTTCTTATGTACTTGCTATTTATCCTATGTATAGTTTGCTTTGTACACACTTGTTTGCTTGTTGTCTTCTTCTCCACCCGTTCCTTGAGGACAGGAACTATCTTGTCCCTTTTTTGTATCCCCAGTGCCTGGCATCTAGTATATACTTCATAAATGTTTGTTGACTGACTGACTGGTAGAAGTCAAGTAGGGAAATTCAAGGTGATAAAAATCTGAAAGTTAGAGGAGGTGACGTATAAGACCAAGACTGGAAAGATGAGAAAGATAGCAGTACCAGGGGCGGCTAGGTGGCGCAGTGAATAGAGCACGGGCCTTGGAGTCAGGAGGACCTGTGTTCAAATCCAGCCTCAGACTCTTAACACAGAAACTAGCCGTGTGACCTTGGGCAAGTCACTTAACCCCAATTGCCCTGCATTCTCCCCCCTCCAAAAAGCAAAAAAATAATAATAATAATAATATATCCCAGGTAGGGATATGAAATGCCATCTGCCATGCTGAGGCAGAAAGGAATAAAGGAACATTTAGCTCTCTTGTATGTGAAAATGACTACCAGAAACAAGGCTTGGAAGATAGGTTCTAGCCTAATTATCACATTATGGAAGGCCTTAAATGCCAGGCTAAAGGAGTTTGTACTTTATCCTAATGACAATTATTTGGCCACCGAAGGCTTTTGATGAGGGGAATCACATGTATTGGGAAGAATATTTTGCACTGGTGTTGGAAAATGGATTGGAAAGGACAGAGCAGAGGATTTTTTTTAGAGGTAGTACATTTTGATATGATAACCAACTGGATGCTGGGGCCAGTTCTCCAAGCATAGCACTGTGCCTGGTACAGAACAGGTACTTCATAAATATTTGTTGATTGAGTTTGATGGAGAGAGGAGAAAGGATCAGGAATGGCTGGGCTTTTAAACATAGAATAGATAAAGGAAAGATGATATCATAAATGGGGGAATTAGGACAATCTTTGGAGAGGAGGGGTTCACTTTTGATTTTGTTTATAGGGCGACAGCTTTTACACTGTCCTTGTAAGACTTAGAAAACCTTTCAGCTTCTGCATTTTATGAAATTTTAATTTTCTCTCCCCTGCTTTTATCAGATCTTCCCTTCTCTCTTCTGTCTTAGAAATTCCCACCCTTTATTCACTTATTAACATTCACTGCAGCAGATAACATTGTTTCCTCCTTAAACAGATATTTCCAGGATACTCTAACCCAGTGGTTCTCAACCTTCCTAATACCATGACCCTTTAATAGTGGTATGTGGGTGTGTCTGCATGTGGGCAGACCCTCCTGGAGACTGATAGAGGAGGTTCCTAAGACCATCTGAAATATGTGTTTTCGCATGGTCTCAGGTGACCCCTGTGACCCCTGTGAAAGGGTCGTTCGACCCCAAAGGGGTTGTGACCCACAGATTGAGAACTGCTGCTCTAACCAATAGGACAATTGAAGGAAAAGACTGAGGGGGATTTTTTGTTTTTGTTTTTCTTTTTGAAAGGCAGGACAATTGGTGTTAAGTGACTTACCCAAAGTCACACAGCTAGTAAATTAAGTGTCTGAGGTCAGATTTGAACTCGGGTCCTCCTGACTCCAGGGCCGCTGCTCTATTCACTGTGCCACCTAGCTGCCCTAAGACTGAGTTTATTGAATTTGATATCTGTTCGGTGATATTCCTTAGCCTCAGACTATTCATTTTTTTAAAAGGCTCTGGGGATGCCATAGTCAGCACATGCAATGGAAAAATTCTTTATTTTGAGTTAGAGGACCTCCAGATTCTGGCACTGCCCCTTACTATGAATGTGACTTTTGACAAATCCTTTTAAACACTGTGGGCCCTCCATTTCTTCATCTGCTAGATGATAAATGGGCTAGATGACTTTTGAAATCCTTTCTAGGTCTAAATCTTTGATCCTGTGAAAATCATAGGGCTCTTAGAGAAACTGGCCTTTTCTGTGATGGAAATTAGAAATCCTCTTTATACTTAAATTTTTTTAATTCCTTTTTTTTTAAGTTTTATTGTTGCCTTTTTTTTATACGTAGTCATTTCTCCCTAACCATCTTCCCATCATCACATTTTTTTCTCATAGCAAAAGCAAAACATATGAGCAAGACAACTGACTGAGCAGTTGAATCTAACATTGCTCTCTGCACCTATAGTCCCTGCCTCTTTATTGAGAGAAGGAGGGAGGAGAAAGGTATTTCCTTCTTAGTATTTCAGGACCAAGATTATTCATTACAGGTCATCACAGTTCACCTGCTTTTTAATAAAATTATTATAGTCATATGCATACTTGGTTCTTTCTTAACTCTGCATCATTTTCCCTGTTTCTTTGAATTCCTCATCTTTTTTTTTTTGACAGAACAATGTTTCATTATGTTCACATACAATTTGTTTAGTCATTCCTTAGTCAATAGGCACCCATTTTTTGTGTGTGACATAAAACCTTTCTGTTACTCACCCTCTTATGTATATGTCTGCTAGTAGCATCTGTGACTCAGAAGGATTTTTTTTCATAATTTTAAATTGATTCACATAATAAATGAACCAATCCCAATTCCATCTGTGTTGCATTAATGTACTAGTTTTTCCATAGTTCCTTCATGTGTTGACTGTTAACTGGGCTGTTGGGATTTTTTTGATCATCATTGCCAATTTGATAGGTATAAGGCAAAACCGCAGAGATGTTTTAATTGAGATTTGAAGCAATCTTTCATGTAGTTATTGATCTTACTGATTTCATTTTAATAGGTTTGGAGAAAATTGAAGCATTACAGCAACATGAAAATGAGGATATTTATAAATTAGCATTTGAGATCATAGATCAGTATTTCTCTGGTGATGATGTAAGTACAACATTGGTGTCTGAATGCAGATTGGAGCTTACCTTGTGAACTTCCTAGAACTTCCAGTGTATTTATTTATGATTTCTTTCCTTTAATAACAAAACAAAGATTTTTTTCTAGTTATTTAGACAACCTGATTCAAAATCATTAGGCATACTTTCTGCATTATTTTTCCCTCCCTTAAAATCATCTTCTTCTACTTCATTATAAAAAGTTGTTTGTAATGATATTTCGTATTGCTTTGGAATCAGCTAATTAGAAATAAATGGCAGATTACTATTTATCAGTTATGATAGGAAAATGAAATCCATTGCTAGAGCTTAAAAGGGAGTCAGTTTTAAATACCTTAATTCTCGTCACAAATACTCAGTTTGAACATTTCAGCTAACATTGTAATTAAGTTATACCAGATTGCTATTAATTTGGATACAGTATCATTTTCCAGGAAATTGTTTTCAGCTTGTCTGTATTTTTCCTAACGAAATAATTACTGAGTCACTTAAACCATTTTTGTGCAATAAAATAAAAAAATAAAGCTTTTAAGTCAACTTCTCACACTGCATCAAAGTATTATTTTATCTATAAGGACAAGAATCTAGTATTTACCACATTTTAACATTAAATGGGTTTGTTTGTGCTTTTTATAGATTGATGAAGATCCTAGCCTCATTCCTGAAGCAACACAAGGAGGTACTTACAATTTCGATCCAACGGCCAACCTTCAGACAAAAGAGTTTAATTTTTAAGTTTCCTAGAGGGCAGCTTCTCTCCCCAATCAACCTGAAGCACCACCAAGATGGCTACCAAATGACAAAACAAGCAACATCAAAAGGCTCCCAGACACACACGCCTCCTCTTCTTTTTGATGCTTTTAAAGCAAGCCGTGTATCGGTCACTTTGCAGTTGCCAAAAGTCACTCTCACATGGACTATAAATGCATATGCATGATTTCCTAAACTGTTTTAGAGTTTTCAACAGCCCCAACTCTCCTATTTTCTCCTTCTTTTTCCTGGTGCCACGTGCTGACAGCGCAGCCTGCAGATTTGCTAGAGAGATTTCATTGCAGTGGCACGTCGGCTTTCCACAGAGCATTTCTTTGGAAAATGGTGCGCTGTGGATCAAGACACTTGGGTATGATGCGTGCATACATTCTGGAAGACTTTACAGGGGCACAGTCCAACCTGAGCCTCCATCACTGTCCTCCACAAACATATTTTCATATACTTTATGTGGAAGAATAGATTTTAAAATGTGAGCCAAATGATTTTCATTGGTGAAACTGAAAAAAAAAGTAACTTTAAAAAAATGAAACAAAAAGAAAACTTGGTTATTGATTAAACAATTAAGTTAAAAAACAAACTGTACTTCATCTATCAGTAATTGATGTGTTCATTACCTGCCTCAGAAGCCAGGGTTGGAGAAAGAGCTCTAGATTTGGACCGGTGACGCTTTTGCCATTATCCCTAACTGAGAACAGCGAGCCCTTTTTGGCCACTCACTTCAGCCTGTGTGTTCCTGCTGTTTTGAAGTAATCAAATGCTGTGCATGGTATTTTACCTGAGCTGCAACCTGTCCTGGACTTGGACTTCTGTTTAAGCTGAAAGCAAGATCCCCGACTCGGGGGGGAAGAGAAGTCTGAAATGAAAGGCTCCTTGATCATAAGAGTCTTGCTTTCACCTTGCAGTCGTCAGTATGTTTTGTTTTAAATTAATAATTGAATCTGGTTGATTTATATTGGGTTTAAACTGTGGAGCTTTCATGTTTACTGTAATTTAGTCTTAAACTATTTTTTACTTAGTGACCAGTGCTTTTGATAATGTGGTTGGCAACAAACCAGCAACTGTTTAGAAGAAGTATCATAAAAAGCTTCATTTTTTGAGTATCAGAAAAGCTTAATTCTGAACCTACTCTGAAACCATATTCCCTTGTTTAAAAAAGATACCGACAAGTATGTGTAAGGCTGTATAGAAGCTGCCATTTTTTTCAGCATAAATCTGATTTGCAGTGATCTTTAAATAGTTCTGCATAATCTGGTGGTATTATGTGAAGTCATTGCTTTTGGTAAAATTGTCTGACCCAGTTATTTACAAAAGGATATGGTATTGCTGGAGTGGGAATGAACAATTTGAAACTCTGTAAGCTATCACAAAAATGGATTTGTTGCCATTGTTTACTGGGTGTGATTTCCCAATGCATTGATGTGAAGGGATAGAAAATTCTGAACTAATTTAGTGATCCGATGTGGGGTGTATTTACTGTGATGAAGACAAGGACAGATGCCATCAGAGCTTTGTGAATCAGCTGGTTTTTTTTCACTGATGAACAACACATAGCAGGTGTGCATTCATTAAAAGTATATATCTGCCAAGGTGGAGCCACTTTAAAGAGTGAGTTTTGTCTTGTATCCTAAATGGATACAAGCGTATGTTTAAACTGCAAGATTTTTACTTGCTAGAGAATCTGTTTTAATATAGTGGTTTGGCCTCTGATTATTTATAGGTTTTATAAATTTTAGAATCAATTTCTCTTTAAGGTGGCTCAGACTTTTCAACTCTTGTGCACATAAAATTGAGTTGAAGTTCATTGTGCCTTTTTTTTCTTTCCCCAAAAGTTGAGTTTTAAAAAGCTTCATATGGTAACTGCATCCTATTCACACAAAGTCTAAAATCTTAAAACTGTGTGGTGTTCACTAAAAGTAGGCATAACAAAGTCAAAGCAATTTAAGGTCACAAACTGGTGAAATTGAAAAGTCCAAATACACCAGACACTTTGGTGAATTAAAATCCTTTCCCCCTTCCAACTTGATTTCTGATGACCCTGCTACGTATACTGACAGTTACCCTGTTGATTTTGCACACATTGATATTACAGTGAGATTAAAATGAACATGTTTCCCACTGCTGTGAAGATTCCCGTTTTTTTAGCACTGAAAGTGCAGACAGCATCCAGGTGGACATTATAGAGTCAGGTAACGCAGGCAGATCTGTGCAATTACTTGATTCTCTTTATTGTGACCTTACCAGTTTTGGATTGAAATTGCACCATTTCATAGTTAAAGGAAACAGAATATATTGCTGCACTTTTAAGTTTTCAGAACAGTGTTTAAAAATTGCGTTGTTTTTATTATTTTTTTTAAACTATCAGTTAAAATAGACTAAAAGGTTCTTTCAAAAGAGGCATCTAAATGTGTTCCTAATTTTGTATATGGGCTTAGGTTTTGTAACCAATAAAAAGCTGCTATCAAATACTACAAAAACATGCACAACTTATTTTGAAATTGCTTAGGTTTTCTCAAATAGTTTTATTTTTCTTTTTGTCTGACCAAATTATAAAAGATAGAATTCTTTTTAAATGTCCAAAAGGCCCTAGCAGTGATCACCAAATATTTCAGACCTCAAATACTCTTTTATTGTTTAATTTCATAACATTTTCCATCCTCTTCTCCTGAAGAAAGGGTGTCAGAATGAGAGAATTTTAGGACACTAAGCTAAAGCAGCAGGTAGTCTCAGGTACTATTTGAGGATGGAGTTTTTTATATTTATAATTATTGAATAATCACTCATTAGAGAAGATAGTACAGTAATGACTTTCATAAAACCACTGGCATCAAAAAACAGAGCTCTTTTTTGTAGATTATAAACACGTCATTACTGAAGGTGGTAACTGCAATAAGACTGTGCCATTTGGCAGCAGTAAATCCAGTGATATCACAGAGCCAATTAGTTGGGACAGTAAGAAGAAATCAGATTTGAGTTTGATTTGAAATTGCATCCAAACATGAAAAAAATGTTGACTTCCAAATAATGCTGCCACATCTTCTCTAGATGTGTCTTTTGTTCCAACATGCAGATGCTTGTTTTCTGTTTAGTAGCACAGAAAAATTTATAGGTCTTGTTTCAGTAGTATTTCTTGGTTTAATATGTTACGCTTTAAAGACTTATTAAACTTCACTAAGACTTTTGGGACACTGTATATGGGAAGGGGGGGAATAGAATTTTTTAAGGGGAAAAGTATTTTTTAAAACAATTTAATTTTATTGGTCACATACCCTTCCCTACAGGTTTTCCCCCAAAAAAACTTTGATATAAACTTAACCCCTGCTGTAAGAGTACCTTAACTGGAACAAAAAAAACCCAACATTCTAACCTGATGATACTGGTACTACATATCATAGCCTTAGTCTTCAGATTAAACACAACCAGATAAGAACTGAGTACTACCAAAACCCAAACTCCCTTCACCCTCAGGTCCTAAAGAAGTCAACTGTGATCAGTACCCAGCAGGAGGGTAGCCACAACATCATGAAACAACATTGAAAAATACTTTGAAATGTTTGTGACAATTAGGGCAATTACGTGGTGAAGTAGATAGACTGCTGGGCCTGAAGTCAGGAAGACTCATTTTCCCAACTTCAGATCAGACTCCGACATTTAGCTCTGTGACCCTGGGCAGTCACTTAAGCCTGTTTGCCCCAGTTTCCTCATCTGTAAAGTGAAATGGCAAACTACTTCAATATCTTTGCCAAGAAAATCCCCAATGGGGTCACAAAGAGTCAGATATGACTGAAACGACCAAATAACAACAAAAGTTGATGACTGAGACTTTCCTGCCCATCCTTCAATGTTTTGTGATCAATAAAGGTTGAATGAACATGAGATACTTATAGACCTATACTGTAGACTACTTCTACCCTGTTTCTTGAAAGGAAAGGACTGGCTTTTTATAACTTCAGTGAAAGATCTGGTCTGAAAACCTGCCTGTGACTTTTGTCCTAGGACAAAACATCTACTGGCTCCTACAATTTCTCCATTTGACACATGTGCTTTAGGTGCCAAATTATGAAATAAATAGATTTGTATTTTTCGTTGGAAAAAATTATAATCAGCAAGCATTTTTAAACATGAGTCGGGTGCTGTTCTCAGGCAAAAACAAGGCCTGACTTCAAAAGTCTTACATTCTAAGGGAGAATACAATCTGTAAATAAATAGGTTCATGGTCCATACAGAGTAGATGGAAGGTGACCTTAGTGGGAAGAGCCTCCTGCAGAAAGTAGCATTTGACTTTCTTCTTGAAGGGAACCAGAAATTTCAAAAGAGCGAGTTAAAGGAAAGCATTCCAGGCTCAGGAGACAAATGCAAAGGCATTGAGATGTCAGGTGGAATGTCATGTTTGAGGAATGTTAAGTAGGACAAGGTAGTTGGATTATATAAGGTGGAGAAGAGAGTGAAGTATGAGAATGCTAGAAGGTAGGAATGGGTCAAGTTATGATTTAATCTATGATCCTAGAGCAAACAGGGAGCCATGAGAATTTATTCAGCAGGGGGAGAATTACATGGTCAGAATATGCTTTAGGAAAATTCCTTTGGATCTGTGGGGTGAGTTGAGGCAGCAAGACAAACTAAACAGCTGTGGCCGCAGTCCATGTGAGAGGAGATGAGCCTAAACTGGAGTGGTGGCTGTGTGAATGAAGAGAAAGAGCATAAGAGCCATCCTGTAAAGATAGAAAAAACAAAATTTGATACACTGTGGGGTGGGTAAGAAGTTGAGGATGAGATGGGAGGATGGTGGTGCCTTTGATGGTAAGGAGAGTTCATAGAAAGGGAGGGCTGGGGGTGAAGACTTCTGGATGTTTTGACCATGAGATGACAGTAGAACATCCCATTCAGGCTGTTCAGGAGGCAGTTGGTGATGTGAAACTGACTCGGTATCAAGACTAGACCTGGATATATAGATCTGGGAATGATCAGAACAGAGATAATTAAAACTATGAGAGTTTAAATGAATGGAGAAAGAAAAGACTGATCGAGACAGCCTTGGGAAATATAATAAAGATCCAGCAAAAAAGAACCAGACAGGAGTACCAAGAGAGCAGGGTCACAAAACCTGAGACAGAAATTGGGGTAATCAGTAAATATCACATGCTACAGAGAAGTCAGAAAGGATGAAGATTCTGAAAAGGCCATTAAATTTCACAAGAGATCTTTGGTAACTTTGGAGAGAGGAATTTCAGTTGAATGATGAGGTCAAAGCCAAGTTGTACAGGTTGAAAAGAGAAAGCCAAGTGGCTTAGTAGATAGAGCACTGGGCTTGTAATCAGGGAGACTCATGAGTTCAAATCCGTCCCCAGACACTAGCTGTGTGCCCTGGTCAAGTCAATCCTATTAACCCTGTTTGCCTGAGTTCCTCATATGTAAAATGAGTTGGAGAAAGAAATGGCAAAACACTTCAGTATCCTTGCCAAGAAAACCCCAAATGGGGTCATGAAGAGTCAAACAAAACTTTTTTTCAAGGGATTTAGCTAAGATGGGGAGAAGAGATAATACGGAATGACTTTTAGCAAAGATAACAGAATCAATGAGATTTTTTGGGGGGAGAGGGAGTGGTGTTGTGATAAGAGCCACTCCTACTATTCACCAACATTCCAACACTGTTTAAAACTAGACTTTGATCTGTTTTTAACAGATTTGTATTTTTTTTCCAGGTCCACTCATAGTTCCCTTATCTCTGCCACATTGTAACAGGCAGCTTTTTTTTTTAAACATAAAACAGTTAAGTGATTTAAACTCAGATTTGAATGTGCCTATAAGACAGTGATAGTTTGCTAGCACATATTATGGATTAGGCATGTGTACTATTTTTTTTTTTAGTCTAACAGGGACAGTTAATTCTGTTGCTAGAGCTTCCCTCTACATTAATTACAAAACTGTTTGAAGCATCGTACTACCATGGAGTTGGGTGTTTCTTTTATCACCTTAGAGCAGCGGTTCTCAACCCGTCGCCTAAAAACACCTATTTCCCATGGTCTTAGGAACGGAGACACCGCCCCTCTATACGTCTCCAGGCTGGTCTGCCCACATGCAGGTACACGGCATTAGGAAGGCTGAGAACCACTGCCTTAGTGGCTTTCCAGAAATTTCTCCCATACTTCGTTTCTCTTTTTCTTTTCTCTCCTGTTCAGGTCTCTCTCGCTGTCTTGTGGTTTTTGTTATCATTTCAGCTTTACTTTAGAAAGCTTCTCTTCCTTTTCACCTCGTTTTGTCTCCTTTGCCGGCTTTTTGTTGTTTTCCTTTTCACAGATTGTTGTTACAGTGAGGGAATATGGCATAGCAAGTGAAACACTGAACTTTGGACATTCGGTTCATTATTTAGCAAACATTTCCTAAGTAACTATTCTATGCCAGGCATCATTCTAGGTTCTAGGTATACAAAAACAAGTTTACACTCCACTGTGGTGGGGGGAATAAGGTATACAGTAAGTACAAAGTTTCCTAGGTGGGGGAGCACTAACAGTGGGAGGAAGCATGAAAGGCTGTTGGATGAGGCAGTACTTGAGCCTTCCATCCTGCCATTTTGCTGCCATAAACTCATGTAGCCAAGTAAAAGTTGCTGATAAATGCTGATGAGATGATGCCCACCTTAGATTGTATGTGCTACAGTGAGATACACCAGGGTATTACTGTGAAAACGAGATGTGATTTAGACTGAATCTGTGACATACTGAAATGTTTATGGTAGGCTTTTATAAACAGTATAAGAATGCTAGGTCCTTTGCCTTCTGAGGCCATAATTCTTTATTTTTGGAGGGGGGAAAGGCAGGGCAATTGGGGTTAAGTGACTTGCCCAAGATCACATGGCTAATAAGTGTGTCAAATGTCTGGGGCTGGATTTGAACTCGGGTCCTCCTGACTTCAGGGCCAGTGCTCTATTCACTGCGCCACCTAGCCACCACCTAGCTGCTCCCTAGCCCATAATTCTTAAAACACCAATTCTTTATTGGTACCTCCTAAAAAAAAATAGTATTCTTTCATATTAATTTGTCCAGGGTTCCTAAGGTTCCAGTCACTCTTACTGGCTTTAAAGAAATCATTGATGCATTCCTCCAACCTTCTCACCAAGAAGAAACTCAATGGCATTTTATGTTCACACGAGAAGGTGACCCATCTTGGCCACCCATTTTTTTTAGAGATGGGTGACTTGGCAACAAGAGCACTCCTGTCTGCCAATCCTTTGCCCTCTAGCTATTCATGATACTGTCAGCCCATATCCACTCATGGAGCACACGTAAAAAAAAAAAAATGAAAAGAAGCCCCAAGTAGCTTTACAAGTTTCTCAAACGTGCTGTTGACTAACATATGGAAGACCAGAATCTGAGAACTTTTCACCCAGTGCTGCAGGCCCTTCAACCTTTACTAAGGACAGGCTACCCATCTCTGAACCTTTTCAGAGAATAGTAAGTTACTTCTCAAGGAAGCACATTCCATTGCTGGATAAGGCAACAGTTAGCATTGTCAGGTTACTTACATAGCATTTCAAGGTTTGCAAAATGTTTTACAAATAATTTTGATCTATCTTTGCCACAACCAGCTTAGAAGGTTGGTGCTGTTACTATCCCCATTGTATAAATAAGAAAATGAGGCAGGGATTAAGTGACTCATCCAGGCTCACACAGCTAATACAGGTCTGAGTCTAGACTTGCCCTCTGGTCCCTCTGATTAGGTCTAATGCTTTATCCATTGTACCACCTGTTTCATCCGTTAGAAACTTATCTGAAATTGTGCCAAAATCTTCCTCCTAATTCTAGCCCTTCGAGCAGCCAAAAAAACCTCATCCTCTAGACTTCAAGATATTCCCCATAGCCCTCACAACTGTCTTCCCTTCCCTCACCCCCCACCTGGAGCACTGTGCGTCTTGGAGGTGCCTACATCTTTGTCAATTGGACAAGTGAAGGCACAACGGAACATGTCTGACAACAGCTGGGAAGTAGCCTGGGGCAATCCAGAGGTAACTGACAATGAAGGGCTGGTCTAGGTTTGGAGTAACAGAGAATGGGGAATTGGGCAAAGGTAACAATGAGAGGCTAGTTGGCTGGGATGAGATAGGATGTCTCAGATGAATGCCTAAGACTTGACCAGGTGGGAACATTCAAGGAGGGTGGGGATGGAGGGCTTATACTAGGTATCCACAATCCAACAGTTCCTTAACATTTTATCTAGACGTTTTTCTATCATGTAGTCCTCATCAAGACACAATCCAATTTCTCAGGATTCCTCCAAATGTGGTCTGATCAGTATAAAGAGATACTCTTCCATCCAGTAGCTTGGACACTAAACTTGTAGCCAGAGATAGTGTTCTTAGGATACACTTCACACTGTTGGCACTTATAAAGTTTGGGGCTAAATAAAACACCCAAGGCTTTTTTTGTTTTATTTTTATGTGAACTGCTATTAAGCTAGACTCTCCTCCCCCAAGCAGTACTTTCGCAACTAACTTTTAAAATCTAAATTTATTCTCACAGGGCATATAACTGGAAGGGACCTTGATCCCTTCATCTACTCCTGTGTCAAATTCAAATAGAATCGGGAGGGAGGACGGGGGCATTATATCGCACTGCAGCATTCAGGCCACGTGTTTGACAGCTGCTCTAGTCCATTTTATAAATGAAGAAACAGGTTAAATAGTGTGTCAAACATCTGCAGGTAATAAGCAGCAGAGCTGAGATTCAAAGCTAACTCCATGATTCCTAACTCGGGGCCCTTTGTACTACATTGTACTTCCTCTAATTTATATTACTGATGTTAAGACCACAACCAATAAGGCAAAATTTACATTCCAACCTAATTTGAAATCTTGACTCTATGCCAGTGGTTCTCAACCTTCCTAATGCGGCGACCCTTTAATACTTGTATGTGGGCAGACCCGCCTGGAGACAGATAGAGGAACGGTGTCTCGGTTTCTAAGACCATCGGAATGGTCTTAGGTGACCCCTGTGAAAGGGTTGTTCAACCCACAAAGGGGTCACGACCCACAGGTTGAGAACCACTGCTCTATGACCTATGGCATTAGTTTTCCCTCCAGCTTTGATAAGAGTATCTGTGAAGGTATTCAAGTAAGACTGTGTCTTCACCTACGTCATAAATGATCCTGTTGGGTCCCATGGCAGAGTCATTAATACTGTGTGAGTACGGTTACTTATTTAGCTCCAGAGTCATTCAACAGTATTGCCATTTAGATTCAGTCTTCTATGAGGATAAGATGAGGTAATGTTTTTGAAAGCTTTAGAAACTTGAAGGTACTATATAAGCTTGCTCTTCCTTATGATTTGTAGATGTCATGACATATACTATGCTTGTGATATCTCCCCCAACCCTGATATGTTAGTGAATCTGATTTCATCTATGTGGGCATTCATTCCAGCAGCGCAAATTACAACCAGACCAAGTCTTCGCATGTGTGATTACTGGCTGCATTTCCTATAAATCTTCCACAGGGTTCTACTCAGATAACAATGCCTTCCTCCAAATCTCAGCTTTATGTAGATACTACCAATGTGTGCTGTCCATCCACTAGCCTTTTTGTTGCTACAAGACTGACTCACTTCATTTGAGATGACATCCTTAGTTACCTTCTGCCCAGAACTTAATTGGCCTCCCTGTCTTGTTTCTCCCTTGTCCCTTCCTGTCTTCTACACAGCTGCCCAAATGAGACATCCAGGTGGGGATGTTTGGCAGGAAAGTACAGATGAAGGACGGGAGCTGGAGAGAAATACGGTCTGGGGTCATCTTAGTTGAACCCACAAAAGCTGATGAGTTCACCAAAAAAAGACGGGGAGGGTATCCAAGACAGCTTTTGGGGAACATTCACTTACAGCAAGATGTAATTGACAGTTGTAATCTTGCAAAAGAGGAGTAATCAGACAAGGAGAACAGCGATGTCATAAATCCCAGCACCGAAAGCTTAAAAAAAAAAAGGCAAACGTGATCAACAAATATCAGATGCTACGGGGAGACCCAGAAGGTTGAGGACTGAGAGAAGACCATCATGTTTATCAATTAAGCATCATCTTGAAAGGAAAAGATTTAGTCAAACAGGCTGAGAAGCCGGATTGTAAGGAGCTGAGGAATAGGAAATAATATTTTTCTAGTAGCTTGCTAGTAATAGAAGAGATGTGGGATGATAGATTGAATAAATAATAGGTTCAAATGATGCAGTAGAAGATGAGCCACTGGACAGCAAAAAGTGGAAAATTTGAGAAAGTGATAATTAAAGTGGCAAGCTTGTGGAGAAGATGGGAGGGAATGGGATCAAGGACATGAAGAGAAGAATTAGCTAGCCCTGGCAAGGATAAAAGCCGCCTCTTCCTCGGAGACTAGTAGAGGAAGAAAAAATTGGGAAAAATATAGAAAATATTTGGGGTATTAAATTGGGAGCTCAAACAAATGGTCTCAATTTTTCCAATGAATGAGGTGAGGAGCTCTGGTGAGAGGGAAGAGCAAAAAGGTGGTATCAATTACTGGGGGACAGAATAGACACTGTGGAGGATGCAGAAAAACAATCAGGGAAAAGTAAAAGGGCTGGCTTACAGCCATGGATCTAGTTAGTATGATTGTATGACTTCTTTACATGGTGATGGTAATCTAAGACTGACGTTTAGAAAAGGATGAAGAATAAGACAGGGCAGTAAGGGATTAAAAGACAAGAAAACAGCATAAAATTGAAATGATTGAACTATCAAGATTTTGAAGGCAGGCAAATGAGGCTCCAAATGATCAACAAAGCAATTGTGGGGGTGAGGATGGAAAAATGAGTTTCAGAGGGATGTGAAACTCAAAGAGAGAGAAATAGGAAGTGGTGGATAAAGATTTAAGATCTGGATGCTTAAACACTAGGGGACTCATCATGAGATCAAGAATATGGCCATCCCAACTTGTTGTTGAGGGAGAATGAAGGTGTTATTAATGGAAATTGAAGATGATGATGAACTGGAAGGGATTTTTAGGGAAGGTCAAGATGTATACTGAAATCTTCAAGTTCAATGGCAGGTGTTAGAGTAAAGAGAAAGCCTACAAGTTAGATATAGAACACAAGAAAGGAGGACAAATGACCTGGTGGTCACAAGATCTGAGTAGGGTGATGTACGGGATATTAAAAAAAAAAGGCATAGTTAAGTTTTCAACTTTGGCGACTTCAAAATATGAAAATTTTAAAATATTGATATCTTATTAACATTCAACACTACCACTATCTTGTGCTCTATAGTTTAACGTTTCAAACTTTATAAAACTTTGATCAGCTGCTGCTAAATTACTAACAGGATAGCTTTTGTAACCCTAATCTAAAGTATGAGGTTTTGATGTATATGCAAGTTTTGACATGCCCTTATGAAAAAATGGAGATAGATTAGGTGATTAAGGCCCTCCTGTGGATCCACTGGTCTAAAAAAGTGTCATCCAGAAACTGTTGCACATGCAATGCTTAATGACAGGTTGCTCAATCTTATTAAAATTAAAATTTTGCTATTCAAAATTCACAAAACTAAGAGAGTATAAAAATGAAAATAAATTTTCAAATGATTTAGTTTCTTAAGTTTATATAGCATTATACTTCTGAATTTGTTAAAGTTTAAAACTGCACTAAGATTTTTGGGATACCCTCTATGTGGATGGAGTGAGTATGAAAGGAGAGGTTACTGAATGATGGTAGTAGAAGGGTATTATGGAAGAGGCAATGAGAAGTAAAGACCATGCCTACTCCTACCTTTTCCAGTGTGTTGGATCTATGAGGCAGGCGTAAAAGCTGTTAAGAAACTGTCGGTAACAATCTATGTTTAGGGTTAGTAAACAAGGAACCAGGGCCAAATCTAGCCACGATAAAACTTTATTTTTAAATGTAAAAGTCATTCTTAGCTGTCCAGATTTGGCCCAAAGATCTGGTATAAGTGGGTGGTAATGAATGCCTGGGCTAGGACAACTCAAAAGATGTTGCAGAGATATAATTAAGTTGTTGTTCAGTTGTTTCTGATTCTTTGTGACCCCATTTGGGTTTTGTTGGGCAAAGATACTGGAGTGGCTTGCCGTTTCCTTTTCCAATTCATTTTACAGATAAGGAAACTGAGGCAAACAGGTTGAAGTGACTTGCCCAGAGTCACACAGCTACTAAGTATGTGAAGCCAGATTTGAACTCAGAAAGACAGGTCTTCCTGACTCCAGACCTGGCAGTCAAAATACAACACAAATAATATTAATTTGTGGTTTTCCAAGAAAAAATGCAATTCCAACCTATTTCTGTTTGAGTTTGGCACCACTGTCCTGGGGTAACATCATTTAGGCAGTTTTATCTGCTTATCTATCTTCTTTTACAGACCAAGAAAGACATTAAATGAAGTACCCAACATGACCCAGCCAGTTAGCAACAGGGCTAGAATTAGAACCCAGTACTCAGAGCTACCGGCCTAGGGATCATACAGTTAGTGATCCCTTCCACTTTGAAACTTTCCCCATCAAGGTTTTGATATAAAAAATTAAATTGGCATTTGCGGGGAGAGTTTTGCAAAAGACAGATGACGTGAGGAGGCCAGCAGGTGACACAAAAAACGTTTAGAAACTCGAAGATGTATAGAATATATGTATGGTATTAGATAATAGCAACCCAAATTTTACAAGAATGTACTGTAAACAGCCCATAAAAGAAAAAGAAAAAACTCAGATTTCTTTTCTGGTCTGAAGGGAAGGTCAAAAAATTTTACCTGGATTTTCCAGATCGAGGGGGGGTGTGCCCCTAACCCCCTGCATGTGGAAGGGATAACTGTAGTCTCATAGATTTGGAAACTGAGAGGGACCCTAAGGTCATCAAGGCCTGACCCTCTCATTTTACCGATGACACAGAGGCACATAGTGGGTAACTTGCCCAAGATTACATGACTAAGGCAGAATTCAAACCCAGGTCTTCCTGACTCCAGGACCAGCATTCTAGCCAGTAAATCATGCTAACTCTAGATTTTTTCACTGCCTCGTGAACATGATGAACAGAGTAAAGAGTGAGTGCTTGAGTTATTGGATCCTTTAAACCTGGTGAGTTAATTTTTCTGTTATAAACTCCGTAGATATAAATAGCTCTCACCTATCAGAATGTAAGTTCTTGGAGGGCAAGGACCATCTCCTTTTGGTTTCTCCGTGCTTGGCTCATTGCTGCCAGTGCTGAATGTTTTTCATTCCATCCTTCACGTTAGTAGTACGCCCCATATTTCACATTCTTTTCATTACAATGTACTGCAACCTTACCTCTACTCTTTTGTTATTAGGTTGTTTCAGTAGTTTCTGACTCTTTGTGACTCATTTTGGGGTTTTCTTGACAAAGATGCTGGAGTGGCTTGCTATTTCCTTCTCCAGCTAATTTTACAGATGAAGAATGAGACAAACAAGGTGAAGTGACTCGCCCAGGGTCACACAGCTAGTAAGTGTCTGAGGCCAGATTTGTACTCAAGAAGATGAGGCTTCCTGATTCCAAGACCAGCACTAACCACTGCTTTTAAGAAACTTCTCCCCCTCCCCCTTTTACTTCTCTTTCCTTCTTTATTTTTCTATTAGGGCAGTAAAAAACATCCATAACACCTGTTTGTGGGGCCCTTTGTGAGTCTTACAACACCATATAAATGTGACTCATATTTTCCCTAATCCTAACCATTCCCTCAAACACTCCCTCTCCCTCCCCCCCAAAAAAAGCGTGTCTGTGGCCCTTTCCGGAGCGTGTGTAGCGCTCCCTACTACGTCCCTCTCCTTCCCCACGCCCCTCCTCTTTGGGGCGGGCTTCTAGGAGCAGACTTTCCTTCTCTCCCGGTCCCTTTCTGCTACTACCAGCTGCCCCGCCTCTGCCTTGGCTCCAGCCTCTCCATTCTCTCTCTCCCTGGGAGCAAGTCTGCGGCGTGGCCAGGATGACCCTGTGGCCCGCGGAGCTGAGCAGCCCGTCGGCGGCCGGCTCGCTGCTCCTGTGTGGCGCCCAGCTGGCGGTGGGCTACGCGCTGGGCAGCCGCCTGGGCCGCGGGGCGAGCTCTGCTGACCGCTGGGTGCTAGTCTGGCTCTGCTACAACGCCCTGGTGCATTTCACGCTGGTAAGTGAGTAGAGTAGGGCAGCCTTCGGCCCCAGCCCCTTCTTCCATCCGGGGCCGGCATTACTTAGCGCGCCCGGTGGACGCCATCCAGAGCGGACCTGAGCCATCCCTTCCCCTGCGCACGGAGGCCAGAAGCCTTTACCGCGCGTCTCCCGTACAGACGGAGTAGTGGGCCTCCTTCACAGTTCTTTCCTCTCTAAACTTGGATTCTGCCAGCCAAGAAAGAAGCAGCTCACCTTAGCCTGCCCACTGCACGCACATTTGGGGCATCGTGTGTGTGTCTGTGTCTGGGTGTCCTGAAGCCTTGGGTTCCAGCCCATCTCCTGATACATGCTGGTTGAGTCAGCCTGGCTAGTAATGTCCTGGGCAACTTTCTCATAACTGTAGGAGAGCAGATGCCAAGTGACGTTAGTGTTGGGCATTTCCTCACCAGGTGTGGCCTACCCCAGCGATTGCAGAGATACAGACCAATAAACAAAAACCGAATAAATAAACTCAACGTAAAGCTATTGCATGAAGCATTTCATCATCACCCCCCCACACACTTCTAGTGCCCCCCAAACTACCTTGTATTTATTCTGCATATATTCATATTAACTTTATGTTCATGCTGCATATATGATTATATACACTTATCTCCTATTCGAGTGTAAGCTCGTTGCAAGTAGGGATTGTTTTCAAATTTTAAACAATGTTATTTTTTATTCTGCTCTTAATCACGCACTCTCAAGCGAGTGTTTCTATGTACAGAGTAGAACACAGAGGTTTATATATGAAACTGCAAATCGCTATTAGAGCTTCATTTTAAAATTTTAACTGTCACTTTATTTTTAATTTAATTTTTTTCAATGAACAAAATTATATTTTCTCTCCCCACACCCCTTCTCCTTGGGGGGGACGGGGAGAGACAGAGAGAGAGAGACAGAGACAGAGAAAACCCATGTGACAAATATACACAGTCATAAAGTACAATTCTCTCACTGACTAAGTCAAAAAGGTATGTTTCATTCTACGTTTGGACTCCTATTCCCTTTCTGTCCTAAGATAGGTAATATATTTCATCATTAGTCCTCTGGGCTCATGGTTGGTCATTGTACTGATCCTAGTTCTAAGGTCTTTCAGAGTTGTTTGGTTTTACAGTGTTGTATAAATTGTTCTGATTCTGCACCCTTAACTCTGCATTGGTTTATACAGAGTCTTCCTAGGTTTCTCCGATCCCCTTCGTAATTTCTTATTCCATTGCTGGGTATTGTTTAATTTTCTGTACTTATCTCCCTAGCACGTAGAATATATATCTGCTGTGTAGTAGACACTTAAAAAATACATGTTGATTGATTGGTAGAAGGACATTCCAGGAAGATGGAATCAAGTGGACAAAGCCTAAAAAGAAATCTGGAAAGTGTAGGCCATGATTTTGAGAAACAATAGTGGAGTTTGGCTCTGGAATAGGGTATGTGAAAAGACATAGAGATAGTGTTGGATAGATGGTTTGGAAATAAATTTCGAAACACTTTGAATGCCAGAAAAAGAAATTTATACTAAATTCAGTAGGTGATGGCAACTCACTGAAGAAAAGAATGAGCTGATAGAGCTATTCAGCTAACCCAGCCCTATCAGTTTACCCTATCATATAAATTTGGAAAGAAGTTAAAGATGAAAAAATTTATCCTAGAGTCAATAGGGAGCCAGTGACATTTATTGAGTAAGGGAATGAATGACCGGGGAGCTTTAGGAAAATCACTTTGGTAATTATTTGGAGGATGAACGGGAAAGAAGAGACAGCAGAAAGACCAATGAGGAGGCTGTTACAATAGTCCAGGTGAGAGATGATGTGGCATGAACTTAAATGGTACATATAGGAATGAAGAAAAGGGGGGCATGGGAGAAAAACAGAGATACCTGATGAGATTTAGCAACTGATTGGATATATGAGGTGAGGAGTTAAAGATGATTTTAAATTGGAAGAGCCTAGGTCGTTGTAGAGGTAGTGGTGACCTCTTTAGTAATAGGGACATCTGGAAAGGGGAGGGCTTGCGGGGGAAATATAAGCTAATGATATCTGCCAACTGTTTCCTCCTGACACTTGCCTAGAATCACAAAATATCAAAAATGAGAAGAGATGGAAATGTGAGATGGAGTCTGAGGTACTATATAGTCATGTTATAACCGGAAGGACGTCAGAGGCCACTTACTCCAATATTTGGATTTTCCAAATGAAAAAAAAATTGAAGCCTAGAGAAAGTAAGTGATCCTAGAGAATAAGTACTGGAAAGAACCTGGATTTTAATCTTGACTGTTCTTGTTATCAGTGTGACCTTGGGCAGGACACTTCATCTCTCTTGAGTCTTAGTTTCTTTTTCTGCATAATGGTAATAACAGGTTAGAATAAATGATTGTTACAGTCCCTTCCATCTTTACATTGATTTCTTAGTGAGTGACTAATCAGGAATGAAAACTCAGTTCTGACTGTTACATCCAGTGTTCTTTAGGATGATTAAAAAAAAATTTATATCTATTTTTTGTTTTTGTATCACCTTTATTTCACAACATATCCCTCACTCCCTAATCTAGAAAGGCATCCTTTAAAGCAAAAATTAGAAAATAAAAGGGAAATTGAATAAGCTCCCAAGGGGAAAAAAGGGGGGACTTTACAAATTCTAGCAAACATTTCAAGAAATAGTTAATTTCAGTATTACAGAAACTATTTGAAAAAAATAGAAGGGGTCCTATAAAATTCTTCAAATGTCGTCCTCATATAATATCATGTAACATAGCATAATATATGTATACACACACATATATATATAACATCTAAACCAAAGAGAGTCAAAACAGAGAAAGAATACTAAATACCCCATCCCTAATGAATATTCAGACAAGAAAGAGAAATAAAACTTAAGCAAAGTGACTTCAACAACATATCACAAAGATTATTCACTATGATGAGGTTTGATTAATATCAGAAATTCAAGGTTGACTCAATAATAGGAAAACTGTCCACAAAACATGCCATGTTAATCACAAGAACAGCAAAAATCACACCAATAAATTCAGAAAAAGCTTTTCTGTTTTTTTTAAATTGGTTTCTTTACTTTTAGTTTACAACATTCAGTTCCACAGTCCCTTGAGTTTCAAGTTTTCTCTCCCTTCCTCTCCTCCCTCCCCCACCCCCATGGCGGCATGCAATCAAATATAGATAGTATCTACCCATACCTTCACATTAAATGTTAATCAGGATGTAAAGAAGGATTATAACCGATGGAACGATCAGTGGGAGAGAGGAAACAAAACAAAAGAAGAAAAAGGAAGAGAGCAAGTAGTTTGCTTCAATCTGCTTTCAGATTCCGCAGCTCAGAAAAAGCTTTTGATAAAATATAACATCCATTCCTGTTTTTAAAAAAACAAACCTAGAAAACATAGGAAAAATGGACCTTTCCTTAATACGATAAGGCATGTCTTTCTAAAACTAAGAACAAGCCTTTATGTAATGGAAATAAACTAGAAGTCTTTCCAATAAGATCAAAAGTAAAGCAAGGATGACCTCTGTTCTTTAATGTAGTGCTATAAATACTAGCTATAGCCATAATACAAGAAAAAGAAGTTAAAGGAATGTGCATAGGCAAAGAAGAAATACTTTTTTGCAAATAATATGATGTAATATGATGGTTTATTACAGAACCTTAGCCAGTTAAAAATTAATAAAAACAATAACTTCATCAAAGTTGCAAGATGCAAACAAAAGCCATACAAATCATCAGCATTTCTGTATATTGCCAACAAAGTCCAGCAAGAAAAGATAGAGAATTTCCAATTTAATTACTACAGACTTCATAAAATACCTGGGAGTCTACCTACAAAGATATACATATATATGAACACAACCACAAAACAATCTTTTTTGTACATGGTAACGTGCTTTTTATTTAACATGGCCTAATGAATACATAAGCCAAACTTTCTTTTTTTTTTTTTTAGTTTTCAATATTCATTTCCGCAAGATTTTGAGTTACAAATTTTCTCCCCGTCTTTCTCCTGTCCCCCACCCCAAGATAGAAAGCATACTGAATACCCCTTCCCCCAGTCTGCTTTCTCTTATATCCTCCCCCCTCCCCTCTCTAACTTTCTAGTAGGGCAAGATAGATTTCTATACCCCAGTGCCTGGATATCTTATTTCCCAGCTGCATGTAAAAAACAATTTTTTTTAACATTTGTTTTTTTTTTT
>CM053582.1:140203248-140261882 GCA_028627135.1 Pseudochirops cupreus
TGACTTAACATTTGTTTTTAAAACTTTGATTTCCAGATTCTTTCTCTTCTTCCTTCCTCACCTGCCCCCACTGAGAAGATAAGCTATTCAATATAGGTTGCACATGTGTAGTTATGCAAAACATTTCCGTAGTAGTTATATTGTGAAAGACTAACTATATTTCCCTTTATCCTATCCTGACCCCCCACTTATTCTGTTTTCTACTTTGACCCTATCCCTTTTCAAAATGTGTGCTTCTAACTACTCTCTCCCCCAATCTGCCCTCTGTTCTATCATTCCCCCTCTTATCCCCTTCCCCCTTACTTTCCTGTAGGGTAAGATACCCAAAGGAGTGTGTATGTTATTCCCTCCTTAAACCAGGTTCGGTGAGAGTAAGGTTGACCCATTCCCTTTCACCTTCCTGCTCTTCCCCTCCATTATTAACAGTTTTCTTTTGCCTTTTTTATGTGAGATAATTTACCCTATTTTATCTCTCTCTTTCTCCTCTCATTATATTACTCTCTCACCTCTTAATTTTATTTTTTAGATATCATCCCTTCCTATTCAATTCACCCTGTGTCCTCTGTCTATATATATATATATATATACACACACATATACATATATATGTACACACATATACACACACTCAGATATATATTTATACACATATACCCTCCTATACATACATATATGTGTGTATACACATATATAATATATATTTCCTTCAACTATCCTCACACTGAGAAAAGTCCCATGAGTTACAATTATCATTTTTCTATGTAGGAATATAAATAGTTCAACTTTAATAAGTTCCTTATGATTTCTTCTTCCTGTTCACCTTCTCATGCTTCTCTTGCTTCTTGTATTTGACGCAAAACAGTCTTTACAGTAGTAGAGATATGCTTAAATAATTGGAGACATGTTAAATGCTTACAAATAGGCAGAGCTAATATAATAAAAATGACAATATTACATAAATTAATTTACTTATTCAGTATCATGCCAAATTACTTCATAGAGCTATAAAAAATAATAACAAAAGTCATCTGAAAGAGAAAAGGTCAAGAATCTCGAGAGAATGCAGAAGTTGGAAAGGAAGGGGATCTAAGAGCACCAGACCTTATATTTTACTACAAAGCAACAATCGTCACTCTAGTTCATCACTAGTTAAAAAAAAAATAGAAGATGATCAGTAATACAGAGTAAGTCCACAACATAAAGAAGCAAATGAACCTAGTATTAGATAAACCCTAAGGCCCCAGTTACAAAGAATATAACTCACTATTTGACAAAAATTGCTGGGAAAACTGGACAGAAATCTGAAAAATTGTGTTTAGACCATCATTTCAAATCACATGACAAGATAAGCTCCAAATGGATAGATGATCCATATATAAAAGGTCAAAAGAACAGCGGAGCAAAAATAAATCACCTTTTAGATCTATAGACAGGAGAAGAATTCCTGACCAAACAAGGGATAGAGATCACAGAAGATAAGACATACAATCTTGGTTACATAAAATTTAAAAGGGATTAAACTAGGATTAAAAGGGAAACAGTTAAATGGGAAAACATCTTTATAGCAAGTTTCTCCAGTATGTCCTTTGTAGATAAGGATCTGGTTCAAATTTATAAGAAGTAATTCCCCAGCTGATGAATGGCCAAATGATGTTAACAGGCAGTTCGGAAGGAAGCAATCCAAGTTATTTATAGTCATGGGAAAAAAAAATACTCTAAATCACTAATAAGAGAAATACACATTAAAGTCACCCTAAAATTCCTTTTCTCACCCAGCAGATCAGCAAAGTTGATAAAAATAGAAAATGAAAAAGGTTGGAGGGGAGAAAAAAAACAATGGAGTCTGAATGCAGATCAAAGCATACGATTTTCACAATTTTTTTTCTTTGTGCTTATTCCCTTTTGTTCTGATTCTTCTTTCACAACACGACTGGTGAATATGGAAATATGTTTAACATGATTATATATGTATAACCTATAGCAGATTATTTGCTATCTTGGGGAGAGAGGGAGAAAAATTTGGAATTCAAAATCTTAGAAAAATGAATGTTGAAAACTATCATTACATATAATTGGAAAGGAATAAAATAGTATTTTAAAAAAAAGAAAAAGGTTGGAGGAGCTGTGGGAAAACCTTCTCCCTTCGAGAATTCTCAGCAATGGCTAGATTCAGTTCTGTTTCCTGGAGTTTGTGTAGGCTTCTTGGTGTGACTCCTTTCCCCATTGATTACCCTGCAGGCTACAGGTTCCTTACCTGAAGCTTGATCTAGCTTCCCTGGGAGGGCCCTTCTCCCACACGTCTGCTGCCTTCTGGCTGTCTTTGTCCTTCTAAACTGAATGGAGCAACTCATTTCTGTCTCTTTTCCATTTTCTTTTTCAGTACCCTCTTTCCAGATCCTATTGGAGTTCATATGGGAAAGCTAGGCTTCTCTGTAATCTTTCACATCACCAACTTCAGCAAAAGTCCCTCAATTTTACATAACTGACATATAATCTGATATTTTTCTTTTGTGATCACCTCTATCTCTGGTTTAGTCAAGAACTCTTCTCCGTAGTCATAATCATGTCAGGTACCTAATCTTGTCCTCTATTAAAAAATATATTTGAATCACTTATTCATTTTGAACTTAATGTGGGATAAAATATTAAACAGGAATATGAACCTCATTTCTGCCAAATCATTTTCCAATTATCCCAGCAGTTCTTGCCAAATAGGAAATTCATTTGTTTCTAATTCTTTATTTAATCTGTTCCACTGATCTGCTTTTCTATTTTTTAGCCTGTACTAAATAATCTTCATTGTCCCTGTTTTATAGTCTAATTTTAGCCTAGCTTCATTCATACTATTTTTCTCCATCATTTTCCTTGAGATTCTAAACTTCTTTGTCTTCCAAGTAAAATTTGATATTATTATTTGTCCAATTTTCTTAAATGTCTCCTTGGTTTGATTGATGTAATTGTACTTATGCAGATCTTGATTGTTCATTGGGAGATTGGCAACTCCCAAGTATTTTATGCATTTTGCATAAAATTTTTATCTTATTTGTTATTCTTCTGTTTGTTTAATTTATTATTCTTTTGAATAGGATTTCCCTTTCTATTATGTCCTCCTTGGTTCATTGTGTTGCTTAGAATTTCCAGACTAGTGGTGGGACTAAGGCATGATTTTCCCCCCAGACAAAAAGTTCTAGAATCCCTGGAGGAAACACTGAACAGTACATAACTCTTGAGAAAACACCGAGTAAAGCATTTTACAAAGATTGGTCCCTGTCTATCCTTCTCTCCTCACTAGGCAGCCTGCAAACTCTGGTTACATAAATAAATCCACACATTATAAATATCAGGCTTGGTCATAGTGTATAATATTTGTGATAAATTGCTGTAGTCACTTTGCTAATGTTTTATTTAAAATTTTGGCATTGACATTCATTAGAGATATTTTTATAGTTTTCTTTCTCTGTTTTAATTCCAGTTCAGGTATTATATTTTTGCTCACTCATTTTTTCAGTTGTATCTGACTCTTCATGACCCCAGTTGGGGTTTCCTTGGCAAAGATACAAGAGTGGTTTATCATTTCCTTCGCCAACTAATTTTACAGATGAGAAAACTGAGGCAAACAGGGTTAAATGACTTGCCGAGGGTCACACAGCTAGTTAGTGTCTGAGGCTAGATTTGAACTCAGGAAGATATCCAGCACTCTATCCACTGTGCCACTTAGCTGCCCTCTCTCTGACATACTGTGATAGATATGAATATATATTATATGTATTCCATGGATGCTTTCCTTCCATTGTCCCTGATTGTCTAATGAAAGTAGAGCAGCTGTGGAATGCTGTGTCCGAAAAAAGCCTCCAGAGGATGAAGAGACCTGTCAGAGATGAAAGGTCGCATCCCTGAACTGTGCCCTGGGAGTTTGTTAACAAAGGCAAGATCATGTGCTAGAGCTTTTGAAGATTCTGAGAGCAAACCAGGCACCTGGAAATCAATCTTTTGAAGACATCTGATTACAGCCAACAGCCCAACAGAATGTCATGTGAGTGTGTGGTGCAGGTGCGGGTGGACGGGGTGCAGTTTGTGTTAGTTGTGTTTTTATCCTGGTTAGAGGCAAAGCCCAAGGTAGTGATAAAAGTCCATCAAGTATAACTTTCTCATTTTACGAGTGAGGAAGCTGTGACAAAAAAGGTACATGATTTGCTTAAAGTCATGCATCTAGAACAGCAGTTCTCAACCTATGGGTTATGTTCAATTTAAATACATCCTGCATATCAGATATTTACATTACAGTTCATAACATTAGCAAAATTACAGTTATGAAGTAGCAACGGAAATAATTTTATGGTTGGGGGTCACCACAACATGAGGAACTGTATTAAAGGGTCATGGCATTGGGAAGGTTGAGAACCACAGATCTAGAAGTTGTCAGAAGTGGTATTTCAAGCGAGATCTTGATTCCAAGACCAGTACCTGAGCTATACCCTACACCATGCTGCACCTTCATATGGGAAAATAGGTCCAACTGAGCCTCTGATATATTAGTCATGTAACTATGGACATGTCCTTTAACCCCTTTTATTCTCCAGCAGCTTTAGAAGATTGTGTAAGCAGGGGGTTTTAGTGTTTATTTGGTGTCATGGACCCTTTTTACATTCTGGTAAAGCCTATGGACCCCTTCTCAGAAAACTGGATTTAAATGAAAAAAAAAAAACCCACAAAGGGATACAAAGGAAATCAATTATATTGAAATACAGTTAACAAGGTATTTTTAAAAACAAGTTCATAGATTAATCCTAGGTCAAGAATTTCTGTTCTACAACAGATTATAATCTGCCTTGGTGGAAAGAACATCCACTGGGGAAATCTCAGGTCCTCAGATTCCAAATTTAGTGTAATTCAGAGGGTATGTACGCTACCTAGTGAAAATATTACAGCATTTTCTATTTTGCAGGATTGGTGTGGGGAAAGCACAATATAATTTATGGTACATTTTTATTGACCTGTAGCAGATTCAAAAAAACCCCCAAAATCCAAAACCAACTGTGTATTTGAAGTCCTCCTACAGAATAGACCTTCATATCAAGGCCTTCTTTCATTCCTCCATACTTATATCCTTTGCTCTGTTCTTCTTACCCTTCTGCCTACTTCCTTTGGAGGGGTAAAGGAAACTTTTTTACTACCTTTCTCCCTTTGCACACACTATCCATTCTTCTCTGAGCTTCTTCTCCCCTTTTCCCCATTTGGAATCTATCTCCTGTCTCAGCTCTGAGAACTTCCTTCTGACCCATCCAAAACTGACTTGAAGATAAAACCAAGGATGAGAAGCAGCAATCTTCCTGCCCCCCAAGTAAATTAATTTTTAGGGAATACTATTGAACTTTAAAAAGACAAATGTGGAAAGACTTAAATAATGGTACAGAGTAAAGAAAGCAGAATTAGAACAGCAACGTACATAGAGACGGAACGGAGGGGAGCAAATAAGTTATATCAATACGCAAATAGTTTAGACTGTATGGCTGAATTTGTGATTAGTCCCTTATATGTTTACTTGATCAAGATTCCCTTATTTTGTTTTTTTTTCAAATTTTAATAAATTATATATTTACTAACAGCTAACTGGCTTCCCACAAGTGAAAAACACACTGGGCTGGGGGTATTCAGACAGAAAAATTGTTTGTCTGCCATGGAGCAGTGAAAAGGAGACAAGCTTTGAATTTATGATACTTGAGGTTGAAACCTAGCTCTGGCATTTACTTTCCTAAGTACCCTTAGGCAAATTACTTAACCTCTCCAGCCTTCAATGGCAGCTAGATTGTACCAATTCCCAGAGCACTGGGCCTGGAGTCTAGAAGCCCTGAGTTCAAATCCTGCCTCAGACACTTACTAGCTGTAAGTCACTTAACCCTGTTTATCTTAATCTACCTGAGAGGGCAATTATTGTCATTCTTGTCCTTTGGTGTTACACAACATTTTCATCCCTTAGAGATAAAGATGCTTTATGAATATCAGCTTAAAATTCTGCATAAATTAACTTTCAGCTCATCAAATTCCGTGTCCATTTAGTAGAGACTCATTTGTCATATTCCCGCTCCCCTGGCCTACTTGACTCACTTGAAAAATCATTCATCAAGTATCTTGGTGGCTATTTGTTAATAAAGAAAAGGGGGGCAGTCAGGGTGGTGGTGGCTATAAAATGTGAACTCCTGGGATCAGGGGTCATAGTGTGCCAAGGTGCAATGCTTAGGGTCTTAGGGAAAGACTTGGAATTGGAAGGGCCCTGGGATACACGAATCCATGCTCCTGTGTAGTATAAGAAGGAATATTCTTTACAATCTCCTTAATAAATGGTCATCCAACTTCTGATAAAGCACTTGAAGTAACAAGAAGCTCACTTCTTACCATAACAGTCTATATCACTTGGGGACAGCTCTCATCATTAGGAAACTTACTCTGGAGACTAGAAAGATCACTGAGACTTGTAAAGAAATTCCTCTAGCCGTCTGGACCATTCACACACCCTGATTCAGTTCAATTCAATTCAAAAACATTCATTAAACCCGCTGCATTCCCAGGCACTGTCTTAAGTGCTGAAGATGCAGATAAGAAAAAGACAGTCCCTGCCCTCATGGAGTTGTCTACCTAATGAATGCAAAAGAATTCTTGGGGGAGAGATAGGACATATTAGGGCATGCAGTGGGCATCATGTTTGCAGAGTTCAAACCAAGCAGAGCTGCAGAAAGTGGAGAGCTGACTGAAAAGTTTGTAAAGGAAGCTGTAGGAGGAGTTTAGAGCTGCACTATCCAGTCATCGGGGAGAGGAAGCTGAGTTAACAGCATGATGATGAGATTCTGGATGGTCAGTTTATCCTCGGTAGGACATCATGCTCACACACCCTGATTCCTAAGCAAGCACTACATAGCGTCAGATTTTGTTAGATATTGTGACATGTGAAAAGTTTGAGAGACATAATTTCTGGATAATTAATAATCAGTTTTATTAACTAGACTAGCCGATAATTAAATGATAATCATTTGGCTTTCTCTCATAAACCAAAGCCCCTTCCTGGAGAATACTGAACATTTAAAAAGTCTTTAGAAAAGAGTGTGTCCTTGAGAGTGGAAATCAACTGATTTGTTAACAGTCAATGAGGGGGTAAACATATTAATGAGGAGGTGGGCAAAAAGTCTTCAGCAACTCAGGCAGAAAATGTTACCTGATCATGAGACCCAACCACCTCCAACAATCTGGGCAAAAGAATTCATCTCTGGAGAGAAGCTAGATCTCACTGGTTGGTTTTTTCCTTCATAAACTGGGTCACTAAATTCTAATGGAAGCTTTGAAGGACAGATGGGGGCTTATTTCCTAAGGGCAAGATCTCAGTTAGACTGGATTCTATTTATAAGGTCTGCTAGTAAGGTGGAGTACCCCAAGGCAATATCCTTCAGAGACTGACTAAATAATCTACAGAAATTTATTTCTGAATGAGTAAATAGGGGAAAAAACATAATCTCAATAATTGATTATTAATATGAGAGAAATAATCATTTCTCTAAATATATATATACACACATACATACATATATATACCTATATATGTATGTATATACATACATATATATCTATATATGTATGCATGTATATACGTATATACAATATATATACACATATATATGTATGTATGTATGTATGTATGTATGTATGTATGTATAAAGTCCTGGTCAAATTGAGCTAAATTTATGTCCCTGGAACTTGTATCCATTGCTTTTGTTGGGAGCAGGCTTGATTCCATCTGGAAACCTTTTAGTTCAGGCTCAGCAAAATGAACATAGGTCATTGAACAGTAAACAAAAAGTTTACTTAGCTGTAGCATAGGAAGGACACTCTACACTGAAACCTGGGGAGGCATGACCCCATTATCTCCATATGGAAATGCCGCTGTTCTACAGAGTAGAGCATGGTGATGCTGGGTCTTATGAAAGCTGCCAAACACTAAGGACTGGGATTCCTAATGAACCCTGTTTTTTATTCCCTGAAGTGTACATAAAGCTTGTCAATATGACCAGAGGCTACATGAAGAGAGGAGAAGCTTGAGCCTTTAGCCTTCTGAGCTAATCTAGTCTTAGGGAACAATATAATCTCCTTTAGGGGGAATGGGTGATGAGGAAACGAGCCTAACTCATATTGTGGGTTGGGGGGCAGGGTATATAAAGGTATATAGAGGTATATAGAGGTATAAAAAATGATAGGTGGAACCTATCACAATATCCCATGCTTCTAATTGGGCCTCTGGAGTTATACAGAATAAATCCAATCTTCTTTCCATATGTCAGTCTTTTAAGTACTTGAAGTCAACTCTAAATTGAACCTCTCTTCTCTTCTCCAGGCTAAATACCTCATGTTCTTTTAAATCATTCCATGTTATGACATGGCTTACAGACCTTGCACTGTTCTACTTTCTTTTTCCTGGATACATTTGAGTTTGCCAGTGTCCTCCTTAAAATGTGTTTCTCAGAACTAAGCAAAACACTCCAGATGTCTGGTCGGGGCAGAATACATCACAACATTTACTTCCCTTGTTCTAGCTGTATTTTTTATTTGTGTGGACCAAGATTGTATTTGTGCTTTGTTTTTTCTTAATCCAGTCACTATGTTAGTTAAAATAATAATAATGGTTCCTATTTCATAACACTTTATGGTTTGCAAAGGGTTTTATATGTAATATCTTACTTGATCTTCACAGCCATCCTGTGAGGTAGGCACTATTATTAGGCTCACTTTACAGATGAGAAAGGTTTAGCGAAGTTAAGGTAAAGTTGAAGGCTAAGTCATTTGTTCTTAATTACTCTATTAAACATCTGAGGCTAGATTCAACTTTCTGACTCTTAAGTCCAGTACTCCATCTACCAAGCTATGTTGTGAATTGGATTGGGAAATGTGTTTCAAGGCATCTTTTCAGAATATCATTGTTTGTGAAGCAGAAAAAAGGTTTTTTTTCTTTTTCCTTTTTTTGGTAAGAGATGAGAAATATGTTGGAAGCCCTGGTGACAAGTACCCAGCTACCATGTGGCAGGAATGATAGACCTGGGTGACCATTTGATCCATTAATTTATCATCATTTTGAAAGAGCCTATGTCCTATCTCAATTTTGTGAGGCAGCATGTCCATGATGGCCAGTTCCCATCAAATGGAAGTCATCACCTCATTAGGAGGACAGCTGGGCAGCACACTTCAGTGAGGGTACTAAAAGCCTGGTCACTGAAGGCAGCCCTAGGAGGTTGAAACAGCTGATCCTTCAGTGAATAGGGATATAGCCATGCCGTGCCATGACAACATCAACCCTCATTTGACTAACATTTTTGTGATTCAGGTTTGAAACTAAGTAATGCATTAGGACAGAGTTAATATAACAGTCCCACTCTTTCAATAGTGCCTTCTTTTGTACCTAACATCACTAAATGTTATAGGATATTCCCTGAGGTTCTTTTGAAATGCATGTTCACACAAGTGCAGTTCTAATTAAATTGAATCTTTTGTTGAAATTTCCATAACATTTCTTTGAGGTTTTTTTTTAATTAAAGCTGGAAACTAAAAACTTCAGTACATCTCCCTTAAGAAGCAGCCTGATTATACCCCAGTAGCTCCTTCATTTAAGCATTTATTTTTATTAATGTCTCAGTTAAGAGGCCTGTTTTAGGGATGTCTAGGCCCTTCGTAAAAATTCAGTGTCTGGTGTTCTTTTTAGATGATGAGTAAGGCTAGAAATTCGTCACTTGATCTTGTTTTTCAGATGAGAGATTTCAGTTTGGGGCTGATTTTCTTCTTAGACATTAAGCAGTAAGGATTTTTCAGAACTGCTATTTTTGTTTTAATAACCCAATTCTTTTTGAGAGAGGTCAATTTAACAAGCATTTATTAAGTGCCTACGATGCCAGGCATGGGGGATTTAAAGATAAAAAAATGAAAACTCCCCATTTGCAAAGAGTTTGCATTGTACTAGGAGAAAATTTACTATGAATTCTCAGGGGTCATGGGGAATTTCATATATTTTTCTGTTTTCTTTAATTGCTATGAAACATGGAACTTGAAATGGAATGAACCAAACAAAAACCTTGACAGTCATCCACCTCCCCTTGCATGAATACTGCAAAGGTTAGTAGAATGGATAACAGTTTGCATCTTAAACAAGTCACTGGAGGAAACTGTAGCAGCATAAAAGAAAGCCTACAGAAACAGCAGTATACTGACCCAAGGGGAAACACTGCAGATGCTGTGATAATCAGCAGGCATGGCCTCGCTCTGATGGATGAGGAGAAAGTGGCTTTCTGAGTGGAAGCAGGAAGTCTTTACAGCGTTCTCCTCAAAGAGACTTGCTAGAGATGTGTAGTATATACCACATAGGGTTTGGAAGAAATGAATGTCAGAACTCTGGGTAGGATTTACCCAAGGAGAGCATGGCTACTGATAGCCTTGAATAATGAATAGGAAAGATAAAATTTGCCCCTCTTTTTTTTCCTTCTGAATCATTCCTTTTTGTCTTTCATTTTTATCCTTTTTGTGCCAGCATTTAATTTTCATTGTATTGCCAGAAGTGAAAACCTGCCTTGGTTCTAGAGTTGCTGCGAGTACCATTTAATGATGCTTAAATAGCCTGAACTATACCATGAGAGCCACAGAGACCCACGTCAGTTTCAGAACCACCCAAGCTATGTCTTTGAAAACCTTTGCTGATACACAGAACCGTTTCTGAATGGCTATCTGGTGGTAGTCATGGTGCTGAAAGGGATAATATTCACGGGCCTGGCAGAAAGGAAGCGTGCCAATTGTAAACCCGTTTGCACTGTGTATTTGTTACATCTTTTAATAATGAAGTGGTTCACATGAATATTTACACTTTAAATGGTGGTTTGTTTAATATTACAGCTTGTCTGGTAGCAAAAGGGGCTGGCAAATGACTTGATATTTCAGGGCAGCCTAAGAGCATGCTCTGTATGAATAAATCATGGAATAAGTGAGTGGAAAGCATGCATTAAGTACTGACTCTGTGCCAAGCATTGTGCTAAGAACTGTGTGTAGCCGACTCATTCTGCTTTTCTTTTCACTCGGTTTTTTTGGGCTGATCCAGAGAATGAAGAGACATCTGTCCCTTTCCGTCGTTATACTCTGCCATCTCATTGTTTTTGTTTTATTACTTGTTTTATTAGTTTCTGTGGGCACAAATCACTTGAAACTACAGTGTCCTAAGCTTTCTGGCAGACTGAGAAAAGGGAGCATGTCTTTTTCTAAGGCTTCTATACCTTTACAGAGATGGTCAGTGATGAGATTAGTTGAAAGGTTTCACTGGTGGCTTGCACATCAGCCTCTGGCAACATAACCTCATACTGTTTTCCAACGAGGGCACAGTATCAGACTAACAGCTTACTGTAGGAAGCAGAGAAGGTTAGGACTCTTGGTGGAAGTGAACTTAGAGATAGATCACTTAATCACTGAATCATTGCTCAAGATTAGTGGTTCTCAGCCATTTCTGTGCAGTGCTGGTGAAGCCAGGAACTCTTTCTGAGTATAATATTTTAAATGCATACAATAAGCTACATAGGATTACAAAGGAATCCAATTATACTAAAATACAGGCATCAATTTTTTTTAACATTCACAGATCCTAGCTTAAGATCTCCAACCTTAGAATTAGAAGGAACCTTAGAAGTCATCTAGTACAACCCCCTCATTTCACAGATGAGGAAACTCGGTTTGAGAGAGGTTAAATTACCCACCCAATATGTCACAGATAATAAGTGACAGGATTTGAACTTGGGTCCTGTGACTTTTAAGTTCGATATTTTTTCTATTGAACCATAGACCACAGACTAATAATCACAATGCTATTATATTTTTAAATTTACATATTAGTTTAAGGAAAACTTCGGTTTCAGTCTTAAAAAGATTTTATCTCACTTGGAGTCTCACAGCAGTCCTTGGGAGTGGCCATGGTGCTGAAAGGTACAATATTCATGGGGATACTAAAAACATTATGATCCTGGTTTTACAGATGAGGAAATCAGGGCTGAAAGAGATTAATAACTCCCTCATCATCACACAGCTAACAAATGTCAGGAGCAAGATTTTAATCTAGTTCTTCCCAAGTCCAACACTGTATCATTTTTGCCATGCTATTCTCTCAATAAGTTGTTGCCTGGTTGCTCTACAATTGTATTGTATTGTAGAGCAATTAATTGTAGAGCCTGGTTTGGTTCCTGCTTCTTCCTGACCTGTGAACATTTCCATTGTAGAGAGAGGAGTATGATTGGAGGGTATCTCCATACTTCCCTCTCTCCAGCTCAGAAACTTATCCAATTACAACCAGAAGCCACCCTGAAAATTCTTGTTGCTCATCAATTATGCTCCCCATCATATACTTTTAGATCTGTCAATATTCCCCAATTCTGTTCTTTCATTTCAGTTATCTACTTCAAATATTTATCAAATACTTACTATGTGACAAGCATTGTGTCATACAAGGGGGAGAGGGTTAAGAAAAAGTCCCTGCCCTCTAGGAGTTTATATTCTTGTGGAGGAAAATATATGCATTAAAAAAAACATTTTAAAATTTATTGTTGTTTTTTAACATAACATAGGTTTTCCAATATATCATTCTTCACTCTGTCTCCCAGAGAGCTGTCCTTTATAATAAAGAATTTTTGAAAGCTGGGGGTGTGCGGCAGAGCTAAGATGGTAGAGTAAAAGCAGGGACTTGCTTTAGCTCTCCCTCAAACCCCTCAAAATACCTGTAAAAATTACTCTAAACAAATTCTAGAGCAGCAGAAGACAAAATGACAGACTGAAACAAAATTCCAGTCCAAGACAATCTGGAAGGCTGACAGGAAGGGTCTGTCGTACAGGACTGGGAACAGAGTACAACCCAGCATGAGTTGTACCCCGACACAGACAGGGTCGGAGCAGGCAACTGTGGCGGTTTCCAGACTTCTCAACCCACAAATTCCAAAGACAGCTTCAAAGGTCAGTGAGAAAGTTCTCTCACCTGGGTGACAGAGAAAAAGTGGTCTGGCCTCAGCCCCAGGGCAATGGCAGCCACTGCCACAGCAACAGTGGCTGCTTCTAGTGCTCTCAGCTACAGACAGTAGGAGAATTGAGCAGCTGATCAGAGGAGTACTACAGGGATCTCATTGCTGGTTGTCAGACAGGATTTTCTTGCATTGCCTGTTCTTGGATCTGGGTCACAGTCCTGGGTGGCGGTTCTGGGGCAAGGAGGAGTGCTAGCATGGCAGAACTTGTGGCAGCAGTGGAGAAGCATTCCTCCTTACAGTTCCAAGGCCGAAAAGAGTGCTTGTAGTTGCTCACAGACCAGAGCATAGACCAGGAGAGAAGTAAACACCTCTCCTTTGATCATACCACCTTGCAAGAACTGAAAATTTACAGATCCGTAGAAATAGCTCTGAAAACAGCTGCACAAACCCCTGAAGCTTGGGGCAGTATACCCTGCACTTAACAAAGAGCTCAAAAGTCAAGTAATTGACTGGGAAAATGAGCAAACCGGGAAAAATCAGACTGTAGAAACTTACTTTCTTGATGAAAAAGTATTTTCTTATATCCTTGGTGACGAGGATGATCAAAACATACAACCAGAGGAAGATAATAAAGTCAAAGCTCCTACATCCAAAACCTCCAAGAAAAATATGAATTGGTCTTGGGCCATGGAAGAGCTCAAAAAGGATTTTGAAAATTAAGTAAGAGAAGTAGAGGAAAAATTGGGAAGAGAAATGAGAATAATGCAAGAAAATAATGAGAAATGAGTCAGCAGCTCACTAAAGGAGACCCGCAAAATGCTGAAGAAAATAACACCTTAAAAAATAGACTAACCCAAATAGCAAAAGAGGTCCAAAAAGCCAATGAGGAAAAGAATGCCTTAAAAAGCAGAAGTGGACAAATGGAAAAGGAGGTCTAAAAGCTCTCTGAAGAAAATAATTCCTTAAAAATTAGAATGGAGCAAATGGGAGCTGATGACTTTATGAGAAAACAAGAAGTTATTAAACAAACCCAAAAGAATTTAAAAATAGAAGACAATGTGAAATATCTCATTGGAAAAACAACTGACCTGGAAAATAGATCCAGGAGAGATAATTTTAAAATTATTTGTCTACCTGAAAGCCATGATCAAAAAAAGAGCCTAGACATCATCTTTCAAAAAATTATCAAGGAAAACATCCCTGATATTCTACCAGAGGGTAAAATAGAAATGGAAAGGATCCACTGATCACCTCCTGAAAGAGATCCCAAAAGGAGAATGCTTAGGAATATTGTAGTCAAATTCCAGAGTTCCCAGGTCAAGGAGAAAATATCACAAGCAGCCAGAAAGAAACAATTCAAGTATTATGGAAACACAATCAGGATAACACAAGATTTAGCAGCTTTTATACTAAGGGATTGGAGAGTTTGGAATATGATATTCTGGAGGAAGGATTAAAGGATTAAAGGAGGAAGGAGTAAAACCAAGAATCACTTGCCCAGCAAATATGAGTATAATACTTCAGGGGGAAAAAAATTGAATTTCAATTAAATAGAGGACTTCCAAGCATTCTTGCTGAAGAGACCAGAGCTGAATAGAAAATTTGACTTTCAAATAAAAGAATCAAGAGAAACATGAAAAGGTAAACAGGAAAGAGAAACCATTAGGGACTTATTAAAGTTGAACTGTTTACATTCCTACATAGAATGATAATATTTGGAACTCATGACACCTTTCTCAGTATTAGGGTAGTTGGAAGGAATATATCTGTGTGTGTGTGTGTGTGTGTGTGTGTATATGTACATACACACACACATACATACACGCACACATGCACATGCACACACACACATACACACAGAGGGCACAGGATGAGTTGAATATGAAGGGATGATATCTAAAAAAAAAAAAAGCAAATTAAGTATTGAGAGGAATGCCCCGGGAGAAAGAGAAAGGGGAGAAGTAGAATGTAGTAAATTATCTCACATTAAAGAGGCAAGAAAGCTTTTACAATGGAGGGGAAGGGGGAAAGTATGAGGGAATGAGTGAGCCATACTGTCATCAATTTGACTTAAGGAGGAAATAACATACCCGCTCAATTGGGTATGGAAATCTATCTTGCCCTCCAGGAAAGCAAGGGAGAAGGGGAGTAGAGAGGGGGGATAATAGAAGGGACAGCAGATTAGGGGAAGGGGTATCAGAAGCAAATACTTTTGAGGAAAAAAGGTCAAGGGAGAGAATAGAATAAATGGAAGATGGGATAGGATGAAGGGAAATATAGTTAGTCTTTCACAACTTGACTGTTCTGGAAGTGTTTTGCATGACTGCACATGTATTACCTATATTGAATTGCTTGCTTTCTCAGTGAGGGTGAGTTGGGGAGGGAGGAAGGGAGAGACTGTGAAACTCAAAGCTTTAAAAATGAATGTTAAAAATTGTGATATACAGGCAAAGGGGTGTAGAAATCTATTTTGCCCCACTGGAAAATAGAAGGGAAGAGAAGGGGGAGAGGAGTGATAGAATGGAGGGCAGATGGGAGGAAAGGGTAATCAGAATGCACTGTCCTGGGATGGAAGGAGGGGAGAGATGGGGAGAAGATTTGGAATTCAAAATCTTGTGGAAGTGGATGTTGAAAATTGAAAATAAATTTTAAAAAATAATTTTAAAAAAGGTGGGGGGGGGAATGCAATAAAGTTAGCCAACATCTCAGTCTAGTTTGGCATTAGACTGTGAGCTCCTTTAGACTGTCTTTTACCTTTCATTGTATTCCTAGCACATAGCACATTTGCCTGGCACATAATAGACATCTAATAAATATTAATTGACAGACGAACATTATATGCAGTGTCCCCTACCTCTGCAAAGATGAAAGAGAAGCGTATTTTCAATGCTCTTTGGGACCAAGCCTGGTCGTTCTAATTTCACTGAATTCCATTTCAGCTATTTGATTATTCTTTCTGTTTCCATTTCCATTGCTGCAGCCCTGATTCTGCTTATTTCATTTGGCATCATTTCCAGGGTTACCCCTAGTGTGGTTAGAGGACCAAGGAAAATATTGGGGGGGGGAGCTGTGTAGATCAATAATTTGACATAAAGTGTTTTACAAAATGTATAACCCCCTGTGAGGGAGGTAAACTTATGGATTTGTCAATAAAAATTTTGAATAATGGGTAAAGAAGTGTTTACTGTTTGTTGAGTGACCAGTTGATGCACATAAAGAGTCCTTGTTGTGTCCCTGCAGTATTTCTTTGTGTTCAGGTCCAGAAACCATCTCTTTGTGTTCCTTATTGTCAAATGCACAATACCTGGCTAATTTAGTATCTCCCACAGAAAGAAAAAAAGAACTGTCGTTGTTCAGGCATTTCAGCCCTGTCTGACTCTCCATGACCCCATCTGGGATTTTCGTGCCAGAGAGACTAGAGTGTTTTGCCATTTCCTTCTCCAGCTCATTTTACAGATGAGGAAACTAAGGCAAACAGGATTAAGTGACTTGCCCAGGGTCACTCAGCTAGTAAGTGCCTGAGGCCATATTTGAACTCAGGAATCTAAGTCTTCTTGACTCCAGGCCTGGCATTCTATTCACTGTGCCACCTCGCTGTACAAAGCTGAAACGACTGTCTAATTTTGGATTACATTAACATTACATTACAATTCCACACAACATGTATGACCACTGGAAGGCAAAGAGTGAGTCTACCCACCCATCCTCCCCACTGTTTGCAATACTAATAGTCAGATATTCCAGGAAAACAATTTATACCATGAAGGCTCACTTTACTCACTGCCCATAGTCCTTCAAGATGCCACAAATAGCTGGAGTGTCACTTTCAGAAAGTGTTTTCAGCTCCATTCAATGACTGATACACAAAAGTTAGGAAGTTAGAATACACTAGAGAGCTCCTTGTGACTCCCTAATCTTAATATTCTTAGAAAAACTGAAAATGTCCTTTTTGCAACTGGTATGTCAAAGAGCATAACATGATGAATAAAAATTTAGTGGTAGATAGGAAAACTCTGTTTTGGAGCTTTACAGGGGAAAAATAAAAGGCCCTTCATAGAAGATCCTGATAATATATTCATTTTCATGAAGCAGATCATTTGAGAGATAATTTTTATTGCATCTTATGCTAAAGTTTAAATTATTTATTATTATTTTTTGTAGTATCGGGTAGTATAAATAAAGCAGAGAATGGACTATTGATACTGTCTATACATTAGAAAGCCCCTGTTTTTGGAAATCTCAGAAAAAAATAACTGTCTTCCTCAAAGTTAAAATAATTGCTTTGTATTAAATATACAAAATATGTCAAAATTATAATTTAAAGCAAATTGAACTAAGAAGAACTTCCATTTCAATTAATGATACAAACTTAGAACGGTGTTTTGATATAAAAAAATTTCACTATACCTTTCAGGGTTCCCCCCTCCCACTATTGTTTACAACAATTTAAACATATAAACATGTAAAAGTGTTAAGTACTGAAACTATCCAGCCTCTACATAACTTTAAATGCACAATATGATGAGTCAGTGTACATACACACCTTGATGGCAACTGTGTGCCCATCTTTAGACAAGAGAATGTTTAAACTGAAGTTTGTTACTTTTACAGTCATAACATTAATGACTGTGATAAATATTAAAAAAACAAATTTGAAGAAATAGTAGCTCGTTTTGCTAATTATAAGAATTTAGGTAAATTGCTTAGATTTTTTTAAGTAACTCAAATTGGGGATAATCTCAGAGGGAAAGTGTTAAGAAATGGAAGAAGGACTTCAAGGGAGAAGCAAAGTGAAAAGGGGTATGATAACGCAGAGGGAAAACCTAACCTGTCAATAAGGCTGGAAGGTAAGAGAATGTGACAAGGGAGGGAGGGAACAACAGGAACCACTTAACAATGAGCATTAAATCTATGAGCACTTAACCCATTCAATGAAAAGGCAGCAAAGGCAGAATTTGGATGGTGTTGGAAGAATGTGGAATATTTTCTGGGATTCTTGGCTATCTCTATTTTAAATTTCTTTTTATTTAGCATTTTATTTTTCCCCAGTTATATGTAAAAACAATTTTTAACATTCATTTTTTAAGACTTTTGAGTTCCAAATTCTCTCCCTTCTTCCCTGCCCAACCCCCACCCTCATTTGAAAAGGCAAGCGATTTGATATAGGTTATACATGTGTAGTCATGTAAAACATTTCCATAATAGTCATGTTATAAAAGAAAATATAGACAAAAAACTCAAGACAAATAAAGGAAGCAAAAAAAGTATGCTTCAGTCTGTATTTAGACATCATCAGTTCTTTCTCTGGGGGATGGCATTTTTTATGGTAAGTCCTTCAGAGTTGTCTTGGATCATTGTATTACTGAGAACAGCTTTGTCATTCACAGCTGATCATCTTACAATTTTGCTGTTACTTTGTATACAGTACATTTCACTTTGCATTAGCTCATGTAAGTCCAGGTTTTTCTGAGAGCATCCTGATCGTCACTTACCATAGCACACTGGTATTCCATCATAATCACATACTATAACGTGTTTAGCCATTCCCTGATTGATGGGCTTCTCCTCAATTTCCAATTCTTTGTCCTCTTTGAAATCTCCTAACACTTTTTTTTGTGCCTGTGATAAACAGAGTCCTCCACAGTGTGGGAGCCCTTTGAGACACAGGTCTGGAATAGGGACCTTGCTTGTCTCAATCTAAGGGTCATACTGATGATTTCACCTAAGTCTTCCTGTGTTTCTATTTATTCATCATATTTTTCCCCAGGACAGCAATATTCCATTGCATGCTTATGCCACAGATTATTTCAGCATTTCCCAGTCAATGACCAGTTATTTCCCCTTCTTCACTACGACAAAAAGTGTAGCTATAAATATTTTGGTGTGCATGGATGAGGTTTTCTTTTTTAATCTTTTACATCATAGCATCATAGGCTCATAGATGGTTGTTGTCCTTCATACTAAAAAAGAATCAAAATGGTATCACTGTGTTGGGGTGAGGATACAGTGTGTCTGACTGGGTCTGATCAGACCAATATGAGCTCCCAAGACTTTACCACAGGTTGGGCACAAATAGTCCCTGTGAACATTTGGAACGGATATAGGGCTGGAAGGGTGGATTGGATTGGATTAGATTGGATTGGATTGGATTGGATCGGATTGGATTGGAATGATATGGGGCCATTGTTCCCAAAACCTTCATTTTACAAATAAGGAAATTCTGTCATAGAGAGGCACTTGCCCAAGGTCACACAGCTAGTAAGTGTCTGAGACAGGATTTGAATTCATCTTTCTGACTCGCTTAGCACAGTGCCTGACTCAATAAAAAGTAAGTGCTCACTAAATATGGGTTTATGTCTAACTAATTGACTCCAAGCCCAGCACTCCATTCACCACTCTTTCTATCTTCCTCCTTGGGTAATAGATAAATCTCTGGATCAAAGGATATGAATATTTTAGTCACTTTCTTCGCATAAGCACAAATTGCTTTCTAGAATATTTGGACCGCTCCACAGCTCCATCAAATAGTAGTTCAGTGTGCCTGCCTTTTCACAAGCCCTTCAGTGTTGACCGTTCCCATCTTTTGTCATTTTAGTCAATTTGCTGGGTGTGTGGTGAAACCGTAGTCATTTTGATTTGCATTTCTTCTGTTACAATGATTTGGAGCAGTCTTTCACATGGTGGTTAAACACTGATTTCCAATGGCACCATATAAATGATAATGCTAACTTGCTTATCAGTCCCCTAGCAATGCCTGGTGGGATGGAGGAAGAGTGTACAAGAGCACAAACAGTAAGTCCCTGTTCTTGTCTTTTGGTCAGAAGAGTGATTTGGTCAAAAGAGTGATCAGTCTTGGGGCCTGACTAGATATAGGAAGGAAGATTCCATGTGTTTGAAATAATTGCCCTCCAATCCTTAGCCAGGTCAGTGGAGAGAATGTAAATTCTCAAAGTTTTTCCCTTATTTGGAGTAGCTAAGTTAAAAGGTAGCAATAGCAGCATAATCGAAGTCTGGCAAAGTCCAGATCTTATATAAGGCCCTTCCTGGGATGGTTTTGGTCCTCCCACTACTAGTCAGTCCTCTACTGAAGGATCCTCTTTGGTTCATATAAACAGAAGGTGGCTCTTTACCACATAAATGATAGGGGCCTCCGATCTAATCCAACTTCTTTGTTCTGCACATGAGAAAAATAATTACTGAGGCTTCCGTACTGCTTTTATAGAGTCACAAAGTCAAGTTTCATGCATTAGCTAGCTAGTTGGCTCACTTCTCACTTGCAGTTTGGGATTTGGATCACATTTTCTTCAAGGTCCATTTCAATGCCAGCTTCTTACAATTCCATGCTTCCTGTAGGGCCTGGGTCAGACAACTGGTCTCAGAGCTATATTCTTCCACACGGCTAAGTGACACAATGAATAGAGCACTGGGTCTGGAGTCAACAAAACCTGGATTTAAATCCAGTCTCAGACATGTAACTGTGTGACCCTGGGCAAGTCACTCAACCCCTGTTTTCCTCAGTCTCCTCATCTGTAAGAAGGGGATAATAATAGCACTAACCTCCCAAGTTGATTGTGCAGATCAAATGAGATAACATTTGTAAAGCCTTTAGCCCAGTGTCTGGCACATAATATAAACTTAATAAACATTTGTTTCCTTCCTTATTCAAAACAGCAGCACTGAGAATATGCTGTGATTAAAGCCTTTCCTCCCATTTGGAACTAAGCCAGTTTTAATAATCCCACAAATCTCCACTAAAGTGAATTCACCTGAGCCTTGTACTCTTGAATTCTAGGCATGCTTCCAAGGTGTAAGAAAAACTATTTTCTAGTGAATGAAATTTGCATCTCCAGGAAGTATTCTTTTAATTTAACTGATCAGAACAGTGCACAGGGACAAAGATTGATTCTGTGTAACTTCTGGGATAAACTTAGCTGACATGGAATATTAAATAATATCTCCACTAGCTTTGATAGGAGATACCTATGAGGTTTTAGCAGAATCAATTCTGCATGCACAGCCACACACACCCCAAAGTCTCTCTAATATTATCATGGCCACTTTCATTCTTATATTTGTTCAGTTACATAGCTGTGTGACCCAGGGCAAGATATTGGACTTGGAGTCAGCAGACCTTGTTCATTTCTGAGTTATTTACTAGCTGTGTGCTCCTGGACAAGTCACTTTAATCTCTTTCTGCCTCAGTTTCCTCATCTGAAAATGGGAATAATAATAGTACCCACCTCAGAGTTATGAGGACCCAATAGAATTGTATATGTGAAGCATCTGGCAAAGCTTTTTAAAGTACTATGTAATAACAGTAGCACCTAGGATTGTTGTGAGGAACAAATGAGAGAATATTTAAAGCACTTTGCTCTATAAATGACAGCCATCGTTTTTGTAAATGATTTGTTCTGTTTTATGTTGAGTTCCTTTACTGGGTGAGGGGCAGAAGGACATTTTCTAGCCTAGAATGAATGGGATTTGAGTCATTTGTTTCCAACACTAACTTGTCTGATCCCAGGGGAGATCTGATTCACGCACCCTCCTGATGCTGCGTCAGCCCGTTGTACCCGGCTGAGCTCTGCGTCACTGCTTTCATCAGTCAGCCTTCTGCACAGAATACATAACATTGGGACTTGAGGTGAGCCATGCAGAGTTCAGATCTTGAATGAATTCCCCAAATTGAGAGAAGATACACTGTGCATTTTTGTTTGTCTTTAAGGTGAACAGAATTAGGCTTGTAGCCAGTTATGTGCTGCTGACACAGAATATTTGTGGACCTTTTTCTGTTTTCTTTTCCTTAGCAAAGAGAGCAGTGTTGTCCATAAAAAGAATCAGTCTTTCATCCAGGAAAGATAGCTCTCCTTCTAGTTCAAATCTTATCAGAGCCGCCTTAATGGAGGTTGCCTCATTAAAGTTGCAATGTAAAATAAACATCTGTTACTTCAGCAAGAAAAACTGAAGGATAGAGATTTTTTTCTTTATTTTAGAGGATGGTTCTCTAGGTAAAAGAGAGGTGAGAAGTGAAGTGAAGTCAAAACAAAAGATATCAATAAAAAAAATTTGTCAAGGAATTGTCTAGTCCAGCCGCTTCATTTTACAAATGAGGAAATAGCCCGAGAGAAGCCAAGTCACCTAGATTATCGCTCTCGCGCTGGGAGATCTCTCAAAGACCATCTGGTCCACCTCCTCACTTTATAGATGAGGAAGCTGAAGACCAGAGAGCTGAAGCACTTTGCCCAACATTACATAAGCAATAAGTGTCAAGACTAGGATTTCAGCCCAGCTCTTCTGACTCTACATTTATTGTCATTTCTATTTCATCATCATCACTGTCATTGTCATCATAGTTAGCATTTATATAGTACTTTAAGGTTTGCAGAATACTTTGTATGTATCAGCTCATTGGGTCCCCACAACCCTATGTAGTGGGTGTTATTATTACTCCCGTTTTACAGATGAGGAAACTGAGGTACAGAAAGATTAAGTTATTTGCTCAGGGTCACACAGACAGAAAGATTAAGTTATTTGCCCAGGGTCACACAGTTTGTCACTGTCTGTGTCTGAAGCAGGATTTGAACTCAGATCTTCCTGGCTCCAAGACCTACATTTTATCCATTGAGCTTCATCAACTGCAGCTCACACTTAATCAGTACCCTCCAATCCTAGGCCCTCTTCTTCCCTCTGGTTGGAGAAGATGGAAAGAAGACAGTGAGTAGAGAGATCCTCCATTTAAGGTGGACACCTGGAGCAGCCATCCTTTCATTTCCCACTCAGCTGCACTCCTCTGTACTTCATCATGCCCCCACAACCCGTATCCTCCCAACCTCCCATTTTTTAGCTGCTTTTTATGTGTTTCCCCCTCCCACTAGATTGTAAGCTCCATGAGGCCAGGAACTATTTTTTTTTTTGCCTTTTTTTGTATCCCCAGCACTTAGCACAGTGACTGGCATGTTCTTGTTCTTGTTCAGTCATGTCCAACTCTTCCTGATCCCATGGACTATACTGAGGGTTTTCTTGGCAAAGATACTGGAATGGTTTGCCATTTCCTTCTCCAGTGGATTTAGGCAAACAGAGGTTAAGTGACTTGCCCAGGATCACACAGCTATTAAGTATCTGAGTCTGGATTTGAACTCAGGTCTTCTTGACTCCAGGCCCAGCACTCTATCCACTGAGCTACTTAGCTACCTCCTTGACTGGTAGGTAATAGATGCTTAATAAATGTTTATTGATCAACTGACGAAGTTACCATTAGTCTACTGCTAGCTAGTGACAATATTGCTGCCTCTTCACCAGGAGTGTTTACCTCTGTCCGTTGTCAATGGTCTTGTCTTTTATTTCCCATAAGTATATTTCTGATTTTATGGTACAAATAAATGAGAAAATACAGTTAATTATATTATATTTGGCTTTGCATGTGACTCTTCAGGAAAGTATCTACTTCATAATTCAGGACGTGCTTCTATGAAAATTCTGCAATGATTGCTCTGTGCATCTAAGGATGTTTCTCTCTAATAGCATAGTTAACCTGCAGTTACATCGTGCAGGAAGACCTGATAAGGGTATAGACTCATGAGTTATCCTGCAAGCGGGATGCTTCAGTGAAATAATAGTAAATGTTCTATATCTTATTTCCTTTTCCTAGGAGGGTCCCCTTGTCTACTGGTCTTTAGTAGGAAGTGTGGCAGACTCAGATGGCATAATTGCTTCATTATGTAAGTATTCTTTTATTTGAATCTAGAAATATTTTGAGGAGCCTAATAAGCTTGGTATGCAGTTAAGAATGTGGGAAGTATAGTTAGAATAAATGTGATAATATTTAAAACAGATTTTTTTTGGTGTTTTATGAATGACTTTTTTATGTCGTTTCCCAATGACATATTGCACAACCTCCCACCCCATCCCCAGAACCCTGTCTTGTAACCAAGAACTAGTTAAACAAAACAGATGAACACATTGGCCTTGCCAGCCCATATGTCTGATGCTACACCTACATTACATGTGTCATCATCAGTTCTCTGAAGTCATAGTTGTTCAGTCATAGCATCAATCAGAGGGCTGAAATCTTCCAGTCTTGTTTTCTCTTAAATTAGTATAGTTATTGTATAAATTGTTCTCTTGGCTATAGATAGGTAGATAGATAGATAGATGGATGGATGGAGGGATAGGTAGATCAATGGATGGATAGATGCACTCTCACAGACTGCAGATTGGCCACATTCATGTTCTCAGCTGATGTTGAATGTCCTCTCATTTCTGCTCTCATGGTATAAACAAGTATTCTTTTTGCAGTTCATTGAGTGCTATGGTTTGTTTCTTTCCATTTTTGTGCTTTTGGTGGGGGATGATTTTGCTGCTTAAAATGACCCCCCAGTGTAGTATTGAAATATTGTTTGGAGATCCAAAGCACAAAAAGGCTTATAGAGAAAATACTTGTGTTAGACAAGCATCATTCGGAAACGAATCACAGTGCTGTTGGGCAAAGTTCAGTGTTAATGTATCAACAATCCAGTATGTTCAGAAGAAGGAAGAGGAAATTCTCCAATCTGTATGTAGGGCTACTATAGAAGATGCTTAAGTAAATGTTGTAACCACAGGCTCACTCACAGGAACCTAACCCTATATTTCCCCTAGGAACAGTATTTGCTAATTGAATTGAAGTAGCTCAAAAGAAATGCAAGATGTGCAAGATGTTCAAGAGAAACCACCCCAGATGTTCACATGGACTAGTTGTGCCCAACCTGTGGTAGAGCATTGTGAGCTTGTATTGGTCTGATTGGTCACAGTGAAAGGCATTGTAATTCGACTCTAACACAGTAATGTCATTTCGGTCCTCTTTGAGAAGGAAGGACAACAACCATTTGCTAATTCAGTGTTCATGGTGACTTTACAGAACACAACTGCCATGAATGACAAGAATTGATTGTGTGTACACCTTCCCTATGTATCTTGGTTATCAGACCTTTTGGTCATGCTTTTAGCAGCTCCTTCTCTTCCTCTAGCAGCACTGATTTTGTTTGTGCAAAAGCTTTTGAATTGAATTGAAATTGTCTGTTGTCTCTGTTGTGATTACCTGGAAAGCTTATGGGGTTAAGAATTATACTCTAATCATAGTTGTACAAGGCGTCACTCCGTCCATTCCCCTGTTTTCTTATGATGTGACTTTTTAACCTAGAATTGCTAATCCACTTTGAGTTTATTTAGGAGTATGACATAAATGTTGATCTAAACCTAATTTCTGCCAAAATGCTTTCCTGCTTTCCCTTCAGTTCTTCCCAAAAAAGAGACAGTTTGAACATTTTCATGATGATTTTATTATCTGTCACCTTTCATATATCATACCACCTATGGATATACACTAGATTATTGTCTCGGGATTAAATTCATTAAGTCCCAAGTTTATGACCAGAAGGTTGTCCATAGCAACACTCTCCTAAGATACAGAAAAGTTAAGATCTACATCAATGGAGGGAGCATTGATTCCAATAAAATTATAGTGCCTTCAGAGTGTTAAGTACGTCATATATGACCTTCACACACACACACACGCACACACACACATGTGTATGTATTTATATGTGTGTATACTATGACAAGATTATATATTATATAATAAACATAAATAAATTATGTCATATATAAAATATATAATATATTTAATTTGGTAATTAAATTAAAATAATTTAAAAATTAAATTTAAATTAATTTTAAGAATTTAAAATTTTTATATATAATCTTGTTAGATTTTTTAAATGTTCGTACTGGCAGAGATGTGTACAAGCTTAATAATAATATTTTATATAGTGTTTTAAGATTTACAAAGCACTTTGTATTTATTATCACAACCCTAAGCAGCAGGTGCTATTCTTGTCCCCATTCTCCCCCATATTCTTGAGCCCCAGAGAAGTTAAGTGACTTACCAAGGCTCAAACTGCTAATAAACACCTGAGGCAGAATTTGGACCCTTCTCTTCCTGATTTCAAGCCCAGTACTCTTTCCACAACTTTAAACTTCCTCTTCTTTCCCATTCTTTTTCTTCCTTAGGTTCTCAAAATTTTAGTTCATCCATAATACAGCAAATAATCTTGGTCCATACTGTGCTGGATTGATAAAAGAACACCAGTAGCTTGTAAAAATACAATTCTGTGCCACCAGCCACCAGTATTAAAATTTATTTTCGTTAAATGTGACTTTTCAATTTTGCATTCTGCTGCATGATTTAATAGGTAATTCTGATCCTATTCCTTCACAGCCTAGACTCTTGAGGGCCCCTCCACCACCTATGTGAGAACCTTCCCCTTCTGAAGTCATTACTCCCACAGATATTTATCCTCTTTGTAGCTCCACAGAGCAGGAGCCATGTCTTAACCAAACTTTTGTGTATCACACAGTGCTCTGAACATAGTAGGTACTCAATAAACCTTTGCTGAATTCACTCAAATTTAATTCTTGACTTCAGCTAGATCTCTGATCAGGAATCATATATTCAAGGAGAATAAATTCCCTGAGGCTTAGAAGGCAATTTACATCAATGACAAAGGATGGATTGTAGCTGACTAGCTCAGCTTCTTTCCCCCCTTGCCAGCACAAGTTGAGTTAAAGGTCACACTAGTCATGGCGGGGGAAAACCCCAGTGACCAGAGAAAAGCAGCAGTTCCAGCCTCCCTGCTGAGAGTCATGACCCTTTCTGGCTTTCATCCTTCCTTGTCTCTCCTCTCTCTTCTTAGACCTCAGAATTCTGCCCTCCTCACCTCCACTGACCTCCCTGTAGGGGGCATTCCTTTGCCTTTTTCCCAGCTGCTTCAGGGAACAAACCCTGGCTCCATCCCACTAAAAAAGAGCTCACAAACACTTAATAGAATCCTGATGTATCATCATTACATTTCTGGAGTTTCACCATAAATAAACGTAGTGCTTTTCATTTTCACTGAAATGAAAGTAAATTAGATAATTCAGTATATTTTAATTACAAAGCCAACGAGAGCAGCAAAAGCAATAAACATTTATTAAGTGCTTGTTGGATACAAAACTGTGCTCAGTGAGATACAAAAAACCACCATACAGAGTAGAACATAAGTGCACAAAAAAATATAACACCCTCCATTTGACTTTCTTTCCCAACATCACCCTAGCCCCTTCCTATCTTCCTAGCCATTTTATGCCTGAATTCCCTCCATGCACTCCACAATCTATCCTCGTTGGCCTACTTGGAATTTCTCAAATACAAAATTCCATCTTCTGCCCCTTTATCTTTGCACTGGCTGTCCATCATACCTGGAATGTTCTGCCTCCTCACTTCTTTCTCTCAATTTCCCTGGCTAGCTTAACCACTGTCTACTTCCAGAATTTGTTTATTTTTAGTTTTCAACATTCATTTCCACAAGATTTTGAGTTCCAAGTTTTCTTCCCATCTCTCACCTACCCCCACCCCAAGATGGCAAGCATACTGATTACCCCTTCCCTCAGTCTGCCCTCTCTTCTATCCCCCCTATGATCCCCCTTACTTTCTTGCAGGGAAAAATGGATTTCTATACTTCATTACCTGTATATCTTATTTCCCAGTTGCATGTAAAAACAATTTTATAACATTTGTTTTTAAAACAACGGCTTCCCAGGGTCTCATCTGGCCAAATCACACAACTCTTCCCAAAGTGAGCCCCAAACCAAAACCTCACATCAGGGTGTATATATAGCCTTCTCCTGGCTCAGAGACTGTCACAGCCCTCTTGACCCACTGCCCAATCACAAAGCAACAAGGCACCGGCATTCCCAAAAAACAGGCGTCCCGCCACAGGCTCCATGTGACCACATTCAGCCTATTAGGGGACAGAGTATACTTTCAAATCTGGCAAGGTTCTCAGAGTCACTTAAGCCACTTTAGCAAAGGGCCTAGGGGCAGGGAAGATCTTCAGATTCCCATAACAAGGTAATACATGTGTAGTTATGCAAAACATTTCCATATTGTGAAAGACTGACTATATTTCCTTCCATCCTATCCCGACACCATTTATTCTATTTTCTCCTTTGACCCTGTCCCTTTTCAGAAGTGTTTGCTTCTGACTACCCCCTCCCCCAATCTTCCCTCCCTTCTCTCATCTCCTCTCCCATATCCCTTTCCCCACTACTTTCCTGTAAGGTAAGATACCCGATTGAGTGTGTATGTTATTCCCTCCTTAAACCAAATCCAATGAGAATAAGGTTGACTTATTCCCATTCACCTCCTTGCCCTTCCCCTCCATTGTAACAGCTTTTTCTTGCCTCTTTTATGTAAGATAATTCACTGTATTCTATCTCTCCCTTTCTCTTTCTCTCAATATATTCCTCTCTTACCTCTTAATTTTATTTTTTAGATATCATCTCTTCATTTTCAACTCACCCTGTGCCCTCTGTCTGTGTGTACATATACACACACATATATGCACACATATATATAGGTACACACATACAACCACCTATACACACATATATATGTGTATATACATACATACATGCAAACGTATCTATATCTATCTATCTATCTATCTATCTACCTATCTATCTGTCTATACATTTTCCCTTCAACAATCCTAATACTGAGAAAAGTCTCATGAGTTACAAATATTGTCTTTTTCTATGTGGGAATGGAAACAGTTCAACTTTAATAAGTCCCTTATGGTTTTTCTTTCCTGTTTACTTTTTCATGTTTCTCATGATTCTTGTATTTGAAATTCAAATTTTCTGTTCAGCTCTGGTCTTTTCATCAAGAATGCTTGGAAGTCCTCTATTTCATTGAATGTCCATATTTTCCCCTGAAGCATTATACTCAGTTTTGCTGGGTAGGTGACTCTTGGTTTTAGTCCTAGTTCTTTTAACCTTCAGAATATCATATTCCAAGCTCTCCAATCCCTTAATGTAGAAGCTGCTAGATCTTGTGTTATCCTGATTGTGTTTCCGCAATATTCAAATTATTTCTTCCTGACTGCTTGTAATATTTTCTCCATGACCTGGTAACTATGGAATTTGGCTATAATATTCCTAGGAGTTTTATTTTTGGGATCTTTTTAAAGAGGTGATTGGTGGGTTTTTTCCATTTCTGTTTTACCCTCTGTTTCTAGAGTATCAGGGCAGTTTTCCTAGATAATTTCTTGAAAGATGATGTCTAGGCTCTTTTTTTGATTATGGCTTTCAGGTAGTCCAGTAATTTTTAAATTATCTCTCCTGCATCTCTTTTCCAGGTCAGTTGTTTTTCCAATAAGATATTTCACATTGCCTTCTATTTTTTTCATCATTTTGGATCTATTTTATATCTTGATTTCTCATAAAGTCATTAGCTTCCATTTGCTCCATTCTAATTTTGAAGGAATAATTTTCTTCAGTGAACTTTTAAAGGACCTCCTTTTCTGTTTGCCCAAATCTGCTTTTTAAGGCATTCTTCTCCTCATTGGCTTTTTGGACCCTTTTTGGCATTTGAGTTAGTCTATTTTTTAAGGTGCTATTTTCTTCATTATTTTTTGGGTCTCCTTTGGCAAGCTATTGACTCATTATTCATGCTTTTCTTGCATTATCCTCATTTCTCTTCCCAATTTTTCCTCTACTTCTCTTAATTGATTTTCAAAATCCATTTTGAACTCCTCCATGGCCTGTGACCAATTCATATTTTTCTTGGAGGCTTTTGATGCAGGATTTTTGACTTTGTTGTCTTCTTCTGATTCTATGTTTTGATCTTCTTTGTTACCACAGAAAGATTATATAGTCTGATTTTTTTCTCTGTTTCCTCATTTTCCCAGCCAATTACTTGACTTTTGATCTCTTTGCCCAAGTAGGGCACTCTGCTTTCAGAGTGGAGAGTGCTCTGTCCCAAATTTCTGAGGTTTTGTGCAGCTATTGTCAGAGCTACTTCTAGGCACCTGCCTCAGAACTGTGAGGAGGACTCCCTCTCCACAGCCACCACAAGCTCTACTACACCAGTGCTCCTCCTCACCCTAGGACTGCCACTCAAGACTGTGACCCAGATCCAAGCAGGACAAAACAAGGGAATACTGCCTCAGGGCCAGCAAATAGATTCCCATAATTGCCCTCTGATCAGCTGCTTGATCCGCCCATCATCTGTGGATCTGGAGTTTTGGAAGTAGCCTCCACTGCTGCTGCTGCTGCTGCTGCCGCTGCCTCTGCTACCACCTCCATCATCTGGAGGACTGGGGCTAGACCATGCTCTTCTCTCACCTAGGTCCAACAGAGCTTCCCAACTGATCTTTTACTTTGTCTTTGGTGTTTGTGGGTTGAGAAGTATGGCAACCACCACGACTGCTAGTGATTCAGTCCCTAGAGGTCTGCTCTGGCCCAATCTGTGCCAGCATGGCCCTCACGGAACTGTGCTCTGCTTCCAACCCGGTCTAATAAACCCTTCCTGTCAGCCTGCCAGGCTGTCTTCAGCTGGAGATGTGTTTCACTCTGTCATTTTGTGGGTTCTGTAGCTCTAAAATTTGTTTAGAGTCATTTTTTACAGGTATTGGAGGTGATCCTGCTTTTACTCTGCCATCTTGGCTCTGCCCCCCACTATCTACTTCATTTTCCCCAGCTATAAAATGGGGATAATAATAGCACTTACTTCATAAAGTTGTTATGAGAATCAGATGAGGTGATATTTCTGAAAAGCATTTAGCAAGTGCTCAGCACATAGTAGGCACTATATAAATGCTTATTCCCTTCCTCCCACCTCTTGTTGACTGACTGACTTGACTAACAAAATACTATGTGAGATCTGAGCAAGGAAAGATGATTTTTGACTGCACAGAATGTCAGGTGGAAAAGGACCTCAGAGACCTTCTAGTCAACCCCATACCTAAACAAGACTCCTGTCTTCTACTTCTTTGACAAGTGGTCATCTAGCCTTCATTTAATGACCTTTAATGAGGGGAAGCCCACTACCCCCATGAGGACATCCTTGTCATTTTGGAACACTTTCGATTGTTAAGAAATTTTTCCTTACCTTGAAGCTAAACTTTATTCTCTTTATCTTTATCCCATTCATTGCTCATAGATCTTTCTCATGGGTTTAAGCAGAATCAGTGTAATCTCTCTTCCATGAGACAGAGCTTCAAATACTTGAAGACAACTATCACATCCTCTCCTAAGTTTTCTCTTCTCTAGGGCTGAACATCTTCCATTCTTCCAATCAGTCCTCATGTGACATGATCTCAAGCCTCTCACAATCCAGGTAGCCTTCTTCTGGACAGCTTCTTGATGTCCTCTTGAAAATGGGATCCCCAGGTCCTGAAAGTGTGGTCCCCAGAAGTGAAAAGAGATGTGACCTAATCAGGGCAGAATACAATGATACTATCACCTTCCTAGTTCTGGATACCACACTTCCACTAATTCCCAGATTCTAGACAAACTGTTTAGCCACTCCTCCATCTTTTCCTTAGGTAGTTGACTTTTTGAATCCAGCTATAGGACTTTACACTCATCCCTATAATATATCACATTCTATTCAATCTGTATTGTTGCCTGTTGAAATAGTTTGAAATCTTGAATATGTCATCCAATGTACTGGCTATCCCTCTCAGCTTTGTGACATCTGCAAATTTTATAAGCATATCATCTATACCCTCATCAATAAAAATGTTAAGTAGTGTAGGACCAAGCACAGAACTTGAGATAGTTCCCTAGATGCCTCCCTCCAGGCTGACAGCTATCCATTTATGACTACTCTTTAAATTTAGTCAATCAGTCATTAAATTCACCTAATAGAATTACCACCTAGGCCACTTATGTGAAGAACTTTGTCAAAGTTAAGCGGGAAGGAAGGAAAGAAGGAAGGAAGGAAGGAAAAGAAAAGGGAAAGAGAAAAGAGAAAGGGAAAGGGGAGGGAAACAAGATGGAGAGATGAATCTAGAATGACCTGTTCTTTATGAAGTCATATTGACTCTTCTCTTTCTACATGTTCACAACACCCTTCTTTAATAATGTGTTCTAAACTTTTTCCAAGAATCAAAGCCAGGTTCACTTATCCAGTCCTGGTGACTTAAATCTTGGGGAGCTCTTTGCTGTATTAATACCCTGGGGAGGCAACAGATTTCTGTTACTAATTTGAAGTAGGCATATTACTCCTTAGCATGGAGTCCCCAACCATCTCTACTCATTTTGTCTTCTTTCAGTGGAGGAATTCATAACATTTTTTTGTCATGAACCTCTTTGGGAAATTGGTGAAGCCTTTAGACCCCTTCTCAGGATAACAACATTTTAAATGCATAAAATTACATATATATATACATATATATATATATACACACACACATATATATATACACACATATACACACACACACACACACACACACACACACACACACACACACACACACACACACACACACACACACACATATATATCAGTGGTTCTCAACCTTCCTAATGCCACGACCCTTTAATATTCCTATGTGGGTGGACCCACCTGGAGATGCATAGAGGAGCGATGTCTCGGTTCCTAAGACCATCGGAAATATGTGTTTTCCGATAGTCTTAGGCAACCCCTGTGACCCCTGTGATAAGGGTCATTTGACCCCCAAAGGGGTCGCAACCCACAGTTTGAGAACCGCTGAGATATATATATATATATATATATATATATATATATGTATGTATGTATGTATATGTGTATATAGATATAGATATAGATATAGATATGATTATGAAGGAATCCAATTATGTTGAAATACAACTATCAAAATATTTTTTAAAACAAATTCATAGACTCTCAGATTAAAAATTCCTGGTAAAAAAATCCCTGGTGTAATATTTGAAGTTATTCAATCAAAGTGACTAAAATGCCTTTTGACCTAGAGATACCATTTCTATGCATCTACCTCAAGAAGGACATTAATAAAAAGAAAGTCCCCATATGATATTAATTATCGTAGCCATTTTGTGGTAGAAAACAACTGGAAACAAAGTAGATGTCCATCCACTGGAGAATGGCTAAAGGTACTGTGGTACACAAATGTAATGGAATATTACTATTCTATAAGAAACAATGAAATGATGAATACAGAAAAGCATAGAAAGACTTAGATGAACCGATGCAGAATGAAGTAAGCAAAGCCAAGGAAATAATATACACAAAGTCTACTACAATGTAAATGGAAAAAGAACTACAGCCACAAAATAATTTAAATTATAATAAGAACTAGCGCTTATCTAACACTTTAACATTTGCAAATCACTTTATTATCAAATTTGATCCTCACGGCATTCTTAAGAGGTAGGGGGTATTATTCTCCACCTCCTCCTCCCCCCCCCTCCCCGCAGCAGCTGGTAGCACATTGGACAGAACCCTGGGCCCGGAGCCAGGAAGGCAGGAGTTCAAATCCAGCCTCAGACACTGACTGTGTGACTGAGCAAAATCACTTAGTTTTTATTTGCCTCAATTTCTTCAATTATAAAATGGAGATAATAATAATAATAGCACCTACCTTCACAAGGTTATTGTGAGAATGAAATGAAATAATATTTGTCAAAAGCACTTGACACAATGCCTGGTACTATATAAATGCTTTTTCCCTTCCCTATTCCCTCTACATTTTACATATGGGGAAGCTGAGGCAAAGGGAGATTAAATGACTTAAGGTGGTATAGCTTCTAAATTTCTGTGGCAGGATTTTAAACCCAGGTCTTCCTGACTCCAAATTCTGTGCTCCATCCACTAAAAGACTAGCTCCCAAAAAAAAGATATGAGAAAACATCCATTCTTTTATGGAGATGGGAAGTCCACAGTGTGAAACTACATATACTTTCATATTGTTGCTACGTATTGATTGGTTTTGCTGAATTTTTTTCTTCTTTTTCTTTTTTTCTTAATTTTTTTTTATGGGATGGTTTTCTGGGAGGGAGGGGGAAATCCTGGAAGAAATGTCAAAACAAATGATCTTACCTCTTCTCTGGTGCCACTATTGTATGTAGAACAATTACATCCCTCTTGCTGCACCAGTAGCTGCTGCTTCTTCAGAGGGTCCAGGTCCACCCTCAGTGCAGAAAGCTGCCTGCCTATTACTTAGGCCCAAGCATTCAGTGGTTCCTGTTGTTCCCTCCCTCCCTTGTCACATTCCCTCACCTTCCAGCCTATTGACAGGTTAGGTTTTCCCTCTGCCTCATCATACCCTTTTTCACTTTGCTTCTCCCTTGAAGCCCTTCTTCCATTTCTTAACACTTTCCCTCAGAGATTATCTCCAATTTATCCTGTCTATATGTCGTTTTTGGTAATTGTTGACTTTTTATCTCTCTCATTAGACCATGAATTCCTTGAGAGCAAGGACTGGTTTTTGCCTTTCTTTTTATCAGCAGCACTAAGTACAGTGCCTGGCACATAGTAGGACTTCAGAAATGCTCTTGACTTGACTTGACTGGAAGTGTTTCTCTAACTCTCTTACGAACTCTTAGGAGGAAGACAAACCTGCTCTTCAGGTGTGAATAGCACTTACTTCAGCCCTGGTAGAAAGATAAATATGGTGCCCTCTATCCAGGTCACCATAGAATTGAAGCTAGATCCTTAGGGTTCTGTCATTCTTCTTGGTAGTTCTATGGCAAACTCCCTGTTTAAAAGCCTCATCATAGAGGTAGCTTTGGGCAGATGGTACTTTAGACCCTCTTGTTGACTCACAGCCTGTTCACTTCAGCTTCCCATAGCAGTGAGTAGCATGAATGTCTTACATCTCTTCAATTTATTAGTCTACCTTTATCCAGGGCCAAATCTTCCATTAAATTTAGTAACCCATCGCAAAAGAACTGTATTTTTGGAGTTGCTTAATCAACTCTTCGTAGCTCCTGAATTCTCTGTTTGCTAGGTATTAGTAGTGCAGTACCCAGAAAATAAGGCAACCAAATGGAAAGAGAAGTCACAGGCTTGGATAATCCAAAAATTAAACTATTAGACCCCATACAATCAATAATTTACTACACTTGAGTCTTAATGGAGATCAAAGCATACAATTTTTTACTCTGTTTTTTGTGGGATGTTTTTCTTGGTCTCTGTTTTCTTTCACAACATGACATAACATTTCACAACATGGAAATATACTTGCATAATTGCTCATATATAACCTATATCAAATTGCTTACCTTCTTATGGAGGGAGGGAGGAAGGGAGAGAATTTGGAACTCTTAATTTCTTTTAAAATAGTGTTAAAATTGTTTTTACATGTAATCGAGAAAAATAAAATATTATTCAAAAAATAAAAGTTCAGTTAAGTAAAAAAATATACTAGTTTATGGCATTTTGAAGGAAGAATGGATCATTACAATCTTGAATATGTAAAATCTACTTCAGTCTCTACAAGTCAGCCATTTACATTTGATTTTGGTGGCATTTCTCTCGACCTTGGACCATAGAGCTAATGCACTGGGGGTGGAATCTACATTTTTGGTTCTTCAGTTATTGCGTGATTTCATTGATGAGGTCATGTCCTTCATTGTTATATGGTATATATTATTCATTCATGTCGCCTCATCTTCTGAAATTTTTGACCATGTGTTTCCATAAATATTGTGTGGGGGATACACTCATCACCCTAAAGGCTTTCTTTTTAAATGCTTTCTGAATGTAAGTGCAAGACCAGATCTATTGATTCCTTATTCTTAATACATAACCAGCCTACTTCCCTTTTCAGTTTTAAATGGCACTGATGCCTTTTTTATCACTTCTTAGACACAAATCATCATTGGTTAAATACAACAACACTTCAGTCTGCTTAAAGAATATCTTTCATTGCCATTAGAAGATGCATGTCTACGTACATACACACACATACATGTATATTGTGGGCAGCTAGGCAATTCAGTGGACATTGTTGGGTATGAGATCAGGAAGACCTGAGTTCAAATCCAACCTCAGACTCTTGCTAGCTGTGTGACTTGGGCAAATCGCTCAATCTCTTTGCCTCAGTTTGTCTGTCAAATGGGGATAATAATAGCACCTACCTTCCAGGGTTGCTATGAGGACCGAGTGAGATAATAATTCTAAAGTGCTTAGCACAGTGTCTGGCACATAGTAATCAGTATATAAATATTATTGTTATTTCCGTATATGTGCAAAATATGCACATATGTATTTTATGTGTACATGTTGTTGGTCATTCATCAGTCTTGTCCAACTCTGTGTAACCCCATGGATTTTTGGTCTGTGAGATTTTTTGGGAAGGATAATGGAGTGGTTTGCTGTTTTCTTCTCCAGTATGTCCACATTTTATAGATGAGAAACTGATGCAAATAGGGGTTAAGTGACTTGCCCAAGGTTACATAGCCAGTAAGTGTCCGAGGTCAGATTTGAATTCGTATCTTCCTGACTCCAGGCCCAGTGCTATATCCACTATACCACCTAGCTGTCCCAGTACACACACACCCACACCCCCCCACACCCACACGTATATTATATATATATATATATATATATATATATATATATATATATGTACATACACACACGTATTTGTTTATTCCAGAGCTCTGTATGCATCATCTGTGAATTCAGCAAAACAAAATACACTGTTTTCAATCCTACACTTTAATATATATATAATATAGATACAGGAAAACTCACACAAACAGCTAGCTAGTGCCAGCCTGAATAGCTCTCAGCCTCTCTTGCTCATTATTTCTGGATTTTTGTGAGTCTCTTCTCAGCATGATATCTTCATGTTTTATTTCATTAAGTAGTTACGCCTATTTATTGGTTGTCTTCTCCCTGAGGGCAGCCTTTTCATTAGAAACTTTCTTTGCCCTTGACCCCTAGGGAATAGTTCCTCTGTCCATTATGAGAACTCAAGTCTTGCAATACAGATGAGATATGTAGCTAATTTGGGGCTACTCGTGCTTTTTCTAAATGGGAGTAGAACAGCTTTAAAGAGGAAAAGGACTATATTACCAGTAGGTTTCCATCAGACCATCTCTAAGAAGATTTTATGATCTTATTATATGTTCGAGGAGAAATCATTCTGAGAGTAGGTCTTAATGGATACAGACCCATCGTCCCTGCAGCATCAATATAAGTGGTACTCCAGGCCACGGCTATTGTTAATGAGTTTTCTGTATTGGTGGCAGGGCTAAAATACCCTCTTTGTCTATTTTTGCTGCATTGTGTTGGCCAGGCTTATTGATAGTCCTTAACTCTTCCTCTACCCCCCACCACTTTCTCTGAATGTAGTCTCCTCTCCAACGAGCAGGAATTATTACCAAACAGAGGTATTTGCCTACAATTTCCCATCTCTAAATTCTGCTTGCAAATTTCTCACTGAATCAGTTGAGGCAAAGAATTCAAATATGTCAAAGGCATGTATTGAAGACTATGTTGTTTTTTTGAAAGCTTTAGCTTAGACTGCTCTCCTTTTTTAAAAGAAATAATGTCCCTTGAATTCATTTAGAATTCCATTGTAGTTGCAATTAATTTTGGAGGAGAGAGAGAAAGGCAGGGAGGAAAATCCAATGTACATAAAATGATTTTGGAAAAAGCTAAGCAATATCCAAATGTAAAATATGAGAGTGAGTGAGCTTCCTAATTCTGAGAATCATTTTTCTGATTTTAGCTCAAGAGTTTAGTCACTTTCCACCAAAACATTCTGAAGCGGATAGAGGGAGAATTGTTGGAATATCTCCCTAAGAGAAGAAGGTCGTTTGAGCTGATGGTGGCAGAATTGATCACATGCTAAGCAAGGCATCATTTCATCCTTTTAGGGAAAGAGTATGGCAAAGCAGATGCAAGATTTCTTCATTCAGATCCCACCATTGTATCCCTGGAGATGGTGACTGTTGTTCTCGTTGGATTGCTAATCTTGCTCCTCATTTATGCCATATTAAAAGAGAAGTACTATCGGTAAGTGCTGGTAGTCAGTCCTTATCAAAATCAAGTGTCTGATAATGAAATCCGGGTGAGCTGGCCAAAGTAAGTAGCTAGAAGGAAAATAGCACACGAAAGAAAACTGTGCAATCTTAGTTACGTGATTCTGTGGCCATCAGGATAATTTCAAGCTGTTCAAAATTGAGACTGAGAGAAATGTGATCCCAGGTGGCAATCTAATTGTGGGCTTTGGAGATCATACACAAGAGAGCAGGAGGCTGCATCGTTTTCCAGCCGATATTTTAAAGCAAATAGGAGGCATTTCTGCTGAGTCTTCTCCAATGTCTGCAGCACAACCACATTCCGCCTTCCACAAAAGTAAATTATGCTTATGCCAATCGTTCTAAGTTTGATGTGCAATGTAAAAAGAGCAATGATTCCTAAAAGCATTGGATGTTTTTTTTGTATTGCTTTTCTTTTTAACTAGCCTAAAATGTTGTCTTTGAGGAGTTGATGGATACATTATTAATAACAGTCACAAACCAAAATATGGGTATGCATTGTACTAAGGTGAAGAGCAGAGAGACTTTTATTGGCATCGTTAATTTTCCTTTATTCTCTTTTTGCTTCTCCCCAAGACAAAATAGATTAGAGCTCATTGATACTGCCTTGTGGATGGCTCTCAAGACTGGTGCTAAATTAACAGCAATGTGGTCATTTGTTTAATAAACTTACTTGAATAAACTTTAATAGCTTAAAATTTTACTAAGACTTTTAGAATGTCCCATATATTAGAATTCTGTACAGGGCCTTGCATATAGGCATTTAATAAATGTTTATTTCACTTGTCATGTTTGTTTAATTTGATTTGTTTTTACCCCAGTTCTTATGGAAGAATTAAAATATTAAATTTATTCATCTACTGGATATATTGGTGGTAATAAATGGGTACCAAAGAGTTTGCCCCAGGTACCATGTTCCTCAGTTCTAGATCTTTTTCTTCTTTTCTTCCTTTCATTCTTAGTTCTTTTCTTCCATTTTTCCTTCCTTCTATCCTTTTCCTTCCATCCTTCCTTCCATCTTTCTTTTCTTCCTTCTTTCTTTCCTTTCATTCATTCAGTCATTTAAGTGTTTGTCCAACTAAAATTAATAGGCAATCATCTCTATTCTTGATCAGTTGTATTCTTGCCATCTACTTAAGGGCAGGCCTAGTTGCCTTTATCAAAATGTTCTCTCTAGAAATGATGGAAGTCATCAGTAATGAGATCTGCTTTGCCCTTGCTTTCAGTACACAAAAGGATCAGTCTTGATAGAGTTATTTTGTTTTGTTTGTAATGAGAAACTTTGATTGAATGGTTGTTGGTGAAGAAGAAAGCTGTCTCATGACCGAGGTGGAACGGTGCTCCAAGGTGCCTCTCATTCCTTTCTCCTGTCTCTTCAACAGGCATTTCATTCAGATTACCCTGTGTGTGTGTGAACTGTATGGCGGGTGGATGACCTTCTGTCCAGAATGGCTTATTGGAAGCCCCAACCTTAACACCAGCAACTGGCTTTATCTTTGGGTCTATTTGGCATTTTTTAATGGTTTATGGGTATTGATTCCAGGACTGCTACTGTGGCAGTCATGGATAGGACTCAAGAAAATGCACCAGAAGGAAATGAAGCCAGGAAAAAAGTTCAGATAAATTTTCAATATCACAACTGTATCATTTGTTTATGTCATTGAGCGTTTTAGCCTACTGTTGTGTGTCAAAGATATAATAACCAATCCTTTCAAATTACTTTTCTTCCGGTTGTATTTTCTAAACTGATTTGTTTTCCTTAACAGTAAAACGCAGAGGAATCAGGGGTTCAGGATTTTTAAATTAAATATAAGGATAACTTTACAATTTAATTTGTGCCAATAATGAATTTCATAAAATTGTGCAGTTGTACTACATTAATAAATATTATGATTTGTTATAGAGTCTTGTATACTGTGTTGTTTTAATCCCTTGATTGAGAGGTTAAAAAAAAAAGCTAAACAAAGCTTCATTATCTTCCCATTAATTCTTTAAGTGGGCACCATAGTAAACATCAAAAGTAAATCTAATTTTTTATTTTGCTTTTATACTTTCTGGTTTGTTGGCATCTGAGAGAAAGCTGATGGTAACAGGCCTCTAAGCCCTAGGTCAGGAGAGGGGACTGCAGATCTGGCCCATAACCATGTTGATACATCAGCTTGGAATATAAGGGTAAGGATAGAGTATATGAAGCTATCATTTTAAAAAGAAAGGAAGAAAATAAGCATTTATTAAGTGTCTACTGTGTGCCAGGTACTGAGCTAAGCATGTTACAAATATGGCCTCATTTGGTCATCTCAATAACCCAGTGAGATAGGTGCTATTATATGTCTATTTTACAATTGAAGAAACTGAAATTACATGACTTGCCCAGCTGGTAAGTGCCTGAATCTGATTTTAGGTCTTCCATACTCTAGGCCCAGTGCTCTATCCACTGCACCATTTAGCTTCCTATGAGAAGTATACCAAAAAGGTCAAGGTTTTGGTCAAGTTGAGCCAGAATCAACTTGACAGCATCTCTCTAGATCTGTCCTGTTGATCTAGTATCAAGTTGCATTCTCCTGACTTTCCACTTGTCCCCTGAGATTTTGTTGTTTTAGATAATCTCAAACCCAGATTTTCTATCTAGCCTGATTTTTGAAGTATGCTAATTGAATTTGCAATTGGATTCAGACCTTTTCCCAGGATTGACTTCCCTCCCCCCTACCTATACTTCTTCTGATTGCTCTAATCACCAGCATGATATTAGGGAACTGTGGTGATTCCCAGAGTAATTTGACATCTTATGTTTTTATATAGTATAGATAGATGGATGGATAGATAGATAGATAGATAGATAGATAGATAGATAGAATTGAGCCTTATTTGTTCAGATAGTTGGAAGATAAACTGATCACCTGAAATCTCATGACCTCAGGTTTTGATACTCAACACCATCTCAGCTTACCCTCAATTGCCTCTGCCCTCTGACTGGAGGGCTAGAACCACAGAGCATTTCACTCTTCCCAAAGCCTTCCTTCAGAGCAGCGGTTCTCAACCTGTGGGTTATGTTCACTTTGTAACAATGAAAATGCATCCTGCACATCAGATAGATTCATAACAGTAGCAAAATTACAGTTATGAAGTAGCAACAAAAATAATTTTATGGTTGGGGGTCACCACAACATGAGGAACTGTATTAAAGGGTCATGGCATTAGGAAGGTTGAGAACCACTGCTTTAGAGAGTCTTCACAACCTTCCTGGTAGCTCCATTTCCCATCCATCAGCAGCTCTGCTTGGTTTCAACTCTATGGCACCATGCCCCAGTCAGGTACCCCCTAGTAACACTCCCCCCGCCATGCTTTTCAGCTTCATTTTGTCTATTGTCTTCAACCATCAGATTGTAAGCTCCTTGAGGGTAGGGACTAGATTTTTTAAAAATCTGTATCCACAGTGCCAGCACATAGTAGGAGTTTAATAAATGTTTATTGAGTTGAATTTATTTAAATGAATTGGAGAATTTGGTGTAGTGAACACAGATTTAGAGTCAGAGGTTGAATTCAAATCTTAACTCTACTATTTACTACCTGTATGCCTTTGGACAATCAATATAAACCAGTGGCTGTTAAACACCTATTATGTTCCAGGTGCTGTTCTCAAGACTGAAGATAACAAATAGGAGGAAACAATTCTTACTGTCAAGGAACTTTAATTCTAGCAAGTTACTTAATTTTTCTGGGTCTCAGTTTCCTCAACTGTAAATTAAGGGGTCTGGCCTATATAACTTCTGATTCCTTCAAACTCTAAATCTCAGATCTCATGATGTTACTCATTAATTCAGGTTGATTGGAGGGAGGGGGAAAAGGGGTGGTTGGACCAGACTAAATTAATGAAAAGTCTGATTTATAAGCAATTAAAGAAATGTAATTACATATAGAAACTAGAACTGTGTTAAAAAGTATTAAATCATTGAGATCCTTATGGGACCTACTTTGATGAATTGATAAAATTGATTCATAATGAATTATCTTTTTTTTATAAATGGATGCTTTTAAAAGGTGTTTGCACAAGCCTAACTCTTGTTGACATTGTTAATTAATCTTGATAGTTCTTTAAATCTTGATGTACATGTTGATGTGATTTGCCCTGGTCTAATCCAAAGTTTGCAAACATTTTCAATTGATCAGAAGGAAGACCAGATGGAAAACCAAATGAAAGTCATCTCACCAGATAAGAATACTTGGAGGATTTTCATTAAAATCCACCAGTCCTTTTGTTTGGTTGGAAAAGCACCAAACTATATTTGTAAATTGTCCACTGAATTGTCTCTTCAAATACTATGTCTCTTTCCCTGCTGGTATAGAAATAACCTTTATCTGCACAGTGGATTTATCTTTCTTTACAAATACCATGCTTTATTTTGCAATGTAGAATATTTTAATTTATGAATTTAGACCTGTGTGTTGGAAAAGAAGGGAGGAGGTATATTAAGTCTATTCCCCTTGGAGATTGAGGTGATAGAGGGGCAAATGTACCCCCTTTCCCCTTGTTTTTTTTTTACCCTGGTTCCTGCTATATTATTTCAGTAAATATCCCTTTGTAAAAGCTAATTGATGTTAATTGGTTAACTGATATTGGGGGTAATAAACGTTACTGATGATATTGGGGAAAACATTGGAATGGTGATTTGAACCAATAGCATTAGAAGAAGATACCCTAATCCCCTCAGGGATATACCTAGAACCCTGAGAAGAAGTAACCATCTCTGGGGATTGAATCTGAGGGGGGGAGTGTTGAGGTCTACACTAGGAAAGACCTAATGTAGAGATGGAATAGATGGCCGCCTTGTATCCTGTGATGTATACTTTGAGGAGATCCCTTTCCCACAGAAAATACCTAGTGTGGATACATATTTTCCCAGTGCGGACATAATCCATCCTTACCCTTTTGTCCTATGTAATTCTTGTCCATATCCTTCCACAAATTCTCCAAAGAAGATTAACACAATGTATTGGAGACCTTGCTGTGCTTTTTAAAATATTTCATACCAGTACAAAAATTGGGCTGTCCAGCTGTTTTCTCTGGCTTTGGCTATATGGCTGGCCCACCTCCTCTTCTGGTCATTGAGAATGCCTTCTGTGTGGCATCCAATTCACATGTTATCTTGCTAATGTCCTGCAGCTTACTCATACCCACCATTCATTGTTTGGGTCATCAGCAGATTATGAATTCTATAATTTACATCCACTTAGCATCTCTAGGAGAATGGTGGTATTAAAAAGACAGGTTTTGGTTGCAGGGAAGAGATTAGAATGATTGAAAGCACAGAATAATTTCCATATGAGATCTAGCCACAGTCTTCTTAAAATGTCAAAATGAAAGAATATATGAAACTAATTCACATTCTGATGTTAGTGACTGGTAACTACTTCTCAGACCTGTACTCCTCCTGACTTTGACAGAGTCGATACAAGTTGGTTATGTGTCACAAATAAAGCTTTGTCTACAAACTAGTGGCTCATTTTGCTTTTAAAAAAAAAAGGTGAGGTAGCATATTTATTATTTTAAAAAGCACATTGGACTGAATCAGGAACCCCAGGTTCCAGCCTGACTGCCCAAATGAGCTGTTACTTAAGAAAATTATTTAATCTCTAGACTTTTTGCAAAATGGTGGTGGTGATAGCCATATGAACTGCATATACTCTACAATTCCTTCTAATTCCAATATTTTATCATTTTAAGATGGATTTCCATAGCCAACTGAGAACAGGACATTGGACCACATTTAGACCCAGAGGTAAATTTTGATGAAGGAGAGTCACAAGTTAGAATATGGGACATTACTAGCATTACTGAATCATCCTTTCATAGACAAGCCATGGAGGAAGCCCAGAGGACTCCCGAAAGCATGAGGATATGGAATATCCAAGCAGAGCAATGCTAAAGAGAAGAGATGAAAGAATACCAAAGATACCTTATGACCACCCTGATAGTACCTAGAATATTTATGGATATTACATATGTTAATATATCTATTATGAATACATTAATAATTTATATATTATATAATTGTGAATGAATTGATAATATGCATATTAATATTCTGTATTACTAAGAGTGACTCTGGGCTCCAGAGGGCCAGTGTATATATGTGTGTATGTTGGGGGGAAGGTGTTTGTGCTTTCCCACATCAGATTGGCCATGTACATGTATGGCCTCTGGGCAGGGTTGTATCTGGGATAGTTGCCCTCCACCTGTTTGTCTAAGTTACTTTAGTACAAAGCCTTAGGAGATGTCAGAAGGTCTAGGAACTGGAGTTTATACCAGTTCCTCAGAAGGCAAGCCCAGTGAGGAGTAACTTAGGAACCCAGCAGAGCAGTGGATTGATGGCAGGCAGCTAAGACTCCTGCTATATCATTGTGCTGTTATAAGATACTAATGTTATTTGGGCAGCTGGGTGGTACAGTGAATAGAGTGCTAGGTCTGGAGTCAGGAAGACTCATCTTCCTAAGTTTAAATCTGGCCTCATACATTTCCTAGCTCTGTGACTCTGGGCAAGTTACTTAACCCTGTTTGCCTCAATTTCCTCATCTGTAAAATGAGCTGGAGAAGCAAATAGCAAGCCTCTCCAGTATCTTTGCCAAGAAACCCCCAAATGTAGTCAATAAAGACTACACTGAACTGAAACCACCAAACAGCAACAAAACAACAAAGTTAATTGCTTATCAATAACATTGAGTCAATATCCACTGGCAAATTACATTGAAGCACTCATCACTGAGTCAATCAGTGGTATAGATGAGATACCAAATGTATAGATGGATGATTAGTTCTGAGAAGATTCTAAAATGGGAGTTCAGGTTTATAGCATTAGAAGAATCACTCTCACCCTCTCAGAATTACTTCTAGAACTTGGATGGAGGGAGGCAGCCAGCTGACCAGCCTTGCTAGTGCAAATAGGAGGGCTGAGGATTCCCAAGAATCTAAATAGCTTGGACGACGTCAAAGTAGTTTATAACAAGTACCGATGAGCAGCACTCTCTCCTCGAGGCATTTCCCTACTTACACCATTAGATGGCAAAGAAATTAGTTTGTTTTTAAAGACAACTTTAAGCTTTACGTGAATGACTTTCTTGAGACCACTGAGCCCAGTTACTACTTTCAATTCAAGAACGACATCTTAGTATAATAATTAGCTCATTTTAAAGTCTAAGTGAAATATAATAGCCCCAAAGGTTTACTTCTGTTGCAGCTTTAGGAAGTTTATTTTAGATGAAAAGTTATGAAATCTCACCTCTGCCAGGAAGTCTGCCCTGAGTACTCCAGACAGAAGTTCATTTTCTGTGCTACGTATGTACCTCGTAAGTCTAATATGGGACAAAATGTATATATAGTCAGTTCTCAACTTCTGAGGGGCTAACATTCCTAGAAAATGGCATGAAAGAAAAACATGAATGTTGATATGGTGAACCTATGGGAAAATCGGGGGTTATGCTCCTGGGACCACTAAAAACTCATCTTTCACTGGAGATTGCTGAAAATACACTTTGCATATTGTTCTTCTTTTTTTTTTTTTTTGCATTTTTGACTTTTATTTATTTTAGTTTACATCATTCATTTCCACGAGATTTTGAGTTACAAATTTTCACCCCATCTTTCCCCTACCCACCACCCCAAAACAGCCATCCCATTGTATAACCCCTCCTCCAATCTGCTCTCTCCTGTGTCCTCCCCCATCACCCCTCTGACTTTCCGGTAGGGCAGGATGGATCTCCCAACCACAGTGCCTGTGTATCTTAAGTCCCAGTTGGATCATATTGTTCTTTATAATAAAACATTAATTCTGCTAATAAGTAAAACACAGTAATCATGAAATAACCCATAAAATGCAGTACACAAAATAAAATTAGTAACGTGTAGATTTTTTCTGACTAGTAATTCCCTAGAATTCTGTGACCTTTTGTGCTAACATCTCAATAAAAACAATTGAATTCAGACAATATTCACTTTTCATAACACATGAAATCTACAGAACCACAAATACTACACAGCAAATAAAATTCTTAAAACTAAAACATTTTAAACTTGAACCTTATTTTCTAAGGTGTCAGATGGCAGTGTGAAGACATTGTATTGTATACTATAGTGCTACTAACCTCTCTACCTTGGCAGCCCTCTGAAAACCACAGGACTCTAGTCACTGTTGTCAGAAGACTCAGAGACTGGCAAAGTCTCAACATCACCTCCAGCGCTCCATCCTTCAGGGCTGGTGGATGTTGTTGGAGATCATGAAGGATGCATGAGCTTGAAATAATCTCTCAGCAACATCTGCTTCCTGCAGAGATCCTTAAGGGTCTCTGAGTAGGGGAGTATGGCAGAGGCGAGTTGATATTTAACATTGAGGCAGTGATGGATAATGGGATTTAGCCAGCTGGTCAGTTAGGCCAACAGCAGCTGCAGACATTACAACACAGGGTTTATCTAACACCTTTATTTTCTTACTAAGCCACAGTTGTGCTTCGCATGCTTGGGCTTAGAGACCAAAGGACTCACACTAGCTTTGGGGCTATAATTGAAGCATAAAACTTGAGTTTTAAAGGTAAATAATGAAAATATGCAATGAATGTGCAGGGAGCTCTTTATGGGGTAGTGTGAACAAAGCCAGTGAAGTGCCTTATACGATACCAGGCTTTCCACAAACTTACATGCATCACATCTCTCTTTTTTTTTTCCTCTGCTGTGCATAACTACTAACAGTGCTTTTGCCAGCTTGAAATGAAAACAAGGTTATTAATAAAATCAGGAGAATGCTTGAAGTTATGATAGTTAAACATGCAAATGTTAGGGATTGACTTATCTTCCCTTCATTTACCTATGCCCACCAACTATCAGATCATGTTTTCTTAGAGCAAGAATGGACCTTGGAGTGCTCATTTTTCAGATGAGGACACTGAGACCCAAATAAGTAAAGTGATTTTCCCAAAATCACACCGCTATTAGGCATTTAGCTTAACATGGCTACTCCCCTCCCCCTCTGCAGTTACCACAGCAACCATCTATGTTAGATTAAAAAGGGTATTTCTGCAAGGCAGCAGGAATTCTGCTCAAACCTCTGACACCAGTTCCCCAGAATCTTTTATGCTTCAGGTGTCAAGGAAGCCAAACAAACAATCACTACCCTCTGAAAGGGAATCTGTCCCTGTTTACATAAAATATGTGCCACTCCTACAACAGTTAGGAATCCGGACTTGGAAGGGTGGAAGCGCCCTCAGCAGAAATGAGAAAAGAGGATAGGTCCTAGGGGGTGGGGAAATAATCAGTTCTGGTTTGGACATTTTGGGCTTGGGAAGAAAATGTCTTCCTTTATCTTCCATTTCTGGGTCACGTTTAATTTGGTGGTTGCTTTCCTACTTCCTACTGTGAAAGGTTTGTATTCACTGTCCTTAGTTATCCTTTCACAGAAATGCATTAAATCCTGTAGGCATCTAAGCAATCAGAGCCCAAAGCAGGGGAGATGCTGCAGTTGGAGCTTTCTCATTCCATCCTATTACTCCTCAGAGGTAGGAATATTTGTCACTTGTTCAGAAATGCCATTGGTCCTGTTACAGTGACATCTGGTGGCTCTATGTTCATACTACAAATCGAATTGGTCTGTTTTGAGAAAAAACACCAACTCTTCTCTAACCACAAAATACATCACCATCTTCAGTCCTTTTGTGGGATACTTTTCTTCCTGTTTGTTCTCTCATGCATCCATGCCCCACACTCTCTTTTTCAGTTATTCTTTCTCTGCCTCACAACAAAAGCAATATCATTTCTTTCTCTATCTAACATCTCCTATCTGACTCTTGAAGTAGTAACCATGGGGTATTGTTTTGTTTTGTTTTTTGGAGGGGGGAAGGCAAGGCAATTAGGGTTAAGTGACTTGCTCAAGGTCACACAGCTAGTGAGTGTATGAGGCTGGATTTGGACTCGGGGCCTCCTGATTCCAGGGTCAGTGCTCTATTCACTGAGCCACCTAGCTGCCCCAACCGTGAGGTATTAATGGGTTCATTGTTTTGGAAGAAGTGAACCTAGCTCCATCAGATACACTGATGGAGAAGCAGCTGTAGGGTAATGGGGAAAAAATACCAAATTTAGACTCAATAGTTGGGGGTCAAACCTAAGTTCTGCCTCTTTACTGTTATCTATCACCTTCCATAAATCATTTAATCACTTTGCCTCAGTTTCCTTATTGTGAAATGGGAGATGACATCTGTACTATCAACAATCAGATTGTTGCAAGAGTCAAATAAAACCTGAGGTGCAATAACTATATGAACAATATAAAATGTTAGCCATTGGGATCATTGCTACCCCTGGGTCAGGCCTGATTCACTTCTGAGATTCATTCATTCAAAAAAATCTTTTGAACATCTGCTATGTGAGTGGCAGAGATTCTCTAGCCGATCACATGGCTGCCATTTTGGTGGATGGCACACACGCAGATTATTTTTAGCCTTGTGTTCTTAGGAGAAGGATCAGGTGGGTTCATTTTTGCCAAAACTTTGGTTCAAGGCCTTGGAGCTGTGGTGCTTTGTGAGTGTTTTCACTTGAGTTTTTGGATTCACAGCACAAGTGTGCCAATTTGAGAGAGCCATCCATATACCTACTCTATTTAAGTCTCATAGATGCATCTGTCTTTCATGACAGCCTGGAGGGACAGGAAGACTGAGGTGGGAATACAAAACAACTTTGGTTCTGGGTCTATTTTGAAGAAAGCGACTGATTTTGAAAGAGCAATACTTTGTTGTGTTTCTTTACAGCTTTAGCCCTTTTCCATACATTCTCCTCTGAAGTAAATAGATAACCAGAGCTGGATCAAAGTACTCGTGCAAACCTAGAGAAGGTTTGAAATTTGCACTCTCTGTGTTCCTGCACATAAAGAGCTTTGAACCTTTACTAGTCTACATACTAGAAAATCTATTGCAAAATAAATACCTAGAGACAATGGAGAACAAAATTATCTGGCATGTAATATGTGCATTTATAAAAACGCAATTCAATCAGTCAATCAACAAGTATTCATTTAGTGCCTCTATGTACCAGACATGTACTAGGGATACATAAATGATACTAAATACTAAATGATACTAAAATGAAATAGTTCCTACCAAGGTACTCAGTAGTTAGAGTACTGGACCTGGAATCAAGTTCCAATCTGGCCTCACTCAGATCCATACTAGCTGTGTGACCCTGGCCAAGTCATTTAATCTCTGACTGCTTCAGTTTTCTCGACTGTAAAATGGCACAGTGTTACTGTGAGAATCAAATGAGGTAATACTGGTGTCAGTAGGTGATTGTAGCACATTGTAGGTGATCACTGAAAAATTCTTCTTCCTTCTCTCCCCCCGCTCAAAGACATCTCCTTGTATGGGAAGAAGACAACATGCATGTATATTACATACGTCCTGAATAAATGCAAGGTAATTTTTTTTTTGCAACCCGGTTTTATTGAAAATATTTGGGCATTATTAGAGGAAACAACATGAAATTCATTATGTAATCTGATCAACACAAGCATCATAAACAATACAATTCCTGGACATTAACAATAGCTGATAGAACAAAGCTATGATTGATATGACAAAGTTTGGGGGTGAGCAACCTTGATATGATCATAGTTCCCTAGTCATATTATTTGGAAAGAGACATAAGTTGGTTCTACATGCAAATTCGTGGTAATTTTGAGGAGAAGGCACTAGTTGATGAGGAGATCAGGAAAGTGAAGAGGAGAAGAAGACATGAATTATGATGATGGCCATTTTAATAGAGAGAAGGGGACATTTGTGAAAGATTTTGTCAGAAAAGAAACAATGATTTGGATTTGTTTTAATTTTTAAAATAAGTTTTTATTGATATCTTTCACTTGTATCACTTAGTTCCCCCCCATCCCTATCCTATATTATTTCCCTCTCCCTAGAAAGCTATCCCTTATAGGGAAGAAAGAAGAAGGGGGGGGGGGGGAAATTATTGAAACCAATCAAAACATTGAAAAAAACCTGATGTTATATCCAATGTCCCACACACTTATGGGCCCCACCCTCCGAAAAAGAGCGGTGGGAGATGTCTTCTCATATCTCTTCTATGGGACCAAACTTGTTCTTATAATTTCACAGCCTTCAGTTTGGGTTGTTTTCCTTTAATATTTGTGTATACTATTTTCCTGGCTCTGCTTATATCACTCTGCATCAGTTCATGTAAATCTTTCCATTCTTCTCTAAATTCATCACTTTCATCATTTTTACAGCTCTATAATGTCCCATTGCATCTGTGGACCATAATTTGTTTAGTTATTCCCAAATCAATGGGCATCTGCTTGAAAAACAAATTTTTAATCGCTCATGGATATGTAAGGTAGGGAGGGCAAGGTATTCAGAAGAATGAAGAGGTTGCAAAACTGAGAGACTAGAAGGATGAAATTCAGAAGAATGGTAGGTTTGGGAGAAAAATAAAAGAGTCCACCATTGTGCATCCATGTGTTTTGCAGCCTAGGTCACTGTCTACTTTGACAGGTAAAAAATGAAATGACAAAAGTTCGAGCTTCCAAGCATATTGACTTATTAAGCAACGTATGCCAATCGCCCAGCAAATCAGGATCAGTAACATTCTCAGCTTTGGCACTGGATCCCAAATGCAGGAGGAGACAGACTTTTATACATTAAAAGCAATTAATCAAATAAGATCAATTAAGTAGAAAAAATACAACATAGGTAATCTAGTTGAATGAAAGATTAGGAACTTTCCAAGTTGGGAGGGAAAGTGAACATGTGCAGTTCTCTGAATTTCAGAAAGAGAGGTGTTCTATTCCCCCAAAGTGTCTGTAAACAATCAAAGGAATATGGAAATAATATCTTATCAGTATGAGGCCAGTTTTCAGATAAGACACATGAGTTACTTGAGATGTATAATTGTAAGAAAACTGCTTGCATCAGCCTTCGGATGTGACTGGGTTCCTGGTCTGTGTAACCTAGGTCTTTAGTTAAAGGTCTCTAAGCAACAGGTAGAGGGTGGTACAGTTTCCCAGCTACGTAGGGTTGGGTTCAAACACTACAATAAGGTTTTCTCCAATTTCCACAACTGAATAAAATTTTCTCTCAAGACAGTAATTGAACTAGGCCCATAATTGAATAGAAAGGGAACTGAGCTAGCTCCAGAACTGAGTCACAAAATGGTGTTGATATGGTTCACTCAATTTCCACAATTAACCACATGCTGTCCTAATCCACTTAATTCCCTCACTACCTTGTCTAATTTTGGTTCTTGATAGTACAGATATTAAGACTACTTAAAAGTTAAAGAAACTGATTTCTAGAGAGTCTAAATGAATGACTTTCCCAAAGTCACCTAGGATATAAGTGCTGGTCTATCCTAAGTCTTATCTCATTTTCACTGGAAATTAGGAAAGAAAATTATTTCAAACCTCTTACCTGATAAGAATCCACATATACTATATCTGAACTATTTCAAATTCTGAGTTAGTGGAGATTGGTTTTGCTAAATACTGATGATAAATAGAAATGCTAAATTCAAATTAGATCAGCACTTTCCAAGATAATTTTGGTCATGGAATACTGTTAAGTTTGAAATATATCAACAGAATCTGGAAATGATGGTTGGGGACTTCCACATATAGAAATATATTTAGGATAAAAGAGGAGGGCTAAAAAGATTTTGGAACAAAATAGAAGATATTACACCCATTTACACAACCCCAAGTTGTCTCATATTGTAAGCAGTTTTGCTATATGTATAATTTCTTTTTCAATATGTTAGAGGAAAAAAATATCAGTGTGATCGAAATTTTCTGACAGAACCTCAGGCCACAGAATAGATTTGGGAAATATCTGTACGTAGTAGCTTGCACATACAGAACAATTTCACAGAGATGATTCACATCAAAGGATAAATAGAAAATAAGAAGAGGAAAAACCATAAGGTGAGATTTAAATAAAGTGATCAACAATTCACATTGTCTCCCCTTTAGACTGTGTGATCCTCAAGAACAGGGACTGTCTTTTGCCTTTCTTTTTATCTCCAAGAAATAGTATGGTGCCTGGCACATAATAAATGCTTTATTATTGACTGATTGAGTGAAAACATTAGATCATAAAATCACTCAATCTAATTTAGAAGGGCCTTTGGGAACTATCTAATTCAACCTATGACTGAACCTTACAGAAACCCTGTCTACAACCTACCCAACAAGTGGCTGTCCAACGTGTTCTTGAAGTCCTCCAGGGGTGGTAAGAGGAGGTAGGAGGAACCCACTGCTGCCCTTGGCAGCTCATTCTCCTATTGGATAGCCCAAATTTTTAAGAAGTGTTTCCTTACATCAAGACTAAATTGACCACTTGGCATTTTCCACTCAGTGCTCCTAGTTCTCCCCTGTGGAACCAGGCAGAATTAGTCTAATTCTTCTCCGTGATAATCCATCAGACACTTAAAGACACCTGAAACATGGAGATTATTTTCAGTCACTTTTAGTTCCTCTAAACCCATATTTCTGCCAAAATAATAATCCACTAGAATGAACTTTGCTATATTTGTGACAGTGGAAAAAGAGAAAACTGTATCATCTCTGCCAAGGAGAATACTCTCTGGAAAGGAAAGGGCAGATTAAAAATAGCTAATAGGGAATTCATAGCCAAGATAAGGAGGGTGATAGTGAGACAGCATCTAGCAATGCTTGATGAGCTGAAGTCACCAGGCCAGATGAATTACATCCTTGGGTACTGCAAAGAAAAACTTGCAGAAATGATTGACATGTCACCAGTGATCTCTAAAAGATCATAGAAAATAGAAGGGTACACAGATCTGGAGAAGAACAAATGTTTCTCTGATTTAAAAAAAAAGGATGAAAGCATGGAAGGAAGGAAGGAAGGAAAGAAAAGGAGGAAAGGGAAGGAAGGGAGGGAGGAAGGAAAGAAAGAAAAAAAAGCAAGAGAATGGACTCTATAAACTATAAACAGCTTCTTTTCAGTTTCTAGAAAAATTCTAGAACACATTATTAAAGGAATGACTAATGAACATCCAGAAAGTAGAGATCGTAAAGAATCAGCTTTGTTTCAACAAAAAGGCATCACGTAAGACTCATCTCATTTCCTTTTCTGATAGTGTTTTTAATAGATTTTGGCAAAGAATTTAACAAATTTTCTTATGTTATTCTTTTTTTATTTTATTTTTAATTTATGGAATGGAACAAGTGTTTTCATAATATAATACAATAAAAAAGATTATTGCATATGAAACTGCAAATCTACACACAACTTGTTATTCCTTTCAAATATGCAACAAAATTATCCTCCCACCCTAGAGATGGCTACCATTAAACACAAATGGGTACACACACACACACAAACATATATATATGCATATGCATATATGTCTGTATATATACATATACACATATGTTTGTATATATGTAAAATTATTCTACACATACTTCTATTTATCAATTCTTTCTCTGCATGTAGATAGCATCTTTCTTCATATGACCGTTATAGCTAATTTGGATATTTACAATGATCAAAATAATTTATTTGCTCAATGTCATTCTTAAAACAATATTGCTGTTACTGTTTATAATTTTCTCTTGGTTCAGATCATTTCATTCTTCATTATTTCATGCAGGTCTTTCCAGGTTTTTCTAAGATCACTGAACTCATCATTTCTTATAGCACAGTAGTAGTATTCTATCACACTCATATACCACAATTTGTTCAGCCATTCTCCAATTGACAGTCATCCCTGTGATTTCCAGTTCTTTGCCACCACAAAGGGAGCTGCTATAAACATTTTAGAACATATAGGTTCTTTTCCTTCATGCTATTCTTGTGAGAAGGATGCAAAGATATGGTCTAGACTAGACTACAATTTTCTGATTGAACTGGTTGAATGGCCAAGCCCAAAAAGTAGTCATTAATGGGCCAACATCAACTTGGAATGAGTTATCTAGAAGAAGAAGAAAAAAAAAATTTTTATATATATATATATATATATTTTTTTTTTACTAAAAAGCAGTATAAAAGCATTCAAATTACTGAACAATTATACTCATTTCACACAGCAGCAAGATTATGTTTAGGATTCTGCAAGCTAGGCTTCAGCAATATGTGAACTGAGAATTATCAGAACAGACTGGCTTTCAAAGAGGCAGAGGGACTAGAGACCAAATTGCCAATATTCACTGGATTATGGAGAAAGCAAGGGAATTCCAGAAAAACACCTCTTTCTGCTTTCTTGACTACGCTAAAGCCTTCCACTGTGTGGATCACAACAAAATGTGGCAAGTTCTCAAAATGATGGGAGTACCAGATCATCTTACTTGTCTCCTGAGGAACCTGTATGAGGGTTAAAAAACAATTAGAACTGAACATGAATCAACTTATTGGTTTAGGATTAGGAAAGGAGTACAAGAAGGCTGTATCTTGTCACCTTATTTATTTAACTTATATGCAGAGTACGTCATATGAAATGCCAGGCTGAATGAATCAAAAACCAGAATTAAGCTTGTTGGGAGAAATATCAAATAGTCTCAGATATGCAGATGATACCACTTTGATGGTAGAAAGTGAAAAAGAATTAAGTAGCCTCTTGATGAGGATGAAAGGGGAGAGTGTAAAAGTTGGCTTGAAGCTTAACATCAAAAAAACTAATATTTTGGCAACTGATCCTATTGCTTCTTGGCAAAATAGAGGGAGAAGAAATGGAAAATGTCAGGTTCTATATTCTTGGGCTTCAGAGATCACTGTATTCAATGACTGCAGCCATGACATCAAAAGTCATTCCTTAGAAGGAAAGCTATGGCAAATCTGGACAGCATACTAAAAAGCAGAAACATCTTCTTGCCAACAAGAGTCTGTCTAGTCAAAGCTATGGTTTTTCCAGTAGCAATATATGACTCTGAGAGTTGGATTATAAGGAAAGCTAAGCACTGCAGAATCAATGCTTTCAAATTGTGATGCTGGAGGAGACTTTTGAGAGTCCCTTGGACAGTAAGGAGATGAAATCAGTCAGTACTTAAAAATATTATTTCAGACTACCTATTGGAAAGACAAATACTAAAATTGAAGCTTACACATAATTAGAAGGCAGGGCTCATTGGAAAAGACCCTGACATTGGGAAAAATTGAAGGCAAAAGGAGAAGGGAATGACAGAGGATGAGATGGATAGATAGTGCCATGGAAGCAACATACATGAGCTTGGATAGACTTTGGGAGATAGTGAAGGAGAGAAGGGCCTAATGTGCTGTGGTCCAAGGGGTCACAAAGAATTGGACACAACTGAACAAACTAATAAAGGCGAATGTGGCATGTTTATCAAATTTTCAAGTGACACAAAACTGTAACGAAGAGCTAATGTATTGGAAAACAGAGACAGAAAAAAAATTCCTTGTCAGACTAGATCAGGCATGGGCAATCTAATGACCAAAGGCCAAATCCAGTCCAGGGCCTGTTGTATGTGTGTGTATGTGGGTTTTTTTTTGGGGGGGGGGAGGTATATCCCCAGGCTGAGAGCTAAGAATGGTTCATTCTAAAATATTTTGTTTTATATATATATTTTATTTTAAAATATAAAAGTCATTCTTAGCTCACAGTCTATATAAAAATAGGCAGGCCAGAATTGGCCTACAAACCATGGTTTGCCCACCCCTGAACTGGAACATTTAATTAGGTTGAATAAGATGAAACATAAATAGGAATAAGATCTTACACTGTGATTCAAAAAATGTTTCTGCAGAATGAAATGAGACTGATGATAATATGTGATAATAATATCTTATGTGATAATATTTTAAAAGAAAAATTTTTCTAAAAGACTTAACTCTGATCAATGTAGTGGCCAACCAGAACTCATGAAGACAGATCATGAAGCAAGCTACCCATCTCCTGACAGATGTATATTTCAGATATGGCTGATGTGACTATGGTTATTTATTTAAAAAGAGTTTGGATTCTCTTTTCTCACTGGGGAAGTGATGAGGATATAGTGATCACATTGCCAAAAACAAAACAACATCTTGGATTTATTACACTTTTTTAAAAAGCAAGTTATACTTAGTAGAGATTCTCGGATTCCTATATAATCATCTTTTTTCTATTCTATTGTATATATGGAATTTTTTTCAATGTTTGGTATTTAAGTACAGAATAAAAAAGTTAAATTTAACCCCTACCCTACCCTTTCATCAAGTATGTAGCTCCTGAGGACATCCTCCAACTTTTAGAGTGGCTCCCCCTCAATAAACACACACACACACACACACACACACACACACATACACACATACATTGCTATCCTCAGATCAATGTACTCTGTGGGTCCACATCCACTCACAGTCATAACTGACAGGTCCTTCATCACCCAGCCAAAGAACAGAATTAGTTCAAAACAAAGACACTTAATAAAATTTTATAGTAATTCACAGTAATTTCATAGAGATAAAGCATCCCCCCCCCATAAGTTTGGGCCACATTCTCCCATAAATTATTAAGGGGAAGACCAGAAAATACCTGTTAGGAACACTAATGGGGAATACACATGAAGGGAGCACTTGTGGCCAGAGCACATGTAGGAGGAGGTGGAAGGGCATGTGTATATAACTATTCATGGCCAGAATACATATGTGGGGGCATATACTGATACTACAGGGCTGTCTAAGTGTTCTGGAGTTGTCATGCTATTTCCAGCAGGCCTTCTCCCCGATAATTACTTTCAATCTTGTATTCTCTGCTAGATTCAGTCTGTCGGTCAATAAGCACTTGTTAAACATTTATTATGATACTACAACCAAAAAACCCTAACATAATCTTGGGTTGCATTAGGAGAGGCATCATGTCCAAGACTAGGGAGATGATGATCTTATCCTCTTCCCTGGTCTCATCACATCTGGACTATCATTTTGAGTTTTACATACCAGAGACATGATAGCTTTCTAAAAGTATTTGAAGAGCTGCCCTATGAAAGAAAGATTCAATTTATTCTGCTTGACCTACAAGTGGTGAAGAGGAAAATTTAGGCTTGATTTTCAGAGAAGACACTTGTTGAGACTGGGCAGATATGGGTTAGAGTGGATGGCCACTTAGGTTTCTTTCAGATTTGAGATCCTATGATCTGCTTCTTAGCAGCTGAAAGGACACTCTCCTGCTGTGGGTACTGCTCCATCCACCCCTGGCTATACATGAATATTCTGGAGCCTGCCAGGGCCTTAGAAATGATCTAGTCTGCCCCCTCTGTTGTAGACCAGCCTGCCTCAGACTGTTCCAGTGGTTCAAGCTTAGGACTGGAATGAAATGGGGCCTGCCTCTTTCCAGACTGTCTAGTGTTGGAGAAGGCTAGGACTCACCAGAGAGGGAGGGAGGGAGAGAGAGAGAGAGAGAGGGAGGGAGGGAGGGAGAGAGAAAGATGAAATGAGTCACACCTAGACCATTCAACTCTTAACAAAAAAGAAAGGACACTGAACAAGGACATAGCACTGGTTCAGGCAGACACCATCCTCTCCTTCCTCCATTTCACATAGAAATGTCTAGTCAGCAGGATGATGGATATGAGGCCTCACAGAGCAGTAGAACGTGTGCTAAGTCAGAGTCCCTGACTCCTCGTGGTCTGGTCTTTTTATGCAAATCCAGCTAACTGGGAAGCTACATCAACAACTCAGACCTTAGCTCCCTAAACCAACCAAGCCTCCAGGATAACTTCCCTGCTCTCTCCTGCAACAGGTAATAAATGATGTAAGTGCAGACCTTCAGAGAATCCAGCCTGGATCAGTTCACAACTCCGCCAACAATGAACGGATCAGTGTCCCAATTTTTCCATATCCCCTCCAAGAGTTGCTGCTTTCCCCTTGAATCATTTTAGAGAATCTGGTAGGGGGGCAGAGCCAAGATGGCAGCATAGGAGCAGCAACATATCACAGCTCTCACATAGACACCCCAAAATACCCATAAAATATGACTCTAAACTAATTCTAGAACTCTAAAACACACACAAATATACTTTCCACTAAAGTCAGCTTGGCTACAAGTAACCATCTCAGCCCTGTGAGCCGAAACCAGCCTAGCCTGAAACTGTAGCTCTGCCCCAGAGGCGGCTGGACAAGAGGAGCCGAGCCCCGGCTGGACAAGAGGAGAGCAGATCTGCGGCAGCTGTGGCAGTATCCAGAATGAGGTTAGTGGAGCTTGGGGAAATCAGGGGAGAAAAGCGGGTCTGGCCAAAAAGCCTCCAGGGCAACGAGGCCACAGAAGTGGAAGTTTTGCACCCGCCTCCACACTGCCACTTCAGAGCTCCCGGCCTGCAGACTGAAGGGGGTCCAAGCGATTGTTCAGAGGCTGAGTGCTCTCGCATTGAGTGGCCTGGATCTGGATCGCGTTCTTGGGCGTTGGTCCTGGGTTTGTTTTTTTTTTTTCAGTGAGCCGGAGTTGGGGAGGGACCCAGCAGCCTCCTAAAAGCTCCGGCAGCTGGGAAAATCCCAGCGATTTGAGACAGAGCTTTCCCCTCTGGAAGCAGAGTTCCACAGAGATAAAAAAAAAAAATCATGGACTGACCAACCATGAATAAGAATAAGCATAAGAAGCAAAGTAAGAACAGCAACCAAATCCTAGATTGTTTCTTTGGGGAAAAGAAGGATCTAGGCAGGGAGCGGGAGGAGGACAGAACAGCCGGAGCTTCCACACCAAAAGCTTCCAATAAACATGAAGATTGCCTTAAAGCTAGAGATCAGCTGAAGAAGGATTTT
>CM053582.1:140262382-140293975 GCA_028627135.1 Pseudochirops cupreus
TTTCTTTCTTTCTTTCTTTCTTTCTTTCTTTCTTTCTTCTCTGTTCCCCTCTTAACCTCAGACACTGTCACATGAAGAAAGAAAAACAAAACCCTTGTAACAAATCTGCATAGTCAAGCAAAATGAATTCCCAAACCCTTGTAACAAATCTGCAGTCAAGCAAAATGAATTCCCAAATGTGTGCTCAAATATGTCTTGTTCTTCATCAGATATGTCTTATCATCATCATGTTTTTGCTTCATGAATATAAGTCCAACACAAAAGTTCTTGAACCATGCTCCAGATTCAGAATGGAAGAGAAGAAAGGCAGACTGTCATAAAATAGAATAACAAACCCACATGTTGCCCTCCACTGGTACTGTGACCTGTGTCAAATGCCTTTCATACGAACTACCCATGTCTGGGAGATGGAGGTTGACTCTGCATTGACGCCAAGGTCTTTCCCTGTATGAAGGGCCTCAACCTCAAAATGGTCTATATATAAGCCTGGAAAGGCTATAGAGATTTCCAGAGAAGGTAGGGACCATCACAAGGGAGCCCCTGCTTGACTCCCTAGCAATGTTGAATTCTTTCTTCATGCTGGGAGAGGGGAGGCCTACAAGAGCAGCCCTGTAAGTCTAGAAGACTGTTTAGATATGTGAGGAAGATGGCGGCTCACCAGAGAGGGAAGAGGGGTTATCTTAAGTGTTTATAGGCTCAGGGATGAATTCATTATGTTTATTGTTGTAATTCTTTAGACTGGCACATGAGCCGTATACAGTATGAGTTATTGATAAACCTCTAAGAATGAAGAGCTTCAGTAATGAGCCTTGGGTTAAACACATAGGCAATAAGCGGATACAGTTCATTTAGCAACAGACAGCTGCTGCTCATTCTCATCACCAGTCACAAGGGAAGAGTCATTTCTTCATGGCCTTGATGACCTAGCACATGTTGAACCAGAAGATCTCCAGGTGGCGTGTAACAAACACACAGAGAGATTTTCTTTTTTTATTAGACTGGGGAATATAAACTTAACCAGGCAAAACTGTGTGGTAGTCAGGTTTTATTCTCTAGGCTGTTCTTAAGAAGATGGAATCCACATTGAGTTTCAGCTGCTCCTGTTTACCAGGCTGCTCTTTTAGGAGAACTTGTGTTTTTTTGTCCTGACCTCAGTAAGGATTGGGATTGAGCCACTTACAGGTGGTGGTGCTTCTTGTTGTATCTGTCAGACACTCCCCTATGAGGTAAAAACTGACACAAATGTTTTTGACCTTAAAGTGAACAGGTAACAGGGGTGTGTGGGGGATGGGGGATGTGTGAGAGAGAGAGACAAAGACAAAGAGACAGAAAAACAGAAACAGGAAAAAAAAACAGAATATGAGAGAGAGAACTTTGAAAACTGTTATGTTTAGCTCCAACATCCAATAATCACCCAAACCATTTCCACGGCATTAATCAGAACACGTCCTGAGAAGGGCCAGTAATGAACTGGTTGGCAGAGAGGTCCTGAGGTTCCCTCTCAAACGTGTCAAACCTCCTGGGACCTGCCTACAGGAAAATAAGGATATGTGGCCCAGAGGCCTCAGGGAGCTCTTTGCCAGCACCTCAGAACCCATGGCTATATTAATAACAAAATCAGACAGGCTTTTTACCTGTTTCCCAATCCATAATGCTCACCTAAGAATTCTTACCAATACAGGACTTTATCCTTACAGCCTCTCTCTTACACAGAGAGGTTTTTATCTCTTCATTTTGTATCTGATAAGATTCAGAGTTAAAGATCAAGATGGACAATCAGCTCATTTTTCAGAAAGGGGAACAAGGTTGATTTCCAGAAGCAGCAAAGGAATAAACAATACTAAGACATATTTATTAAATAAGTATAGTCCATAGATTTAGAGCTAGAGGAAACTTGAGAGATAATCTAGTAATCATAATGCATTTACATAGTGCTTACTAATGTGCCAGGCACTGTGCTAAGCATTTTACAAGAATTATCTCATTTGATTCTCACAACAACCCTGCAAGGGAAATGCTTGTTATTATCCCCACTTTGCAATTGAGGAAACCAAGTCAGACAGAGTTTAGGTGACTTACCCAAGGTGACACAGCTAGTAAGTATTGTGGAGGGAATTGTTATTTTTACAACAATTGATATATATATAACGAATATACTAATAATTTAGAATTCTCCAGAACTGCCTCTCTTGTGAGTCAGACTCAATGCAACTTGAACTGATCAATCAAACTTTGACAAGGCTCACAATCACTGGCATCCTTAGGCCTGCATACCTGAAGTGAAGCAAATCAGAGACTGTCGAACCTGTTCCCATCACAGAGTTCTGGTCCTGTGACCCACCAAATTAACCACCTCTGAGGACTCAAGCGATATTGCTCCCACAAGACTCCAGAATTGTTGTATTTTCTTCCATTTGTGGGTTTGTCGTGGGAAACCACTCTGGCCCTGGAAACAATTGCTTGTAATCCAAATTCCCCCCTCCCTTCCCACTTGTGATTTATGTCTATAATCTCTGTCTTCACATTAGCAAGTTGGAATTCTGATCAGAATTCCTGGTTTGCACATCTCTTCCTCATAATGAAACTAATTAGTTAAATGGCTACTTGATTACTGGCATTTTGTTTCTGGCCTAATGTTTCATCATTCTCAGGTTAGAGACTGGCTCAGTAAAAATGCTGTTAAGAGTATCTATCCATTGAGACCCCTAGCTGCCTCCATGTATCCCAGCACCTCCCCAAGAGCCAGTCCATATGACAAATAGTATTTTTTTAGAGAGGAGGGGAAAAAAAAGTCTACAAACAAGTGCAAGGGGCAGCTAGGTGGTGCAGTGAATAGAGCATTGGCCTTGGAGTCAGGAAGACCTGTGTTCAAATCTGTCCTTAGACACTTGACATTTGCCTTAGACAATTCACTTAATCCCAATTGCCTTGCTCCCCCCTCTAAATAATAATTTTTTAAAAAACATATGCAATACACAAAAGAACGGATTAGGGGGCATCTTCTCATATATTCTCATTCAAGTCCCACTTAATCTTTATAATTTTGCTTCATTTAAGTTTAAGTTTTTGGTGTATCATTGTTTTTTCCATTCAGATTGTTGTAGGTACTGTGTAGACTGTTTTCTTAGCTCTGCTTACATCATTTTGTATCAATTCATATAGATCTTTCCATGCTTCCCTGTATTCATCACACACATCATTTCTTATAGCACAATCATATCCCATTACATTCATGTACCACAATTTTTTTAGCCATTCCTCAATTGATAGGCATTGACTTTCTTTCCAATTCCAATTCTATCCTAAAAAGTGCTGCTATAAATATTTTGGAGTTTGTGGGGACTTTTTTTCTTACTGATGGCCTCCTTGGAGTAAAAACTCAGGAATGGAGTGTCTGGTTCAAAGGGTGCGGACATTTTACACATTTTAGTTTCAGAATTCCAAATTGCTTTCCAGATCGATCGTACAATTTCACAGCTCCACCAACAACACATTAGTGTGTCTATCTTCCCACAACCCCTGCAACACTGACTGTTGCCATTTTTGTCAATTTGCAGGGTGTGAGACAGAACTGCAGGATTGTTTTGATTCGTATTTCTTTTCTTAATAGTAATTTGGAACACTTTTTCATGTGGTCATGAATACCTACTTAGTTCTTTGTTTGTTTGTTTGTTTTTGCTTTTTGGAGGGGGGAACGCAAGGCAACTGGGGTTAAGTGACTTGCCCAAGGTCACATGGCTAATAAGTATTAAGTGTCTGAGGTCGGATTTGAACTCAGGTCCTTCTGATTCCAGGGCTGGTGCTCCATTCACTGTGCCACCTAGTCTACCCTTGTTCAGTTCTTTTGAGAACTTCATTCATGTCTTTTGACCATTTATCTTTGGGTGAATGGATACTCATCTTGTTTGGATTTAATTGTTAAAACATCTTAGGTACTAAGCCCTTGTCAGAAAAATATGATACGAAGATTTTTTCCCTGTTTGATCACTTTCCTTCTTATCCTAGATGCTTTAATGTTGTCTCTGCAGAAAATTTTAAATGTCACATAATCAAAGTTTTCTATTTTATCTTTTATAATTACCTCTATCTCTTGTTAGGTGAAGAATACATCTCTTTTCCATAGATGTGTGATGTATATAATCTGTTTCTCTTCCAAATGTTTTATAGTATGCTCCTTAATATTAAGGTCATGTATCTATGTAGACTGTCTTATGGAGTGTGATGTAAGGTATTAAGCTAAGCCTAATTTCTGCTAGACTGCTTTCCAGTTTTTCCAGCAATTTTTATAAAATAGAGAGTTTTCCCCCTAGACGGCTTATGTTTTTCATTTTATCAAGCAATAGGTCGCTAAAGTCTATTGTTTTTAATCTCCTTTGTCATTTATTTTTTTAATTTTGTTTTTTTTTTTTGCTTTTTGGAGGGGGAAAGGCAAGGCAATTGGGGTTAAGTGACTTGCCCAAGGTCACATGGCTAATAAGTATTGTGTCTGAGGTCGAATTTGAACTCAGGTCCTCCTGACTCCAGGGCCAGTGCTCTAGTCACTGCGCCCACCACCTAGCCGCCCCCTTCATCTCCTTCCTCTAGGAGACTGTTGATCTTTCTGTCCTTTAACCAATAGTTAAAGACGGTTTTGATGATTGCTGCTTTATAACTTAGTTTGAGGTATGCTATTCACCTTTCATCCTGGCTTTTTTTTCATCATTTCCCTTGATATTCTATATCTTTAATTTTTCCAAACGAATTTTGTCATTATTTTATTAAACTCTGTAAAGAATCCTCCTGGCAATTTCGTTGGCATAGCATTAAAAGCATAAATTAATTTTGGTGGTATTGTTATTTTTATCATATTGACATGACCTAGTCATGCGCAGTGAACATTCCTCCAGCTATTTAGGTTGTTCTTTATTTCTTTAAGAAATGCTTTGCAAATGAATCTGTACAAGTTTTTGTGTGCTTTAGGAAATTGATCCCCAGATATTTTATGTATTTTGTAGCTATTTGGAATGGGATTGCCCTTCCATTATTGCTTCTTGTTTGTTTGCTATTATCCTATAGGAAGGCTGTTGATTTTTGAGTATTTATTTTGTAGCCTGGAATTTTGCTGGTGCTATTAATTGTCTCGTTTAATATCTGCTTATCCCCTGTGGTTTTCCAAGTAAATCATCCTATCATCAGTAAACAGATAGTTTTATCTCCTTTTTATCCCACAAAATAATAGTGAAAACAGTGGGCATCCTTGCTTCACTTCTGTATTTATTGGAAAAGATTCTAGTGTATCTCCATTGCATATGATACTTGCTTTGGGTTTTGGATGGATACTTTTTGGATGATTTTTTTAAAGGTCTCTTTATACCTATACTTTGTAGGGTTTTTAGCGTAAAAGAACATGATACTTTGTCAAAGGATTTTTCTGTATCTGCTTGATTTGCATTTCTCTTGTGGTTGTGAATGCTTTGCAGTTCTTTTGAGACGTATTTGTTCATATCCTTTGACTATTTATCTATTGGGGAAGGGCTAAGGGGTATGTTTGGGATGAATTTACCCCATCCAAAAATTTAATTAAAAATAGAGTGATCCCTTAGGATAAGAACAGGAGTTTATTCTCTTCCCTGGGAGAAGAGAGTGGTCTTCCCTATGACTGATCATGAGGAAGAGACCCCCAAAGTGCAGCGAACACAGTTTTTAAATCCTAAGGCAGCCGGGTCATATTTCCCCCATTGTCCCTCACTCCCATTTGTTGGGGGAGCAAACTGGGGCTGTCCCTGATTCCCACTGGCTGGGAGAAGGGGCCCACAGAGGCAGGAAAGCAGACAAAGGACTGAAGGTGGGGGTAGAAAGATTCCCAAAGGGGGCTTGCTGCTGATTGACAGCAGCAGTGGAGGAGGAAGAGGGAAGTTAACAATCCAAACCTGCCTGAGAAGTTTCCACTCCCCTCAGACAGGTACTACCAAGCCCTTATCAGAGAAATTTGATAGGAGGATTTTTTTTCCCCATTTGGTCACTTCCTTTCTTCTCCTAGACGCATTAATGTTGTCTCAGTACAAGTTTTTTTTATTTCAAGTTTCCACTTCTGCTGTAAACATAGTATCATGTTCCTTTAGTTGTTTTACTTTATTCTTTTTTTTATTCTTTTTTATTTTTTATTCTTTTTTCTTTTACCCCTGGCTGCCTCTTTTCTTTTAACTCTTTTAAGATGCCTCCCCTTCAGATAGTCCTGTTCCTTAGTTTTTAATTTTCTTTTTTTGTGCCTCTTTCCAAAAAAAAAAAAGATTTCTTTCTCTCTATTATTCATCTTCTCTTTTCACTCTGTTTTTTATTTGTTTGTCTGTTTTTGGAGACAATCAGGGTTAAGTGACTTGTTCAGGATCACATAGCTAGTGAGTATCTGAACCTGGATTTGAACCCAGGTCCTTCTGTCCAGGACCAGTGCTATAGCTACCTCACCATCTAATAGTCTCTCTGTTTACTCTAGACTAGCAGTTCTCAACCTGTGGGTTATGTTCAATTTGTAACAATGAAAATACATCCTGCATATCAGATATTTACATTACAATTCATAACAGTAGCAAAATTACAGTTATGAAGTAGCAATGAAAATAATTTTATGGTTGGGGGTCACCACAACATGAGGAGCTGTATTAAAGGGTCACGGCATTAGGAAGGTTGAGAACCACTGCTCTAGACTTTCATTCTCTCATTCATGACCCACGTAACTGTCCTGTTTCTCTCTTTCCTTTATATCCTTTATACAAGCAAAGCTTCACAGTATACATTTTAGGCCCTGCCCACTTGCCCCTTTCTGACACTGCCTTCCAGGGCCTTACCTGATGGATTCCCCTTTTCCATTGTGCCCCACTCTCAGAGCAATGTCAATTATTTCAGATGTCAGAGAAGACATGGTAGGGTACCTCCCCTGCCCCCACTAATATACATACTCTCTTGTTTATCTCCCCCCCACCCCATGTTGCCTGGAAATCTCTCTGTCTACACTCTCCCATTCTATGTCCCAATTGCCCCCTGGGTTCCAACACCCTGTTCCCAAGAGAGTTAAACCCCTAGGCCTCATTCAGTGCAAGGTCCTCATCCCCCTTCACCTATAGCAGCATTCCTCAGTAGAACCTCCTCCCGCCTACAAGTAAGGCCTCCTTCCTTTTCTTCCGCTTTCAATCTTTTCTCCCTCTTCACCCGCCCCCCTGTAGACTCTTCTCTTTCTGAGACCACAGAAGTCAACTGGCCATTGATTTGACTCTGGTGCCCATCTCCCTGCCCGTATTTCATGTACCATCCCGTGTTGTAATGTAGTCCCACAAAAAAAGGCATTCCCCTGTAGGCAGGGTGTCACCAGGTTCTGGCCACAGTGCCCCCCATCGGCCTCTTCGCTGTGAGCCCTACCACGTTACCGCATTCATCCCTGTTCGCTTGTGTACATTTACAAACAAGTTTCTTACTGATCTTTCCATTGTCACTCTGTTGCTATTGCTCTCTGCCTTTATTCATTTGTGGTTTGGCATGTGTGAGAAACAAAGAATCTCTTCCATTCTGGTTGTCTTTCCAGAAACGTTTCAAACTTTTTGTTATTGTTGGATATACATCTTTTGTTCCTTACGGTTAAGCTCACATATGGAGGATAGTTCACCATGGACTGCATCCTGAGCTCCACGGATCTTCAGAACACATTATTCCATTCCCTCCTCTTTTTGATAACAGAAGGGATTGTCTTTTATCTTTTTATCCCCAGTACTTATGGCTCCAAAAACAGCAGAGCATTGAAGATAAAGTATGGCCTGGAGGGTCCTCCCAGACCTTGAAGGACTTGTTTTAGGTTAACTCAGTAAACTTATTTTATTGTTCTGAGGGGAGAGGACTAATAGCAGAAGGAAGACCAAAAAAAAAGCCTGAATGGGTGCAAGTTCCCCCTGCAGAGCTAATATTGGGCATAAAGGGAGTGTTGATCTGGAAAGTCCCTAATCAGTGCTCCCACCTGCCTATATCCATTCATGGTAACCTTCTTCTGTGTGCCCAGGTTTTTCATTGTTGTTGTGATAGGACAGGAAGTAGAGGCAAAATGGAGATCTTTTGGGGACAATCTCCACCTTAACCCTGTCTTCATCTTTTATCCTGAACTCTCTACCCCAATAGAAATTTAATGTTGCAACTTTAAAGAATCTTCGCAAGAAATCAAGTTTAAATCGGGTTTTTTAAATAAGAACAGAAGAAGCCCAGTCAAATAGCAGAATGAGTGACATCCCAGGCAGAGGCAGGATCAGAACTCAGGTCTTTGAACTCTACCTGGTCCAGTGTACTCTCCTCTAAGCCTTTCCTTTGACTCTCTGTTGTGCTGGGTTTTACTGTTTCTAAACGAGAAAGTCCAGCTCTATCCTCACTGGAGTAACATGGGCTAAGAGAATGAAGGAACTTTCCTGGTCCAGGATTCAAATGGATGTCTTCAGTGAGGGGAATAAGGTAAGGCTCAAGGCTGTGATTTTCTGAGGAAAGAGGGAGAGTGAGGATGATCAGGTGTTTTCTGGGCAAGCTGGAGCAAGAACTAGAGGTTGCTAGTTGGGATGGCTAGTAGAAATAAGACCAAAGATAGCTGGATTGTAGGGGTCTTTTTTATCTGCTGTCTCCCCTGGGAATAGTCTTAATGTGATTCCTTCTTTTCTCATCAGATTTGTTGTTGTTGTTTAGTCATCCAGTCATGTCTGACCCTTCATGACCCTATGGACCATGACATGCCAATACTATCCACCGGATTTTCTTGGCAAAGATACTGGAGTGACTTGCCCAGAGTCACATAGCCAGTCAGTGTCTGAAGCTAGATTCGAAGTTTGGTCTTCTTGAGAACATGGGCAACTAGGTGACTCAGTAGATAGAGCACTGAGCATGGAATCAGGAAGACTAATCTTTGATTCTATTGCAGATTCAAGTTTTTCTATTCTGCTCATTATTTTTACTGTGCATGACATAAATTTTGCTCTCATCATTCTCATTTCTCCTTTAAAACACTCAGGAATAGTATGTTGACTTGAGGCCCAGAACTCTGTCCACTGTCCACTGCCCACACTGTCTACCCACCAGATTGGGGATTTCTGTAGGAGAGGTAATAGACTCTTTGTCCTTTGGAGTTGATCCACATATGGAGTATTAGGTTCATCATAAAAGCAACACTAGCGAATGAGAACACATCCATTTTGCCAAAGAAGGGGACAGACTTGGAAGGCATCCTCTCTAGGACAGTTCCAACAGGTGGTTGTCCAATTTCTTCTTCTTGAAGACCATCAAACCCAGCCGTATTTCCCACCTCATCTAGTTGCCTTCTTCCCTTCCACTACCTTGCTTTCTGGGGCCACCATCAGTCATCCTGACCTATGCCTTGATGACTCTGGAGGAAAGAGTGAGGCTGATGATTTTGCACGGCTCGGCCTCACTTAAATCCAATTCACTTGCAAGTCAAGGCATCACCCTTGGGATGTCACTGGTCCTCTTCGAGAATGAAGGACTGAACAATAACAACAACAAACAAAATGCACAACAGTCTTGTCCTATTTGAATGTCCTTTCACTCGAATCTGAAGGTCTTCCTCCTGATGGCTTGCAAAACTTGCTATTTTTTAATACAACTATTCAATTTAACTACTATGTGTCTTGGAGTTTGTAACCTTGGCTTGTTTGGGTTTTCTTTCTGGAGACTATCTGTGAATTCTTGCAACTGGAGTTTCATTTTCTATGTTCAGGCATTATGGGCAGTTTTCTTCTATTATTTCCTTTATCACAGTGGCAACTTTTTGTCTCGTCCTGTTCTTCTGGGAGACCAATGCTCCTACATTCCGCCTTTGAGATTCATATGTTTTCTTGCATAGTGAGCATATTTTCTTTTAATGTTTTTGGTTTTTGTATCTCTTCTTTTAGACTATCTTTCACTTCCATGTACTTGCATTGCTAATCTATTATTCTCTCTTTCGTTTCTTTGGTCTCTTTTTGTTTCCTTAGATTCTATTGCGGATGCAGGTTTTTCTATTCTGCTCATTATTTTTACTGTGCATGACATAAATTCTGCTCTCATCATTCTCATTTCTCCTTTAAACCACTCAGGAATAGTATGTTGTGGTTCTGTGTTCTCCTTAATTTCCAGATGACTCCTCTGTCTCATTAAGTGTTGGCTTATTTATTACTTTCCCTCACTTCGCAATATTTATTTATAGATGCTTGAACTTGTTGCTAAATCTGCATGCCATATTGTTTTTTTCCTGTTGATTTTCTTTCCTTTTTTTTTCCTGTTGATTTTCTGTTCATGTTCAAGGCTTTCTAAGATTTCTTCTTCCTGGAATTCTTGGTACTCTCAGTCTCTCCTCTCTCCTTATTTTCTTTATCACTCACTTCTTGGCTCCCTCCCTTGTGGTTTCTTTGGGGACTGGGTCTCAAAGAGTCTCAGGCTCCTCCCACACTGGTCAATTCATGGTTTACCAGACTATCTCTGCCCCAACCAACTTTTGGGTGGCCAGCACTGGCCCTAGCTGACTGCTGTGCCCTTATCTCTAGGCATGGTGCAGTGCTCCACAGCTCCCTGTATGCATAGTGTCCTGCCCTGGTGTCCTGTCCTATTCCCTCTGTTCCTTAGTTCTCTGGCCTGACACCAGTAGTTCAGAGCAGTTGTCCTGAATGCCAGCAGTTCAGATCTTTGCAGTGTTGGTGTTTCCAGGTTACAGTCCTTGGCAGGCTTTTGCTCCTAAAGGGCTATGGCCAAGCTGGCTGGTGAAACCCAAGAAAAAAATCTCCAGCATAGAGCCAGAGTCTCTATAGAACTGGGAAAAGAGAGGAGGGAAATAGTGGGACAGGGGTGTGTTTTTATGTAAATGTGTTTTGTGTCCTTGGGTCTGCTGGTACAGTCTTGCTGTCAGTAGCGTGGGAGGTGGGGGAAGGGTGTTGAGTGAACTCAGGGTCAGTGAGCATCTGTTTCTGGGTTCCTGAGATTGTTTTTTTTTTAACCTTTTAGCTTCTGGCTATTCTAGACCATGGAAACAACTGAAGTTGCTTTATCTTTGAAACATTTCTGTTTTGGAGAAATTTGAGAGGTCATAGGGATGGAGAAAATGTTTAGCCATCTTCTTTGTAGCTTACATGACCCAGAACTCCACATGGGTGAATTTTTTAAAAGTTTTTTGATAGCTGTATTCTAATATAATTGTTTTCTTTTGTAACTCTATGTATTTTTATAATCATTTAAAAATCTTATTCTGAGATTCCATAACACAAAAAAAGGCTAAAAATCCCGGCATTAAATGGTCCATCCAAAAGTATCCCTCCCCTCCCAAAGTGAGCCTTTCTCAGCAGTAGGAATGAATACATAAGGTTCTAAGATAAAGAGGTTTTTTTAATTCCTAAATTGTAGTGCATTCTGCTTTTTTCTCTTAAACAGCATGAAGTTCTAATCTCACATGCACTATGAGCCAAGAAAAAGCATTAAAGACCACAGCCATGTTCTGCAAATTGTACTTTTGTCTTTAACCCTTTTCATTGCAGAGAAATAATGGTGTGAGCAGAAACTCAAAAGGAATTGGGGAGGGACAAAAAGAGAATATGGCTCACATATTACTTTCTGGAAAGCAGTCTCCTTTTTGTTAGTGGTTTATTCCAGCATATCCAATTATCCCACTCTATCAACACTATCAAAAACTCTACCCTTGAGATGGAGGACTTGGGGCATTTCTCTGGCTCAGAAAATTTAGGAAAAAGGAAAACAGAGATAAAAAAAATTCCATGCCAAAGAGAACTGTCCCTGTTTGGCTAGGTCACAACCCAACTAATGTCATCATCTGCCCTATGATGGAAGATAAGATGATAATATGTGGAAGTATAGTACAGGCTGTCTGGACAGATGGAGGGAAAAGGTGAGGCATTCCTAAGTGATAACGGAGCTGTCGGATTTAAGAACTCTGATAGACAGTGACAAGTCATGATTTCAGAGGAGTGATGATGAACCAACCTACCTCACCTGTTGATTGAAAGGTGAGGGACTCAAAATGCAAAATAAGACATTTTTTTGGACCTGGTCAATGTAGGAATTTATTTTGCTTGACACATGATATGTGGGTTTTGGTTTCATTTCCAAAGGAGATGGGAGTTTGAAAGCAGAAAAAAAAATAAAATTTTGTTTATTAAAAAAATAGAACAAATTCTTTTTTCTAAAAAATTTCTTGGAGGGCAGGTAGGTGGCACAATGAATAGAGAACCAGCCCTGGAGTCAGGAGGACCTGAGTTCAAATGTGGCCTCAGACACTTAACACTTACTAGCCATGTGACCTTGGGCAAGTCACTTAACCCCAATTTCCCTGCCTTCCACCCCGCAAAAAGCAAAGAAAAAAAAATTTCTTGGAGCCAAGACATTTCTATGATGAAGTCAAACTATCTGTGGGTCTTATGGAGATTTCTCCAAGCCAAAGTAGAGTATCTGCTGAATTTTTGACAGGCCTTCCCAATAATTTCATCTTTAAGAAGGTAGGGAAAGAAGAGAAAGATTGTTTTTCCTGACCTGATCTTTGCCAGTATAGGAGACATGATGGGTGAAATGGAAATGACAGAAACCTTGGGAGAAAGTGACCATATCATTTTAGTTTGTGATCAAAAGAATACTAGGCATAGACCAACATGTACCTTAGAATTCAAAGCAGATTTTTAAAAAATTCACCAAAAAAATTCTAAATGGGAAATTAGTGCAAAAGGAACATTCACAAATAAAAGAGCATTCACAAATAAAAGTTTAATGATGCAATCACATATGTGCTTCCATTGATGAAGAAATGTATGATATGTCTATAAAAAAACTCATGTGACTGCATAGGGAACTCTCTGACCACCTCAGATTTTACAGTCACGTACAAAGGATGAAAATGAAGATAAATATAAAAGAGGAGCATGGTCCTATGAGAATAGATTCAGAAAGGTCAAACTCCTAAGTGAGCTAAAGGCTTGCCAAAAACAAATGCTAAGAAAAATTAAAAGGAAACATTTTAAGCTATTCTGAAAGTAAGATGGATTAGAGAGTGGAAGTACAGTATAGTAGATAGAGAGCTGTTCTTGGAGATTGGAAGACCTGGGTTCAAATCTTGTTTTTGGCACATATTGCCTATATGTTCTTAAATGAGTCTCTTAAGTTTTTGGTAATCTAGACAACTCTCTGAGACCATAAGTTGCAGAGAACTTGCTGACTAATTTTAGAGGGAAGTTTCTTCATCTGGTAATTATTACAGTGAAATGAGAGGGGGTGGGAAGAAAAAGTAAGGGGAGAGATGTACCAGTAGCAGATGGAGAGGTTTTTCCAGGAAACTGAATCTAAGCCTTAAAGGGCCTGGAGGTTTTTCCTTTCCCTAGCTCTCAGTTCAACTTATAAAGAGAATGTATCTGAATCACAGCTTCTCAGAGAAAAAGCTGAAACAATGGGAAATCTGCTCTGCTCTGCTTCTCTCTTCTATTTTATTGTCACATATAGTGGGTGCCAGGGTTCAGTAATAAATGTTTCTTCTTTATTTTAAGCTTTAGTTATAGGTTCTTTACATTTTAAAAAAGTTTACTAGATAAAGATTAGGCAATTTCAATTGTTTTTGCTATGGGAAGACAATAAGACAGCTTTGTAGCCAAGGAAAACTGTCATAAAAGGGGAAGAAGTTAGAAAGTGAGCAATAGGGAAATGTCAAAAAAAAAAAAACAACAACAAAAATAGCCAACTAAAATTATCAAGCATCTCATAGAGAAAGAAAACTCAGTTAAAGACTGAGCACAAGTAGATAAACCATCAGGGAAGATATTAACAGAAGGGAATATGATCTTCAGATCAACTAAATGAGCCCAGACATGTATGAATAAATATTGCAAGAAAAAGATAACTTAATCAACACTTGAAGAATCAGAGGACCCTGTGAATACCCAATTAAGCATGGAACCACAGAAGGATGATCCTGAATGATTTAAAAGAGAAATAAGAATTGTGAAAGCAGAATTTGCCTATACAGCAGAAATAATTGACAGAATAGAAAAATTCTAATCCAAGTTGGTGGCAACTTGTGGTGGCAAGTCTCACAAAACAAGAATAACTGATTGAGAGTACAAATACATAGAAGCAAAGGAATCAGTCTGAAAGAAGAGAAACAAAAAACAGTGGTATTACAAGAAAACATGATCTTTACATGAGCAAAACATATTGATCTCAAAGACAGGATGTATAGATAATTTAAGGATTATAGGAATCCCAGAAGAAAATGACAAATCAGAAAAACCCAAAACACTATAATGCAAGAAATAATATAAGGAAATTGCCTAGAATTCTTGAATACAGAAAACTAAGTGCCAAGAGAAAGAATCTACAGGTTGCCTCCCAAGGAAACAAAACAAAAAAGCTGAAAACAAATTTCAAGGCATATAGTGGTTGAATTTCCCAATTCCAATGACAAACAACAAATTCTGCAGGTGACCAGGAGAAAGACCTTCAAATATAAAAGAAAGGGAGGTGCCTGGGCACATAACTTTCAGAATCCAGCAACTTAATGGAAATTTTGTATCTTATTAGCTTTTGCCACATCCATAGAAATCTGATAAAGTTAAGGATAGAATTTCATTCCTTTCTCTATGGTTCTTTTTCCCTTTACTAATCTTTACAACCTCATCAACCTCTGTATGGATTATTTTATATTGTCCCTTTAAGGAGACATTTAACAAAATGCAATTCAGATAAAGAGCAAAATAAGAAAACATTGCTTTTGGTGAAGGGCTATTTTGAAAAATCAGTTCTCTATCAATAACACACTATAGGTAGAGAACCTATAGTTTTAAAGTCACTTTTTGTTTCTAGAGCTAAATGCTGTTATAAAGGTCAGCTTTGGTTTCATTCACATGGTAGGTGGCAAAAATTATCAGTAAATGAAATGGGGGCAATCATTAGTACTTCTTTAGCCTAGTATCTGTTCCATAATAATGCCAGTTTTCAGGGATGATTTTTAAATGCCTGAAGTCTATAGCTGCTTAAGTTGTATTATTTCCTTTTCCCTGAGAATGTCTGGCAATCAGGATCCTGGGGGCTCAAATAAAGAGATAAAGAAAATTCTTTGTTCCTTATTTTAAAATTGCTTTGCTTCACTTACCCTGTTTTGTGGATGAGCCTCGGTGACCTGAGGATAAGTTTCCTGGTATCCCTCTACATTGTCCAGAGACAATATTTATCTTAATGCTCTAGGCTATGTTTTTGGATTTTGATTATCTTACCTACTAGTGAATCATGTTCAGTTGTTTCAGTCCCATACGACTCTTCATGATGCCACCTGAGTTTTCTTAGCAAAGATGCTGAAGGGGTTTTGCCCTTTCCTTCTTCATCTCATTTTACAGATGCAGGAACTCAGGCAAGTGGTTAAGTGACTTGCCCAGGTTCACACAGCTAATGTCTGAGGCCAGATTTGAACTCAGGAAGGTGAGTCTTCCTGACTTCAGGCTCAGTACCCTATCCACTGCACCACCCAGCTGCCCCAGTGAGTCATGGTGTGTTCCCTTCTGTCAGCCTTTAAAAATTAATGAAACTGCCCAAGATAGCTTCTTTCCAGGTGTTTGCCTTTTTACCCATGATACCTTTAGATGTATTACTCTTTCCCATATTATTGCAGCTTGATTTTCTTTGGATGTGGCCAAGAGGTGAAAAAGTCCTTTGTCTGAGTGGAGCATACAATTTATCTCCATCCCATATCCTATCCTAAGAGCCATGAGCCTTGGCTCAGCCCCAGCCTCTGGAGAGACAGTCTAGTGACCAGCACTTCTCAACCTTCCTAATGCCGCAACCCTTTAATACTCCTATGTGGGCATATCTGCATGTGGGCTGACCCACCTGGAGACAGGATAGAGGGGCAGTGTCTCAGTTCCTAAGACCATCGGAAATATGTGTTTTTTGACGGTCTTAGGCAACCCCTGTGACCCCTATGAAAGGGTTGGTCGACCCCCAAAGGGGTCGCAACCCACAGGTTGAGAACTGCTGGCTCTAGTGTGAAAGAAGCCAGTTGTTCTTCTTGAATTTCCTGGCTAGTTAGGGTGATGACCAATCCAGAATGCAGCCAGGAGCTGGTATGTAGCCCTGAGTTGCTAGACTTGAAGGGTCACTTGCCCCTAACCCCTTCTGGTTTCTCACATCAGAGGTTTCTACTAGCTTCCATCCAATCCTGCTTGAATATCAGAGAATTAATTACCTTAGTGCTCTGAAGGGGTAAGAGAGTCAGAGCACTCAGACAAAGTCTTTGTTAGTCTAAGGCTATGCATATATAAACCAGGAAACAAAAATAAGATGCTTGAGGTGAACAAAAAGAGAAATTCAGGTATGAGGTTGGCAAACATTAACCGTTTTCTCAGCTCTTTTGTTGTTTCTTATTTTCCCTACATTCCCCTCAACTCCTGCCCGCTCCACCCCACCCTACCCTGTCCCTTTTCAACAAGTCTCAAGAACTCTTTTGTCTTCAGACTGACCACTGGGGAGATTGATGCATAGGCTGAGAACTGGAAGGCGCCTTTGAGAAACCATCTAATCCTGGGGGCAGCTAGGTGGAGCAGTGAATAGAGCATTGGACCTGGAGTACTGAGTTCAAATCTGACCTCAGACACTTAACACTTACTAGCCCTGTGACCTTGGGCAAGTTACTTAACCCCAATTGCCCTGCCCTCCCCCCTCCAAAAAAAGACAAAAAAAAAAAACCAAACCATCTAACCCAGCGGTTCTCAACCTGTGGGTAGCAACCCCTTTGGGAGTTGAACAACCCTTTCACAGGGGTCACAGGGGTCGCCTAAGACCATCGGAAAACACATATTTCCAATGGTCTTAGAAACTGAGACACAGCTCCTCTATCCGTCTCCAGGCCCACACGCAGATATGCCCACATACTAGTATTAAAGGGTTGCGGCATTAGAAAGGTTGAGAACCATTGATCTAACCCAACCCGTTCATTTTACAGATGAGGAAACTGAGGCCCAGAGAGTTTGCTTTCTTACTTATTCCCTAGCACATACTCCTTGATCCAGTGACAGTGGGCCCCTTGGCTGTTCCATGAACAAGACAGTCTCTTAGCATTTCCTCTGCTTGTCCCTCAGGCCTAGAAGGCTTTCCCTCCTCTTCTCCTCCTCCTGGCCTCCCTGGCTTCCTTAAAGTCCCTACTAAAATCTCATCTTCTATAGGGAGCCTGTCCCAGCCCCACTGAAGGCCAATTCCTTCTCTCTCTTGGTTATTCCCAATTTATCCTGTATACGGCTTGTTTGCACAGATCTGTTTGCTTGTTGTCTTCCCAATTAGATTGTGAGCTCCTTCAGGGCAGGGACTGTCTTTTTCCTCTTTTTTTAATCTCTACTGTTTAGCACAGTGCCTGGCACAGAGGAGACACTTAATAAATATTGATGGATTGATTGAAGTGAGTTACTCAAGCTCATGCATTGAAAGTGACCTGGAATTTGAACTCAGGCCCTTTGACACTAACTCCAGCACTGTTCTCGTGGAAATATACTGTCTTCTCTCCTCCATTCAGTTGTCCTTCCCTTTTTATCCATATGCTAAGGTTTTATCTTTCTCTCTCAGGTCTCCCATCTATCCAGGACAATGGGACCATCAGAAAATTAATATCTAGGTACCACTGTCAAGGGCAGTTAGGTGGCACAGTGGATAGAGTGCTGGACCTAGAGTCAGGGAAACTTATCCTCCTGAGTTCTAATTGAGCCTCAGACACTTGCTAGCTGTGTGATCCTGGGCAAGTCACTTAATCCTCATTGCCCCAGTTTCCTCACTTGTAAAATGAGCTGAAGAAGAAAATGTCAAACTACTCCAGTATTTTTGCCAAGAAAACCCCAAATGAGGTCATAAAGAGTCACACACCACTGAAACAATTAAGCAGCCATAGCACCATCACCAAAAATCTCTGAAATACATTTCCTGACAACCTCATGGCTGATCTCCACTCTCAAACAAGACCAAGAAGGTTCCAGGGTTGACCTCATTGCCTCTGCTCTAGAATGGATCATGTATCTTGCTAGTATACAGGACTTCCAGACTAACTGTGGAGTAGATTTGGAACCCTATATTGGTAGTAGAACTCAGTAAGGCTTCCAAAATATTTAGCAACAAAGCTATCCTCAAAAGACTTGCTATGAGGTGGGGGCATTAATGGTGGTATACTAGGAAACTGATTTGCCAAGGGGTTCATCTAGGAAAGGGAAGAAAGTGTAGCTGATGTAGAGGTGTTAGTTTCTGAAGAATCTGAAGAGTAGAGAGATCGGAGGTCATGGTGAAGACAAAGAACAGTGTTAGGGGTTGTCAAGTATAGAGAAAGATGAAGGAATGATTTTTAAAATAACAAGATAAAGGAATTTCAGAGTTTTTGAATGTGGAAGTGGAACACTGATGGGGTAATAGCAAGATCAAGGGTATGACCATCCGTATATATAACTGAGATCATGTGTAGGAGTTAATCATGGGAACTGAGTAGACTAAAAAACTGAGAAGTGAGGGTATTTGAGGAAGCATCAGTATGGATGTTGAAGTCTCCTAGTTTGAAGGCAGGAGTTGGGAAAAAGAAAAAAGACAGTGGACCAAAAAGAACTGGATTAGGTGGTAAACTTGAATAGCTCAGAACTCAAAGGAGGAGAAGTTTCTGAGTACATTGGGTGAATGAGGTAGTATTGGGAAAGTCTAGAAGTGGCAATCAGGAAAAAAGAGTATTCTACCTCCCCACCACCACCACCCATGACCTGTGAAGTAGAGAGTATTAACCAAGTAAACGGGTTGAGGAGAATGAGAATAAGAGAACAGCAGTTGGAGGATAGGGAATGGAATTCATACTTCAGCAGCAGGAAGGCTCATAAGCATGTGATAAGGGTGATGTCAAGGGGTGTGGCCATGCTAAACAATTGAGAAATAAGTCTAGGCAGAGGATTCCTGTTGTAGGGAGATCCATTGAGGGAGGTAGTTAATTAGAATATTCAGGATCCTCAAGATCCAGTCTTATGGTATATGGTATACTATGACTTTTGAGGTCCAGGAAGCCCAAGTAACAGCAAGCAGTAGCAGGTGAAGGTATAGTCTAGGTCAGTGCCTTCAAAACACAGGAGAGCTCAGAGGAATGTGATTCTGGTCTCAGGGTGACCTTTGGAGAACTGGAGAAGGCCCTGGAAGAAAAACAGGCCAAGAAGTGGGTTAGCATCCCAGGCTGGGGTGTCTCTGGGAAGTCTCTGAGGCCAAGAAGCAGGTGATAGCATGCCAGTCTTCTGCAGAGTTCACATAGATTTCATTTTTCTTATGAAAAACATTCCAACAATTGTTGGAACGGGCTATCTTGGGAAGTATTGGGCTCCCTATATTGCAGATTTGCAGATTTTCAAGTAGAAACTGGATGGTCACTTGTTAGGGATGTTTCAAAAGGGATTCTTGGTTGGACTAGATGACCTGTGAGCTTCCTTTGATCTCTGTGGGGGGTTTTGAGTACCTGTTAGAGGCATAGCACTGTATCGGGCATTGAGGGAGATACAAATGAAATGTACAATACAATTCCCACTCTCTAGGAACTTGTAATTGAGGAGACAAGACACATAAACACAAAATATGTAATAATGCAAGGTAGTTATGATTAAGTGCTCAAAATTATGATGCCAACTGGCACCACGATCAGGAATCCTGGTTTAGAAGAATCATTGTTGCTATTTGTTCTTTGTTCTCAAAGAGAACCATGACATCATGAAGGTGATGTCTTGACTTGCAAGTGAATTGAATTTAAGTGAGGAAGGGTTGTGCAAAGTCACCAGCCTCACTCCCTCCTCAAGAGCCATCTGGGTCCCGTGGAGATAGCCCCAGATGCAGTGGGAGACCTTGGTCTTTTAAAGCTAAGGTGTTTCACAGGTCTCAGTTTGTCTGAGGCAATGGCCATTCAATAATTAAAGGTTAGGTAAGAATTGAGGCAAAAAATCCTTCTAATTGCACAATGTCATGAAAGCCAGGGGAGAGAGGTCTGAAGATCAGAGTGGGTTAGGACCAGCTTAACATCTAAGGAGAGGAGACAAGAGCAAGATCATACCCCACATTGTTTTCTTCCTTCTGGGGCTTCCTGGTGAAACTATCACACTTAACACAATTTACAAGTCTGATTGAACACTGAATTGTTTAATTAAATTAGGTACATTTAAAAAATTAAATTACAGAACATTTCTCCCTAGGGATGTCTGTAGCTGAACACATCCAGGTGACAGTAAGTGATCAGAAAATATAGCCTCCTTCATACCTACATCTAGATACTTAGGTCCTCAGGTGATTTTTTTCCCCCAATTAAATGGAGAGAGAGAGAGAAAAAAAATCATCATGTGAACTGCCTGTCAGGGATATTATAGAAAAAGGGAAGTCAGACTATATAGGACCTTAATTTCTCTTCCAATTAGGAGTTTTTGTTGTTTCTTTAGCTACTGCTTTTTCAAGGAGAGAAGACATCTCTGCCTTATCCAATTAAACTTCAGAACTTCTCACACATGGTCCCTCTGGAGAGATTCACTTTGCTAGAAGGAAAGAAGAACCAAACACTTTCACAATTTTGAGCTTCTATAAAGAAAAGGAAAACTAAAGAACTATTGAGAAAAGTCTAGAAGTCCTCAAGCTCAAAGCAATGGGGAACATGGTGGAGCATATATTTCCAGGCCTAGCCCAGAGTGTGACCCTCAGGATCACTGTAAGTAGAGACACTCCTCCAATTTTTTTTTGAGTGGACACCTGATTTCATCGGTATTGAGAAGAACTGAGGATGAAATTTTCTCTACCAATATAGATATGCAGCTATCCCATCACTTGTAATCTTAGAGAAGTGCCTTTGGCACTGAGACTATAAGTGACTTGCCCAGGGTCACACAGCACATGTGCATCAGAGGCAGAACTGGAAAGGGACATCTGGCAAGTGTAGCCTTGCCAGCTAGAAGGAGAGATTGAAGTTACAGAAAGGCAGTTGCTGCCCAAGACGTAGAAGGTTAGAAACACTGGAGCTCTATGGAAAGGGGATCAAGGGATAGGTAAGCAGCAGGAATTGGAACCTGTTGCAAGGAAAGGGTATTGCCACCCTGGATTGACTAGGATAGCTATCAGAGCTTTGTCAGGCTCATGGATCCTCTTAAGGAGTGATCTGCTTGAAAAGAACTTGCTATTTGCTTGAACGTGCCTGTCTTATAGCATTGTTGGGACCTGGTTAATTTATCTACTCTGCAGCTCCTCCACCTTTCTCCTACTTAAAGATGCCATCTTGGAATTACCTTTTCTTTTTAAATCTTGTGTATTTGTTGTGTGCCCTTTTATAATGGATTTTGTTTTCAGATTAAGATAATATGTATTGATTTTTGTCCATTCTACGTGAGTGTTTGCTCTAAAAAAATGGTTAAGGGGAAAAGCAGTGGCTAGGTGAGATTTTTTTCAGAGCCCACTAAGGATCATAGAAGATGATTTCTGCTTAGTGACTAAGGAAAGGAAAAGATTTCTTCCCCAATCTGGGGACTCTGAGTTCATGAATTCCCTTAATATTTGGCATCACCAACTCCCCAAAAAAGCAAGGAAAAAGGATGAATATGAAACTGTGAGATCTATTACCTTGGACTTTAAAGAGAAAAAGGCTACATTAAGCTCTCCAGCCACAGAAAGTGTGGCTTCAATGGATTTAGAACTGAAATGGACCTTAGAAGTTATCTGGTACTCTGGCCTTCTTCCTAAAATGCGGTTGGGTTCCACTCTGCCTCATACCCAGCATTCCTGCCCTGAGCTGCTATTTGGTACAAGTTTGCTCTTACTTTAAGGTGCACCATGATGCACTCCAGCCATCTTCCTCCAGTGGGCGCTCCAATAGAAAGTTAAAGTTTGTTCCAGTCAAGTCAACTAGAAGTCCAAAAAGCCACTGAGGGAGGGTAGACTAAAAGAGAACTTACATTGGTTGGATGGGTTTGAAAATATTTGTGAGGAGCATAAAGCTGTTGTTTCAGGGAAAATCTGGTGTTTCTTGCCCCAACCTCTGCTAAGCTACAGAGCTTCAAAAGAATGTTGAAAAGAAAAACAAGACTGAATACACCTTAATTTGTGAACAATGAAATTAAAAAACCAATTGGGCAGATGGTTGCTCGTTTGAGGGTAGGAGATGGTAGAGGATCGCTGTCGTTTGTTGTGTTATTGTACTCGGGATACATTAGAAACACAAGTAAGAGTAAGTTATTGTGAAAACAAATATGATCTCCAGGAACAGGGGAATTTCTTAATTGATAAGCTGTTATGTTCAGACTTACTAATGATTAGTTGGTTCCCCAAGCTTTTTAAGTTTATTTTTTTCGTTTACAGAGATTCTCTCCTTCCCACTTCCCCCTCCCTACTGGAAAAAGAAAAAGGGGGGGAAAACCCAGAACCTTTGTGATAAGTGTGCATAGTCAAGCAAAACGATTTCTCATGTTGGCCATTTTAAAAAATGCATTCATTCTGCATGTTTAGACCATCATTTCTCTGCCAGAAGGGGCATAGGGTTCTTTGTCATTAGTCTACTGGAATAATGATTTATCTTCATGTTGATCAGAGTTCTTAAGTCTTTCCCCAGTTCTTAAGTCAACAATATTTCCAAGCAGTCAAAACTTCTTCCCTCCATTCACTCTTAACTGTAAAGGCATATCTGCTTTCAGGACTTAAGAAGTCTCTCCAGGGCCAGCTGAGCCTCTTTTAGTCCTTCACCTGTAAGGGCACTACAGCCCCGAAGTTCCCAACACCGGTCATTGAATCGGTCCAGACGCATCCTGTCCTTAATCTCTAGCAGAGACAGGGCCCCTGGCATCTCCTGCTTATTGGCTAGGACCAAAAAAGGGACACCAGCCATATGAGTGTTGTTCAGTACATTTTCCAGCTCAATTGTAGCCTCGGACAATCGGTCTTCATCTGTACTGTCCAGCACATAGAGGAGGAAGTCAGTCTCCTCTAAATAGTCCTTCCAGCTGGACCGGAGTTGGTCCTGACCCCCCACATCCCAAACAATCAAGGACCTGTACTTTGATGCCTCCAAAGACTCGACATTAAAGCCCACTGTGGGATAGGTCTCCACTTGTTGGTTACTCTTCAGTTTGTAGAGAAGGGTGGTCTTGCCAGCAGAGTCCAGGCCCATTATCACCACCCGGGGTTGCTCTTTGTACTGAGCTTTAAAATTCAGGTTGCCCATCTTGACCACTAGCTAAATCCTAGAGGAAAAAAAATACCAATGGTAATTGACTATTCCTTTCTGGATGGTGGATACTTAGGGCCTTTCCCAATCTGGTTCTAACCTATCCTTCCAGTCTGATTATTCATACTCTCATCTCCCAAACTGTATTACTTACTGTTCCCCTCTTCATAACATCCTACCTCCTCCTTCTGTCTTTCCATAGACTGTTCCCATACTTGGAACACTTTTCTCCCTCCCCTCCCTTAGCTGATTTCAAGATTCAAGTGGCCTTTCCAATATGCTCAGGGGTTAGAGCTCCCCACCTTCTTGACACGATGGCACTATATTTATTTTGCATAAATTTTGGATTGATTTAATCTGTATACATGTTGACTCTTGTTTCTCCCTGTATATCTCCAGCACCTAACACAGTGCCTGGCACTTAAGATATATCTTTATTGAGCTGAATTGACTCTCAGCAAGTGCACAAAAGAGTTTCCACCCTCTAGAATAAGATCTATAATTTCACAATTAGAAAACAGGAACTAGCTTAGAACCTAGCTTTGTTGTAATGACTCCCCAGAATCAGGAAATGAGAATGTGTCACTTGAGATTCAAGTCTCCCATGGAGCTGATATGATCTTGGTCAATGAAAGTCACAGAAGGCCCCAGAGCTAGTGGGTCAACACCCACTGACCTTTCTTCAGGGAGATTGCTCCATAGAAGAAGAAGCACCTCACACTCCTTCCTCTCAACAAAAATAAATGCAGCCTGCCCTGCTATTCTTTAGTGATGAAAGCAAAAAAGCAAATGCAATTGTTTATTATATGGATGTGATAGCCTTACTGAGTGGAAAAACCCTGAGCGGTGGCTTCTATTCTTATCTCCTATGATGCTAACTTCTGGGTTTTTTTTCCTTAAGCTCAAATTCAAGGAAACCCTTGGCTCATTAATCAGAGCAAAGGAGATAGCCCAAACACCATCTTCTGCTGCCCTTGTAACTTCCCCTATGTGAGTGCCTGCAAATGAGATTTTCAGCAAATGCTAGTTACTTATTGAAAAGTGGGAAAACATGTGCACTGAATGATATAAATATTCCAAGACTTGTTTCTTACTCCCCGCATAATCTTGGGCAGATCACAACCTTTCAGGGCTACAGTTCTGTCATCTCTAAAATGAGAACGTGGCTGACATGACCTCTAGGTTCCTCCCCATTCTAAATCTATGCTCTGATGAGCCTATGATCACCATTCTCAGATAATTACCTTTCATGATACAGTAGAAAAAACAATGGTGTGGAGTCAAAAGAGTGTGGTTCAAATTGCACCTCTGAAACATATTCCCTCTCTGACCTTGGATAAAGCCTTTCATTTCTCTGGGGCTTCCATTTTCTCCCCTGAAAAATTCCAGGGGGAGGAGCTTCAGATGAAATGGCCTATAAGATCCCTGCTACCCCTGGATCTATGATTTCTAGGCAAGTATTTTTTCTTTTCAGTTTTATTGATATTTTCTGTTTTTTACATCTCCATAGATATCCCAAGTATCCCTTGCCCCTGCCCTCCCAGAGAAGCGATTCCATATGACAAATGGTATTTTTAAGGGAGGAAAAAAATCAGCATAACTGCTCGATACAGTGAAAAATTCTGAAAACATGTTCAATATGTAACATGGTAAGTTTTTCATTGCTCATGGTGGTGGTAGTAGTGGTAGGGGGGTTTTCTAACCCAAACTTTAAGAAAGTGAGGTTTATCCCCAATAGATCCTGCGTTAGAACTGCAGACAAGCCTTTGAAACCAAGGGGGTCCACTTACTAGCCGTATGACCCTGGGCAAGTCACTTAACTTTTCTTATCCTCAGTTTTCTCATCTATAAAATGAAGCATCTGTCTCACAAGGGTGTTTTGAGGATCAAATGAAGTAATACGTGCCAAGCAACCATTCCATTGCCCTTGAGAAGAAGCAAAAGACAGATACTGAGCAGCCATGCCTTTCTCTTCGGCCCCTGACCAGCAGAAAAGACAGATAAAAATTACCTCCATCTAGTTCAGCAGGACTAGGCACTTTCTCCTGCGGGCTTCAGTTTCAAGCGTCCCATGGAGCTGATCTTATCTCGGCCAGTGAATGTCACAAACAGAGGGAGGGAGAGACCCACAGCAAGGTCTTAAGGAAGTGTGTGCGGTCACTCTTGCTGTTACTCTGGCTCCTATTTCCTTTTCACAGGAGTGGGGGTGGGTCAGTGCAGCAATTTTGCAGCCTCTCAGTGAGATAAGGGTTGTTTTTTTCCCTCTTGCCTGGCCCAGCCTCGGGACTAACACAAGGGACTCCTGTATTCAAGGACTCCGGAGGGGGTGCCCATGCAGGCTGCTCCCAGATCTTCCCGTCAGATGCTCCGGTATCCTAGCAACTCTGAATCCAAAGTCCACAGAAAGATCCCTGCTGGCATTCATTTGGCTTTCTTCTGCTTGTCTTCATATAATCTGTGCAGCCTCGGTGTGTTTATCTATTAAGAAGGCGAGTGACAACTGTCTTCCCTTTTTCCTTTCATCGAGGCTCACAGTGTTCTCATCCCTAGGGATTCTTTCCCTAGCTTAAATATATGTATGTAGGTGCTACAGTGGATAGGGGCTTCCCAGGACTAGCAATCAGGAAAATTTGAGTTCTAATCAAATACTTACTAGCTATGTCTCTGGGCAAATCACTTCAACACTGTCTACCTCAGTTTCTCAACTATAAAATGGGTCTAATAATACCACCTACCCCCTAGAGTTGTTGTTAACATCCAGTGAAATAATTATAAAGCACCCAGCACAGTGTCTGACACAATAGGTACTTAATAAATTCATGTTCCCCCCCTTCAATTTCCTCACCTATAATATGGGGCATGATAATAAAAGTACCTACCTCCCAGAGTTATTGTGCAGATCAAATGAAATAAGATATGTAAAACACTTTGCAAACAAGCTAGCAGAGAATCAGACCTTGAAGGAATGGGACATGGACAGACAAGTCTTGATTTAGGAGGAACTAGGAAAAATCTGAAGGATGGGGTGCTGCCTGGGAAGGAGAGTCTAAATGAGGCAACATCCTAAATGGCAGAAAGAGGAGGGAGTCCTAAAATGCAGAAGAGTTGCTGACGGGTTACCATACCAGTCAGTCAATGAACATTCATTAAATGCCTATGAGGTAGACCAGTCACCATGGTAAGCTCTTAGGATACAAAGGCAAAAAACACAGTCTCTCTAATGAATTGCCCAACTACCTATTCATTTATTGACAGAGGGTGGAGGTGTGTGTGTGTGTGTGTGTGTGTGTGTGTGTGTGTGTGTGTATGAAAAATGAAGTGGTACCCCATAGGCATCCCCACCCCCACACTTACATTCTGCGTGACCTTGGGTAAATCACTTACTTTCCCTATGCCTTAGTTTTTTCATCTATAGAAGGAGGAAATTGGATCTCTAGGGAACCTTCCTGCTCTGAAATTCTATGATTGTATGTCAGAGGGCCAAGAACCTTTGCAATAGTGGTCCAAGTGCCAGGCAAAGGGTTCCAGCTCTGCCCTCCTTCCTCTAGTACTGCTAAGTACCTTCATTAGGCTTACCAAAAATTCAGGGACATTGGCATCGTGAAGGTACTAGTTGCTATGGGCATGACAGTTGCTGAAAGAAATTTGTTTTCCATGGCCCAGCAAGGAGGGAAAGCCGGAAGATTTCTCACAGTGGGTTATGGGAGATAGAAATCAAGTTTTTAAAAAAAAAAGGTCTTAAGAGCTTAAAGGGGATTTCTTATGTGATCTGAATGACTGTGGGCCTCACTTACAAAAGATGAAAAAATTTCACTCTTAAGTATATAAGGCAGTCTCACAGAAGTGGGAGGGATAACCTTCTTTTGGAGAAAGCAGAAGACTCAACCACAGATGTCATCTCAAACAACAAAGGCAGCTGCATGGCGCAGAGTATTGCTCCTGGAGTCAGGAAGACCTGAGTTCAAATCCAACATTCATCTGTAAAATGGGGATAGTGACAGGGTGTTGTGAAGATCAAATGAGATAATAATCATAAAGTGCTTAGCATGGTGCCTGGCACACAGTAGGTGCTTAGTAAATGTTCATTGTTCATATTTGGTAGCAGTGACTGAAAAAATAGGAAACGAAAGCTCCATAAGCAGAGATGAATAGCACCTGCAGCAGCAAAGTGAAGCAGAAACAAACCCCGGCTGACTTTGGGGGAGAGGAAATCACACTGTCATTAGATTGTGAGCCCCTTGAGGACAGAGAGTGTCTTTTACCTCTTTTTGTATTTCCAGCATTGACCGCAGTGTCTGGCACATAGTAGGCCCTTCATAAATGTTTGGGAATTGATTGCTTGTTCTAGGTCCAGTGCAACCCTAGGAACATGAGCTGTACAGGGCACCTCAGCTTGTGCAGTGGCTTCAGAGTGTCTTGGAGATCTAGCCCTTTGTGTATGGAGGCCATAGCTTGAGTCTACTACTGGATTTTCTCTTGTAATTAATTTTGTTATTCCATCCCATTGAAATGCTTCCCTATTTTAATTTACAGTTCCTGCCTTGTCTATTGTTAGAGAAAGCACTGAATGGGGGTCCCAGCCATATTTCCATAATTGTTATTACCCAGGACACATTATCCTGAATTCGGGTAGTAAAGAGTTTCAGAGTTGAATAGGACTCTTGTTACCCAGAACCATAGAATTACAGATCTGGAACTTAAAAGGATCTCATATGTCACCTAGCCCAAACTTTCATTTCTGTTGTTCAATCCTTTTCACTTTGTGACCCCATTTGGGGTTTTCTTGGCAGAGATACTAAAGTGGTTTGCCATTTCCTTTAACAGCTCATTTTACAGAGGAAGAAACTGAGATAAACAAGGTTAATGACTTGCCCAGGGTCACACAGCTAGTAAGTGTCTGAGGCCACACTGGAACTCAGGAAGATGAGTCTTTCTGACTCCAGGCCCAGCACTCTGTACATTGGCCCAACCAGAGGACCAAAATGGTTGAGTGATTTGCTCAAATTACACAAGTAATAAAAATCAGAAACAAGATTTGAACCTAGACACTGTGATTCAGTGTTCTTTCCAATACACAATGCTACCTCAAGAATGATCACGTTTTGAGCTAACCCTAAATCACATTATGGAATGAGATCCTTTGGAATGGTTTCTTGTAGAAAGCTAAATTTGTCTTTGAAGATTAATGCCACCTATTAGGGTTTGATCTTGTAGCACAAGCCCTGAGAAAGTTGATCAATTACTCCTAAAAACTATTCCTGAATTTTGGGCAGTTGCCACTGGCTGAATCACAAATACTTGTTCATACATGGAATCAGCATATAATGCATGAAATTAAGCTTCCCTCAGGCTTAGATAAATGAAGAGGTGGGTTCACTAATTAATGCATTTTATTTTTATGAATAAATACAATTCTATATCAAATTCCATAATCTTTTGATTAATCTCTGCCATCTGCTTATAACAATTTGATATGCATGTTCCAGTGAAGTTCAAAGTAATATAACACCTAAGTAGGAGCAAATTAAGTATGCCTATTGCTAAACTTTACTGTTTTCAGTCACTGCTTAATTAAATCTTTTTCTCACTTATTGGAGCTATCCCAGGATTTATTCTCAACTCTGGCTGCTCAGCAGGCCATAGGTGTTAATTGCCTCCTGGGTATCTTCCTCTACACTCAAAACTCTCTGCTCTAATTCTCTCTGACAGGGAAAGATTGATTTTGATTTCTCGCAGTAAAGGTCATCCCTAGCCTAATGTTGTGAGCTTTCAATCCCTCCATTCTGCCATGGATCATAGGAAAGTTTCTCACAATTGAGTTATTTCTGATTTTTGCATCTGCTCTGTGACTTCTCTGTGATGGTCTTTCTCTAATTACATCTTGGTCTCCTGATTCACTGGTCCATATTGAAGTGAGATGCCTATTGATCTTTTAACTACTCCAGCATTTCTTGTACTTTTGGGGCAAACATTGAGTCCACAAAATTCATTGAGACTCCTGGGTCTACCATGATCTGAGACCTGCCAAATTTGAGTGCCTAGACATTTGATTTCAAGGGTTGGGAATAGGCAGACTATAATGCAGGATGTGAAATATAATATCACCTCCAATCTGTTCCCTGAATGGGCACTTTCACTCTCAGACTGGGTCCCCAAACAGTAGCTACTGCTCTCAGATTCTAGGGGTAACAGCAAGGGTGGCAACTCCTCCTACCGTAGCCTACTATTGGTGTGCTTCTAATTAGCAATTAGCAGACTTCATAAGACTTCAACAAAGACATTTAGTTTAGTGGTTTAGTAAGAACAGTTGATACAAAATATCCTCCCAGAAAATCTAGGGCACATTCTCTTACAGGCACACAGAGTCCATGGGAAGGATGGATTTAAACTTAAGAGTATAATGATAGAGAGGCACGTGTGCATGATACATAGGTGGCAGCAGGTCTCTCACATTTTCTGCCTGGAAGTTCTTCATCTCTTTGTAGAGGCCTCATGCAGTTCCCCTTTGGAATAGGGTTTTTACTGGCAAGGCCAATGAAGTGGGCATCTAATGTCTGAACCTTTCTTGAGAACACCGTTGTCATTTTTCCCTTCTGCAAAGGGTCATGCTCCAAAATTCCAGCAAGAAGAGTATATGGCTGATGGCTAGTGTGAAGGTGCCAGGGTATAGAGATGGCATATAGTGGAGATCAGAATTTGAGAATGTGCTGATAAATCAACATAGTGTAGAACAGTGGTTCTCAACCTGTGGGTCGCAACGCCTTTGGAGGTCAAACAGGGTTGCCTAAGACCATAGGAAAACACATATTTCTGATGGTCTTAGGGTCCAAGACACTGCTCCTCTATCCGTCTCTAGGCGGGTCTGCCCACATGCAGATACACCCACATACGAGTATTAAAGGGTTGTGGCATTAGGAAGGTTGAGAACCAATGGTCTAGAATGAGGTAGAATACAAATGTAGGACCAAAAATATGGGAAGGAGATACAGACAAAATAAATATATGGCTCTAATTGTTTATATACTGAAATTTTTTTATTGTAATGATTTGCAAATGTTTGATTGGTTTTACTGATGTTTAAAGTTGTTTGTAATAAATTATTTAGAAAAATAATAGCCTCTTAAAAATTTTAAGCTATGTAATAACAACCTTTATGCAAAACTTTTCCAGTGCTACTCTACAAACATAATGTAGCACATTGAAGCAAGACATTACTGGCCTAAGTAACCCATAGATAACAATTACAGGTACTTCAGAAAATCAGCCATGAATTAGGTTGAGTCATAAAAATGAATTTCTGAACCTATTATTTGAAAAAAAAAAAAGAAAAATTCAGAAGCAGCGGAGTATAAATAATTTAGAAATCCCGTTATCTCAGAGTAATCATATCCAAATGCTCATATTTTAAAAACATCTTTCCATGCTGGTATCTCAGAAGACAGGTGAAACATAAATACCGAAAGCAGTGTTGATTACACTCCAGAGTGGGTGTTGTAGGGTCTGTTAAACTGTGCTTGCTGAGGTTTGCTTCATAGTATGCCTTTTTCATGCATCTGTAAAGCTATGTTTGCTTCTTAGACTTTTGTGACTGCAAGCACTGTCCACTCTGGGGAATGTAAATAAATCAATATTGTTTGCTAAAGAACACATACATTCACACACACATTTGTTTTGTTGTTCAATCATTTCGGTTGTGTCTGACTCTCCATGACTCCGTTTGGAGGTTTCTGGTAGAGATAGTAGATGGTTTACTTTTTTTTTCTCCAGCTCATTTAAGGCAAACAGGGTTAAGTGTCTGAGGCCTGATTTGAACTTGGGAAGAAGAATCTTTCTGACTCCAGGCCCAGCACTCTATTCACTGTACCAATTAACTGCTCTGTAAACACTAATGCATAGGTAGGTATAAATTGAGGCCCTTCTCCTCTTATTGGTGTCTTTGTGTATTGAAAGCTTATTTTCCAGTTTCTGTACAAACAAAGCCAATGTACCCAAGATTAAGAGGGAAGTGGGAAATTGGGAAAGAATATTTACAATCAATGTCTCTGATAAAGGCCTCATTTTTAAAATATATAGGGAATTAAGTAAAATTTATAAGAATACAAGTCATTCCCCAGTTGATAAATGGTCAAAGGATATGAACAGGCAATTTTCAGAGGCAGAAATTAAAGACGTCTTTAAACATATGTGTTATGGGAATCTGAAGATCTTCCCTGCCCCTAGGCCCTTTGCTAAAGTGGCTACGTGACTCTGAGGACCCTTGGATATTTGAAAGTATACTCTGTTCCCTAATAGGCTGAATGTGGTCACGTGGAGCCTGTGGCGCCAGGCTTGTTTTCCAGGAATGCCCGTGCCTTGTAGCTTTGTGATTGGGCAGTGGGTCT
>CM053582.1:140294475-140388664 GCA_028627135.1 Pseudochirops cupreus
GAGAAAGAATCTCAAAAGCACTCTGAAGAGAATAATTCCGTCAAAATTAGAGTGGAGCAAATGGAAGCAAATGACTTCATGAGAAATCAAGATACTATCAAACAGATCCAAACAAATGAAAAAATAGAGGGCAAAGATATGTTTACTATCACAGATAAAGGCTAAAGGCACACACATCTGCGTAGAAAAGAAGGTGAACCAGTCTTATAACAAGAATGAAGGACAATCCGAAAAGTCACTAACCTCTGCATATCCTGTGCCCCAGTGATAGCACTGCTAGGCCCATGCTGCAAAGAAAACAAAGAAAGAAAGAAAAGACCCATATGTCCAAAAACATATAGCAGCAGGTTTTTTTTGTAGTAAACAACTGGAAACAAAATGGATACTCGTCCTTCAGAAGGGGAAGTAGTCCACCAAATCTTTTTATTCATAATTCATATTCATAATTCATATTCGGCTCCTTTGTGATTTCAAAGCCTAGCCAGCCACAAGTTAGCTAGAGAAACCTATAAAAATTCCTTTCTGCTCCTATGGTATTCAGGGTCACTAGCCTGAATCTCTGGAAATCATTCCAGGAACGAGAAAGGAAAGGGTGAGCTAAGGATGTGGTGAGAAGATTCCTTTCAACTCCCATCATGATTGTGACCTGCGCCCATGCAAATGACCTCGGGAACAAGACTGAATTGGGCTAAATAGAGCTAGTAAAACTGGCAGTTTTCATCCTTCTTCCCAAAGCACACAAATTGTTGTATTACCTAGAGCTAATAATAATATTAATAATAATAATAAAATAATAACAACAACATGTATGTAGCACTTACTCTGTGTCAGGCACCATGCTAAGTACTTTTCAATTATCATCTCATTTGATCCTCACAATAATACTGCAATGAAGGGTCTATTATTAGCCCCATTTTACAGATGAGGAAACTGGGACAAACAGAGATTGAGTGACTTGCCCAGACACAGTTAGTGAGTATCTCAGGTCACATTTGAACTCGGTTCTTCCTGATTCCAGATACTGGAAGAAGTGATCTTCCTCTTTGCCAAGGCTAAATGCTGTGTTTGTTCCTTCAATCCCAAATCTTTCCCACCTCCTCTGGAACATTGCTCTGCTAGTCATTTCTTTTCTCCTCATCTTTTACTTTTTCCTCTCTCCTTTCTACTCTGCCTACAAATATCCTCATCTCTTCTTTTTTATTCTGAAAAAAAAACTTTCTGTGTCCCTACTAAGTTCTTGAGCTACAATCCCATCTGACTGGCATAGAATTTCTGATGCATGCCAAGAGTATCTCTGTGGCTTGGGAAAACAGGCTATGTTCAACTTAAGCATCACATCCAGCTAGAAAGGTTTTTTTCAGACTTATCTTTGACAGGTTTGGAGATCAAAACCACACTTGACTTGCAGAAAGAATTGGGTAGCATGCCATCCTTCTTTAACAGTGAGACATAATTCATTTAATATGGGAATAATTTGTTTGTTAAACTTTTCCAGGAATTTGCTTGTTACTCTATATGGTCTCAATGCCCTTTCTTTAAATGGCTTGTCTGATTTCTCCTTATGAGGTCTGTCTAGTTCCTGTTTCCTTAGTTCGGGTAGTTTGCATTTTGTAGGTAGTCATTTTTTATTTTGAAAGTATTTAAATACATTACTATAAAATGGGACCCTTAGCAATTTTCTCAATTACTTCTAAAATTGTTGTTCTCTCCCCTTTTTGAATTTTAATTTTGGTAACTGAGTTTTTTCTTTCCTGTTCTTGATTTCCAATTTTATAGTTATTTTTAAAAATCTATTTCATCATATTTTTTTTCATAATTTTTCTTCATTTTCCATTGAATTAATTTTTATCTTGATTTTGATTTTCTCCCCCTTTTTGGTTTTTCTAGTATATAATACTTCATTCTCTTTCCATTAAAATGCAAATGAAATGCCTTTAATATAGTACAAGTAGTATCTTATTAGTATAAGTATGTCGTGTTATAAATTTGCTTCTGAATACTCACAAATTATTATGCAATGGGCATTATTTTTCAGGTAAATGTGATTGTTTTTATTATTTCTTTCTAACCCAGGCATTATTTAATCATGTAATTATTTAATCACTTTTAAGCTCTAGGCACATTTGGATATTTTAAGATTCTAAACAATTTTCAACAACAAAATCAAATAAACAAAAGTTTTTACATTATTATTTACAAATCCACAGGCTAATGTGCAAAGAATCTTTTATTTCTTTTCAATGTAGAAATGTAGGAACTTCCTCCGTCCATAAGTGGCTTAGTAGATAGCTCCTAAGCAATTGTCTAAGAACCACAGAAGTTAATGACTTACCTGAGATCACTAAACTAGTAAATTTGAAAGTTTTCCCTTATTCCTGATCTAATATACTATACGTTATAACATATTACATATATATAGATATAGATATATAGCGCACATACCTAAGTATGTGTGTGCTATCTAGAAGAAACACCACTAGTGAAAAAAATTAAATTTAAAATGAAAGAATGGAGTAAATTTTATTGTGATATGGTTAGTTCAGGAAAATCTGGACAAGCTTTTGTTTTGTTGTTGGTTGAGAAAATAAGATCCCATCCAGAAAGCACAGAGCACATATTTTTGCTTCTATTTATTTTTTGACTATATATTAACTTCAACAAAATAGTTAACAAAAGCACCCTGTTTGCTTCCATGTCTCCTTCGGAACTTTTCTCCTATGTATTTTTTCTTCATATTGTATTGCTCTTGTTATTGGGGAGGGCAGGGACCTTTGTTATAGCTTCAGGAATTCTGGCAAAAAAGTTACCAGCTCTGCCCCACCATTTCCAGGTTTACTAATGTCTGCTTAAGGCTTTTGGGTATTTCAAAGTTATTTGCATAGCTCTAATTCGGGGTATTGGGGAAGAAGGGAAGATAGGAGGCAGCGTAACTGGCGGTCAAATGAATTCATTTACCCTAGCTTACCTATCAGGGAGGGCTAGGGAATTTCTCATTGAGTTCCTATTAGGCAAATCAAGTTAAGAAAGGTTTTGAAAGCTTCCCAAGGAGACCTGTTCTGTGCCAGTTAGAAACGTGTTGACTAGACTCAGGCATGCCAGTCTGGGACAATCCCACAAAAAAAAGCAGTAATATTTTCTTTAAGGAGGAAGAAATTCCATGGACAGCTCCAACAGATGGCAACAGCTACTCAACAGAAAAACAGCAAAATGAAGCTTCAGAGGTACAACCATTGTGAGATACTGGAAAGAGTATTCCAATTACTGGAAAGTATAGAGGTGAAAAGTAGATCAGTTACAGTATATCCCTGGTAACATGGATTATATCTACCAAACATATTGTATACAATAGATCAGTCAGTCTGTAATTTCTTTTTTTTTTTTTGTTTTGTTTTTGCTTTTTTGGAGGGTGGGAAGGAAGGGCAATTAGGGTTAAGTGACTTGCCCAAGGTCACATCGCTAGTTTTTTGTTGTTGTTAAGTGTTTGAGGTCACATTTGAACTCGGGTCCTCCTGATTCCAGGGCTGGTGCCCTATTCACTGCATCACCTAGCTGCCCCAGTCTGTAATTTCTTATTTATTTTATTTGACTTTATCATATCTTTATAGTAAAATGTTAAAAAAACTTCCATTACTGATTTTCTGTAGTTTTAATGCATGTGTTTTTAAATTCGAGTTTTTACTTTATAAATTTAAATGCTATATTTGAATGCATATATTCAAAATTATGTGCTCCATGCTTTCTGAATGGGATCCTATTTTCTCAGTTGTAACAACAAAAGCTTGTCCAGACCTGAGCTAACTGTATCACAATAAATTTTACTCCATCTCTCATTTTAAATCTGTTTTTTTCAGTAGGGGTATTTCTTCTAGACAGCATATCTCTGGATTTTGTTTTTCCATTCATTCTGTAACCATTTATTGATGGGTAATTCAATCCATTTATATCAATATAATTAAATTTTACTTATCTTCTACTGTTCTTTGTTAAATTTCCATTTTATTAAATTGCGAATTTTCTTATTTTCTTATTCCTATTATAAAAGGAAATAATAAAAAATACTTAATAGAATTCTAATACTTTATGCTACTGACTCTTTAAGTTTTTCTAAGTCAATATGCCTTGCCCCTTTGTCAAAGATCGGAGTTTTGCCTTGGAATTATCCCATGGTCCTCTCTTATCTTATTCACTTGACTTTTATTTTTTTCTTTATTTGCATGAATCTCTCTCAGTTGCATATTTTTATCTATATGCATTCTTCTCACTTTTCAGTATTTTTTCATTTTTCAAACCCAATTGATTAACTTAACAAGTATATTATAGTAGTTGATTTTATCATCACATGGAAACTCAAACAGTAAGATAACAACTAATAATAATAGAAAAATACCTATTGTTGTAAATATTTCGTTCTGTACATATTTCTCTAACTCAAGGGTCCAAAGGTTTTTTTGTCTTTTTATTGCCTATGAAGTTGTGGAGATTTTGTTTTTTTATATTGGTCTATGATTTTCAATTAAAATGCTTAGATTTTCTGGGGAAATGATTTTGGATATCCAGATATACACTAACACGCCAATACACGCACACATACACTATTGGGATAGAAGGAGTCTCCTTACCTAAGAATTTCCTGTAACAGTGAAATCTTAGATCCAGTTCTTATGCCTATTAAATTTTATCAAATTTGCTTATTAAATTAAAGCTGGAAGGGACCTTTGAGGTCATTAAATCCAATCCTTCCATATTTATCAATAAATTAATTGAGGCCCAAAGAAGGAAAGTGACTTTCCCAAGGTCACACAGGTGATAATGACAGAACCAAAGATTCAAACCCAGGACCCAAATCCCAGTTTAGTGCTTGTTACAATATATCATATTGCCTTGGTCATTTATGTTTTACATGGAAGAAACTTGTAACACCAGATTAATGTTTTTTGTTAAGTAATTCTCTTCCTTCTAATCACTTGAAATATTTTGGTTTTTTGTCATTGTAACTTTAAAGTTTGATGAGTTAAATTTTGTATTCTGGTTAGAGTTCTATGGATTTTTACATGTATGAAGTGCTGCTTATTTTTTATATTTCTGGTAATTTTTTAAATACAATTTCCTGAAGCATAGTAGATTCTTTTCTCCTTTGACATTTTTTTGAACTCCAGTAACTTTGAGTTATTGTGTCATTGGTCTGCTTTTCAAATGAATCACTTTCATCTGCATTGTTTCCAAATATTTTTTCAGTTAATGTTTCAATTTCCTCTTAATCATGTTTGCTTTACACTTTCCAGTTTCAAGACCATTCTCTTTAATGGAAAATCAACCAAAACATCAAGTTCCTATGCTTTCAGTAGTGTAGAAACTCCCAGAAAACATAGAATCAAACAAGGAGTTGAGCACTTTGGTCATCTTTGTCACTTCATTATACAATTTTCCCCAGTCGATGGATTTATCCATTCTTTGTGCTCTATGATTTAACATGCCATGTTGTCTTTAGCAATTTTCAAATTCCTATAGGTTGTAGGTTTCTTCTAGGACTATTGTTGTTCAGCTGTGTCTGACTCTTCATGACCCCATTTAGGGTTTTCTTGGCAAACATCCTAGCTAGTGATTTGTCATTTCCTTCTCCAACTTATTTTATAGATAAGGAAACTGAGGCAAACAGGATTAAGTGACTTACCCAGCGTCATACTGCTAGGAATGTCAGAAGTCAGATTTGAGCTCAGGAAGATGAGCTTTCCTGAATCCATGCCCAGCACTCTGTCTACTGCACCACCTAATTGTCCATACGACTATTATATATTATATGTTCCTATAGTCCTATATATAGGACTGTTCTTACAGTTAGACTTAAAGTCAGGAATACTTGGGTTCAGAAACACTTGTGACCTTTACTACATGTATAACTAGGGGCAAATCACTTAAACTCTTTAAGGCTCATTTTCCTTATCTAAAAAATAAGGGTAATAAAACCTCTAATACCTACCTCCCATTATTGTTTTGAGGATCAAATGAGATGTTTATGAGCAAACATGTAGGTTCATTGCCAACTCATAGAGTAGGGTCCCCAAATAAGGCTACTCCAGGTTTAAGGTTATCTGTGGATTTGCATCCTCTCTAGCACTTATCAATGTGTTTACCTTTATTAGTCTGCCAGAGGATACAATTAGTTCAAAGCAAAGGCTTTTGATAGAATAACGAAGCCAAAAATAATAATACTAGAACATTTCCCTCATAGATTTGGGTCAGATTCTTGCCCAGATACACACACACTTAATCCTTAGGAAGAGTGGACACAAAGGAACATACATGGAAAGAAACACATATAGGACACATGAGTGACCCGGACATATATGTAGAGCAGCACATGCATGATGAACACATGACCAGAATGTACATATGGAAGGTCAGCACAGTAACTCTGATGTGACAAGGGCACTGGGGTCTTCTGGAGATGTCATGGAACTTCTCCTGCCAGATCTGCTGTCTGCTGGTCTCCACTGGGTACATTGTCTCTGTCAATGCCACTCCACTAACTGCTTAGACTCTGCTGGACATGGCCAGGCACAGGCCCCCCCACCCCAAAATGGTTGAAGAGCTTTCTGTTTCCAATGTTTGGCTATAGCTAGACTGCCTAGCTGGAGTTCTAACACTTCCTCAGAACAGTGAGTTATTTTAGTCTAAAGCCCCAAGACTTTCTGTTGCTTTTTCAAAGCAGCAGCCCCTAGCACTTCAGCCATAAGATTTGGAACCCAATTTTTTTCCTCAAGGGGAAGCCAGGGTGTTTCTTTCAAATTCTGGTTTGGAGAAGTCTTTTCATCTCCAGCACTGGGTTCTTTGCTCCATGCACTAAGTTCTTAGAAACAATGTAGGACAAATCAAATAGTTCTGGCTCTCAATACTACTCCTGTGACCTTGGGCAGGGTCATTTTACTTCCCTGGGCCTTTACTTTGAACTCATTTTGTCCTCTAGTGGACTAATACATTGATTAGTGCTTGAGAGAATGGAGATCTACAGAAAAACTTTAACTTGGTTCCCTTATTTGGGGACCCCACTCTATGAGTTGTTTCTTCAAGTATAATGGGGACTTCTAGGTCTGATTTTTAAAAAATAAATCAGAACAGAATCACTCCTAATTAGATAGTGTCCTTAAACTTAGATCTATCTGGTGAACTCAATTTCCTGATCACCAGAACATGGCCTCTTCACAGGACACCTCCCCTTAGTTTAGAGTGGGTATTCCCTATACCTACTCTGCTGTCTCCAATGACTAACATCTCTCTAGTTGGTCACCGCACCAGAGGTTACCCTCCCAACAAACTACCGAGATATCTGGACCTTAAGATCCTCGGATTTCTCAGTTTTAAAACACCTGCTTTCCCTTGCAGATAAGTAGTTGGGAGAAAGATAAAGATGACCTCAGGGGACAAGACCCTTATTCTTCCTCTGCCCAGCCACATTTTTGCTTTTATTGTATATGTAATATTGACCACCATTGCCTAGAAGAAGAAGTAGGTTAGATTTCACCATTTCACCCCTCCAGGGTTCTTCAGTATACTTAAATGGATTGGGTTGAGGAAGGTGGTGGGGGCAGAGATCTACACTCTCTGCAAGTGGCTCCAAGTGTCCAAGTGTTCCTATAAATTAGGCAGTAGTCCCTTGCACCTCAGCTCCATTAGTTACTCACAGTCAGGTTAGTCTTTACACAGAAATATTTACTTCAAAAAGTATAATCACAAACAATTTGAACTTAGCTCCTCAACACATGCTAGGCATAATCCTCCTTTTCCCCTGCACTACCTCTGTCTCTGGGCAGAGGTTTATAGTTTAGTTCAGTTTCTATAGAGCACAAGTCCAACAACCTGCCTCAGCTCAAGTCCCAGGCATCCTGGCTTCTCATGGCTTACATACCATGCCCCACCTATTATCCTGGCTCCAAGGTGGTATGGCTGGAACACCTGGGTGGTCCCTACACCCAGAGGTGGGATTACCTCCTGTATCTGAAACAGAACAGAAACACCTCCAGTTCCATTTCTTGGAGGGAGGTAAAGAGACAAAGCAAGGAAGGAAGAGTTCTTCTCTCACCACTTCAGTTCATGGTGCCCACCCATGCTATGGATGAACTTTGATCTTCACCTTCTAGACAGATAATAGAGTAGCAGAAAGAGCATGGTGGAAAGAGTGGAGGGGAAAAGAGTAGGCAAAAAGAAAGAAGGTTCAGTCTCAACAGTTTTGAAGCCTCAAGCAGACAATCAAAGGAGGTGATCCTTTCCCCACTTTATAGAGGATTCAGAGGGCACCATGTTAGGTCAAGTGGGCATGCTCCAAAGGCCTCTCAAAGACATCTCCATATTAAAACTGGCCATGCCCAGAGAAGCCTGGCATTACATATACATATATGTTGGCCATCAAAGTCTAAAACCTTTTTAGGCTTTTAGATCCTATACATACATAAGCATTTTCAAGTGTTGAAGTGCTTTCTAAATTGTGATCATTTCTAAGTTATGATTATCAGGGCTGTACTATTCCTTTGTGGTTATGTGCTTTATAGCCTTCCATCTTCCATACATGCCTTTTAAAAATCTGTGTCCAAAAGACCTGTCTAGTTTCTTTAGACACTTCCCTCTTCCCTTCTTTCTCTTTGGGATAAGTAAGAATGGTATAGTTGGAATTTTATATTTCAGAATTTCCTGTCCCTCGTGAGCTGTATTCCTGTCTAGAGTCTCTGGCCATGGTATTATAATTATCTTTACTCTGAACTTTCTGAGATTTGTTTTTCTAAATCTAGGATGCAAATCCAATGAGGCTAGTAGGGTCTTTGATTTGTTGCTATGCAATCCGGGATAACAAACTCCTTTTCCCATAAGATTCCTATCACTCCCACATCACTTCCATATCATCAACCTGGGCTGATGAAAATTAAATACAAAAATAGTAGTTCTCCATATTGCTTCCTCTATTTTATGAGAAGTGAAATCGTCAGTAAGGCAAGTCAGGAATTGATCAAATGTTCTGCTTTTAGCAAGAGTGAGCTTTCTAACAGATATAGATAAACATTCTCATAAAAGTTGTGGAAACAGCACTAAGGCCTCAGCTCTGTTAAAGATATTAAGAAATAATATCCTGATAGTATCCTAGTCTGAAATCCTTGCTTTCATTTGAATCAAAGAGTGAGTCAGTCTTCTTTAAATAGAAGGTTTAATCAATTCCAGAGAAATATCTTAATTTCTGAAACTAAGAGAATTAAGAGTCTTATTTATTATGGAAATGTTTTTTGTAATTGCACATGTGTAACCTGTATCTGATTGCTTACTGTCTCAGGAAGGGAGGAAAAGAGGGAGGGATGTAGGGATAGAATTTGGAACTCAAAACTTTAAATTAAAAATGTTTTTAAATTTTTTTAAAGAGTCTTATTTATAGGTACCCTAATTAAGAGTAGAAATGTCTTTAATTCAATTAAGAGAAGTATCTCTTTGTTCGCCTTTAACCACATAGAAAGGAAAATAGGTTAAAAGGGAGGGATTGGTTTCAGGATATTTTCTGCCAGGGGATGATAGCATTAACATTATTACTTTCTGTTTGCTGGGAAGACTTGAATGAAGTGATGCAAAGTGAAAGTGAACAGAAGAACAATTTTATACAATGATAATAATATAATAAAGACAAACAACTTTGAAATCAGACTTCAGAATTCTGATTAATCCAATGGCCAACCGAGATTTCAGAGGGACTGGTGATGAACTCTGCTGCCTATCTGACAAGAGGTGATGGATAAGATGCAAAATGAGACGCACATTTTTGTACAAACAGGATGGATAAGATGCAAGATGAGATGCACATTTTTGTACAAACAGTGTAGAATTTGCTTTGCTTTGCTGTGCGTGTTTGTTAAAAGGGTTTTGTTTTGTTGTGTTTCTTTTTAATTTGGGAGGAGGAATAGGAGACAGAAAAGAAATGCTTATTTAATTGAAAAATAAGATATAGTTCTGTTTGATAAATCAAAAATATCAGAACTTAATCTATGTATTTTTGTTTTACTTTGCTGAGGGATTTTGTCCTTTGTTTTAGGATTAATATAAAATAAAAAACAAATAAGCAAATTCAAAAAAATACAAAAGAAGGCATTTAAAATTTAGGGGGAAAAAGATCAGTTGGAAACCAAAAAGATGACTGAACTGATGAACAAAACTATAAGTTAGTTTTTTGAAAAAACTAACAAAATTGATAAGCCTTTTAAGCAACCTGATTAAAAAGCAGAGGAATACCAAATGAACAAAATAAAAAGTGAACAAGGTTGAAATCATAATAAACATAGAAGATATAAAAAGAATCATCAAAACTTACTATACACAGTTATATTCCAACAAAGCTATAAATTCAAAGGAAATAAAGATTTCTCCACCAAAAAATATAATGCACAAATTAACAGAACTCCAAACAGAAATGTCAAGTAATCTCAAGAAAAAAAAATTGAACTGGCTATAAAGTAGGAGAAGAGAGAAGAGGAAGTCCAGATGGATTTACAAGAAAATTATTTCAAACTTATAAAGAACAATTAAGGGGCATCTGGGTAGTGAAGTGAATAGAGCACTGGCCCTAGAGTCAGGAGGATCTGAGTTCAAATCCAGCCTCAGACGCAACACTTACTAGCCGTGTGACCTTGGGCAAGTCACTTAACCCCAATTGCCCTGTCTTCCCCCCTCCAAAAATTAAAACAAAAAAATTAAAAAGAACAATTAATACCTATTCTATAGAAATTAAATTTAAAAATTGAAAAAGTACTTTACTAAACCCCTTTAATGAGATAAATAGAATTCTAATACCTAAACTAAGGAAGAAGCAAAGGGAAGTATAAATTGATATCTTTAATGAACAGCAATTAAAAATTTTAAATTGTCTTGGTAAAAAAAAAATTACAACAATTTATGCCTAATATTATTCACTGTGAACCAGTTGTATTTGCAAAAAGAAAATGATTAACATGATCATATTAAAATCAAAAACTTCCAAAATTACTTTGCTTCTCTCTAAGCAAGAAGATTTGTATATTAATACTACAATACTTTGTATATTAATAAATTGCTTCTCACAGACTTTGACTAAAACACAGAGGACAGTTTTTCTGCTACAAGGTAAATTCCTTTTAAAATATTGATTTAATTCATTCCTTTTTTAAAGGAAAAGGTTCTTGGTAAAATGTTTTTCATCAAACATTTTTATAAATTAAATGTTTTCTATTACAAAAAAGTGCACGTAAGTAATTTTCCTGTGTAGCTCCTGCTGCATAAGACTTGAAAGAGCAAAGAATGGTAAACCTGAGAGTCAGGTAAAAAAAAAAGTCTACAAGTGTTTATGAAGCACTTGTTATGATCCAGGTTGTGTGTTATGGAATCTCATTAATTCTCCCCAGTTGTGTTAGAGGGCTGCCTGACAGATACCTCCAAGAATTCAACATTTTAGGAAAAATGGGGCTTTAATATTTTCATAGTGATAAAGGATCTCCAGTAAAAATCAGTGAGTTATCTGGCATTGTGTCACCTTGTATTCATTTTTCATACATATTGCATATTCTTTGCAGATATGTTTTTTTTCCTCCATAGAATGTAAGCCCCTTAAAGGCCAAGACGATTTCATTTATGTCTATATTCCCAGTGCCCAGCACAAAATAGGAACTGAATAAATAATTGCTAATTAATTGATTAGCGCATTCATTGTTTGAATGCAAAGGCTAATGCTAAGATGATACTGGGAGAAAAAAGAAATTTTGTTTGTCCTTTGTTTACACTATTAATTTGTTCCTTTGAATAACGCAACTTTTAAAAAAGGCTTTTATTTGTATAGGCTTTTTTTTTTGAGCAAAGAAACCAAGTCCATTGCAAAATAGAAATTGAGAAGAGTATACAAACGAGAATAAATACCAGACAATACAGGATGCATTCATCTTTATTCAGAAGGGACGGTATAATATAATGGAAAGAACTCTGGTTGTAGAGTCATAGGATTTAGGTTTGAATTCTGGCTTTGCTACCGATTACTTGGGTTGCCTTGGACAAGTCATTTCCCTTATCTGGCTTAGTTATTCTCATGTCAAATTGAGCAAGTTTCAGGTTACCCTCTAAGGTCCCTTCTGGCTCCAAATCCTATGATCTTATTATCTGAACTTTTTTTTTCTGCCTCGACTACATTATCTGTCATTCTGCCTTCTATCATATTAATTGACACCATTTGTAGTTTGAAATTCTTTGTGAAATGATCCATGTGAAACCCCTTTTTTTCTTCTAATTTTAGTTCTTTTAATGCTTTGAGAATGTCTTTTATCTCTAATCTTATTTCTTAGTATTTCTTTCATTGTTTCTAGGGCTACTTCTAATAATGTTGTTATGCCTTTTTTCTAGTGTTTTCCCCTTGCTTCTTTTATTACATGTGTCAATAAACGAGTGATGTATTGATGGATGATCAAGAAACCATTGATACATGGTTTCTCCATCCACACAAAGCCCAAATGCTCTATAACCCAGGCTGTCTCCATTTCACCCCTCATGCAAGAGTTGGGCGTAGATCTTCACCAAATGGACTTTGGGATTTAGGTAACATATATAACTAGTAAGTGTCAGATGTGGGGTTTAAATGCAGCTCTTCCTGATGCCAGCATTCCATCCACTGCAAAACACTGTTACACCTCTTATTCCATAATATTATTTATTAATTGTACTTGTGCTCTTCTTTGGTTTGTTCATTGTCATTTGGGTGAGTTTGGGGAGGTTTGTGGGCATTTCTGGCCCTTTTGTTTCTTTTCAAATTTCTGTTATTGGGTAGGGGGAGGCAGTGTAAAAACACCCCAAGCTTCTTTCAGTTTTCACATTCACCTATCTTCCTGAAAGCCATGCTTTATTCATTTTTGAACCCCCACAGTGTTTGAATATCAATTAGTGACAAGAACATTGGACTTGATGTCAGCAAGTCCAGGTCTGAATTCTGACTGTCCCACTTACTAGTTATAAAACCTTGAACAAGTCATTTCAAGAGGATTAAACTATATGGTCTAACATCTTGAACCAAAATTTAAGAATTGGCATTTTTCAATCACACCACAGGGTGGCATGCTTACTCCATGAACTGCCTTTCTAACTCCTTCCAAATTCAAGGTTGCATTTTCTTAGTAATAAAAACATAAAAAGGCCCATCCACATGGAGTCATAACCCTTCAGACTTGGCAGAGGCCCCAAAATTACATGATCCAGGGCACTCTGCCCTGTGGACCAGAAGCATTCCGTAGAAAGACAAAGGGGGCTGTCTACCTAAGGTAAGTGCTGGAGTATCCTTGCTGATTATCCTTTCAATACTTTTATGAAATTAATCTTTTGTTAGCTCTTGAATGGATACTGAATGGGTACCTCATCATTGTATTTTGTTTTGCCTACACTGATATTAATTACTAAATATATCTTAGTATTTTCATTTCACAGGTAGGAACTACAGGCATACATACACACACATACATTGACTCAGAAGGCCCACACATTATTGACACAAATATTCTTCAACAGAATCTAGACATATGGAACAATGGAAAAAACACTGGGTTATGAGTCAGCAAACTTCACTTCCTGTGACCAGCTATGTGACCTTAAGCAAGGCAACCTTTCAGATCCTCAAATTTCTCATTGGGAAAACGATGAGTGGGTAGTATTAAATGACCTGTCTCAGAAGTCATATGATTCCAGGACATATGGCATGGTGAAGTATCACTAGATCTCCTGGATAAGAGAATCCTAAGAATAGGAGAATACTCCTCCAGAGAGCCTCCATTTAAAGAGGCCAATCATCTCTTCATTTTCTACCAGATTGGACTCCTTAGACTGGACTCCAACCTCTCTGCCCCACCTCCCCACTCCCCAAGAAACCTTCTCATCAGAAAACTCATCATTCAAGGGATTGTATCAACCAACCTCACTGCTACCATCAGTATGCTCTGCCCCTCTGATCAGAGGGCTAAAGGGAGGAACAAAGAATTCTTCCCAAAGTCTTCATTAAAGAGGGCTCCTAGGCTAGCATCTCTTCATGTCCTATCACCTTCCACTTCTTGAACCAAACTCCACCATGTCTCTTGTCCTTTCCCCCACTTTTCTTTGATATGTTGTCTTCCCCCTCTGAGATTGTAAACTTCTGGTCCACTTGGATCAGGGCAAGGAACTATCTTTCTTTTCCATGTTTGTCTACACGGCACTTAGTACAATATCGGACATATAAGCAGGAATTTGGCAAATGTTTGTTGATTGACCGCAGAGGGACAAGGAGAGGAGCCTATACATTATTAATAGGCCTAGCCCAGAGGATCATCACCCTGGGAAAAGTCATTAGCCTGTGACTACGAAGCATGATTCTGCAAGTCCTATGGATATTAGGTAGGGAATATGGTTCAGAGGAAAAAGTACTGACTCAGGAATCAAAGGCCCTAGGTTCAAATTATTAACTGGATAATCTTGGGCAAGTCTCTTAACTTCCCTGACCTGTTTTCTCATCTATAAAATAAAAGGGTGACTAGATGGCCTCTGTGATAGGACCAGTGTCTTCTAAGTTCTTCCTCCTTCCCCTAATATGGGTCAGTCTTGTTTTTCTCTAAAAAGACCACAAAGCTGTCCTTGGAAAGTGATTGGACTGGGACTGGGGCGAGGTTCAAGCTGCACCTCCCTTCCTGGTGGCTTCCTGGTCACCTAAGGGCATAAAAAGGTCCATTCATATGGAGTTGGGGCCCTTCAGACTTGGCAGAAGTTCTAAAATCACTTGAGACACCTCACCCTGCCCTGCTGAGCAGAAGCATTCCTACGTGGAGACAAAGGGGGCTATCTACCCAAACTAAGTGCTGAAGTATCCTTGATGAATAACCTCTCAGTGCTATGGCAGTGGAAATCTGCTTTTGTTAGCTATTGAATGAATGCTAAATGGATGCCTGTAACAGCCCGAGTCAGGCCTACATCTAACAGTCTCCAGGCTCCTTTTTTGCTCTAGGTTCATGATCCAATTTGAGTGACATGAGGGGAACTTCCCAAATAATACACTGGGTGAGAAAATCCCCAACTGGGATATTCTCAAATGACACAGAGAAATAATAGGACATTTGGATAATAATGCTCTGACCCCATTAACAGGAAGTTCAGAAATAGACATCATATAAGAGTTCTACATAAATATTCTCTCAAACTAACCTCTAGATCTAGCCTCCTTAAATCTCATGACTTACTCTTTCTCTCCTTCTCAGTCACACACAAGGATGGTCACACACTAGCTCTCACTGTTACCCACAAGAGGTCCATTTCCCTAAATAGAAACTCTGACATTCCCCTTGCTAACCATAACCTCCAATCATTCCACCTCTCCCTATGCCTCACCCCTTCTAAACCTCTTTGTTCTCATTGAGACTTCTAGTCTCTCTACCCCTCAGTACTTTTTCAGACTATTACCACTGCCCTGCTTCCCTTTCTTTCCTCTCCAGCCTCGACCCAATAGTTAGCATTTCAATTCCACACAGTTCTCTGTTTCCCCTGCATTCTATGTCAGTTCATCTCTTGCCAAACCTCAACCCTAGATTACTCCCATCCACTAACTGCTGCTGACTGGGTACATTACAACTTCATGTTATTCAACTTTAACTACACCCTCACTGTAACAAAGCAGTCTTTTTATTCCTCTCTAACTGGTTCCTTTCACTCCTCAAAGAAGTTATTTCAATCCTTCTCTTCCCTCCTCAAGCTTCCTGTACCTCTCCCTCCCTTGCTCTTCAACCTTGCTTTTCTCTTTACTGAGAAAACTGAGGACATTCAACATAAATTCCCCCTTATTCAACTTTCTTCATTCCAAATTCCTTGATATGTCCTATTCTTGTTTCTAGCAATGGGGTTGCCTTTCTCTTTGCCAACACCAGCTCTTCTATATATGCATCGTTTCCCACCCTCTACCATCTTCTCAGTAGATTTCAACCTCAATCATCCCCCCTTCAAACCTTCGGCCTCTCCCTATCTACTGTTTCTTTATTTACAACTTTTAAACACATCCAAATCTTCCTCATCCTTAAGACAGCTTCAGTACATACCAGCCATTTCCGTAAGATATTGTCTTGTATTCTCCCTTTCTCAGCCAGACACCTTGAAAAAGCCATCTATATTCATTCCCTCCACTTCCACTCTTCTAAATAGATCCTCAGTCCTTTGCAAGCTGGCTTCCAACCTAATAGTTCACTTAAAATTTCTTCTTCATATTTACCAATGATTGCCAAATCCTCTCCTTTTCTTCTTCTTGACCCAAATGTTCCTTTTTACATTGTATTCTATACCATCCCCCTGGGAATGCTCTTCTTTGGGTTTTCCTGATATTACTTTCCTGGTTTTTCTCCTTGTCTGACCATTCCTCTTTCTCCTTTGTTGTCTCATCATGCACATCATGTCCCCTAAACATGAGTATTCCCCAAGCTTCTGTCCTGTGCCCTCTTCTCTTCTCCCTTTACATTTCCTCTCTCAATAACCTCATCTGCTTCAATGAATTTAACCATCATCTCTGTACAGGTGAATCTCAGATCAATAAACCCAGTCTTAGTGCCTTTCCTAACCTTCCATCCTACATCATCAATCATCTATTGGACATTTCAAACTGGATGTCCTAGAGACAAGCTAAACTCAATATGTTCAACACTGAATTCATTGTCTTTCACCTCAAATCATGCCCTCTTCCAAATTTCTCTATTTCTATGGAGAACACCACCATCTTTCCAGTCTCCAAATTTGTAATCTTAGCATTATTTTCAGTCTCTCACTCTCCTTTAATCAAAATATAATCACTTGCCATTTCTACCTTCACAAAATCTCATATCCAAACCTTTTTCTCCACTCACCTAGATACTATATTAGCTCAGGTCTTCATCACCTCTCAACTAGATAATTCCAACAGCCTCTTAATTATTTTCCCTGCCCCAGGTCTCTCATGACTTCAGTTCATCCTACATGGAGCTGCCAAAGTAATTTTCCTTAAATGCAAATCTGACCATGTCATTCCTCTACTCCTATACTTCCTATGGACTCTCAGATAAAATGTAAGCTCCTATGTTTAACAACAAAAATCCTACATAACTTGGCCCCAACTCATCTTTCCAGCCTTGATAAACAGTACTCCCCTTCCCACGCTCTGTGATCCAGCTAAACTGGTCTTCTTCCTGTTTCTCACACATGGTACTCCAATGTCCATCTCTCTGCCTTATCACTGGTTACTCCAGATACCTGGAATGCATCTCCTCTTTATCTCTACCTCTTAGAACCCCTCTTTTTTCTTAAGATTCAGTTCAAGCAATATCTTCTATATGAAGCCTTTCCTTATCCCCCCCAACTGTTAGGGTCCCTCCAAACTATTTTGTGTGTATATATGTATTTCATGTATGTATATAGGTATATATGTACGTATCAGCATTAAATTTATCCTGTATATATTTGTATATGTACTTGTCTCTCCCATTAAGATAAAAGTTTCTTAGGGTCAGAGATTATTTCATTCATTGTATTTATATCCTGAGCCCCTAGCATAGTGCTTGGCACATAGTAGGCAATTAGCACTTAGCAAAGTTGTTGTTTAATGTTGTTTAATTGCTTGATTGATTCTGACTTGATATATGACTATGGGAAGAGTTTGGATCAAGATTAAGAACACTGACTTGTGGGGCCTAAGTTGGAAAACCCATTCTCTGATGTGTGATGTAGCCAGTTGGCCACATAAATTCAAGCTGCTAGGTTAAATGTTACCTTCTTGACTACCCCTTCCTTGGCCCAACTACTCCAAGGTGTCAGAGTGGACCATGTTCCCTTCCCAACCTAGTTCCAATCAATCTTTTTAGCCCCATTCTACATTTTTCCAGTTCTTGATCTCTGCAATTCAGCCAAAGTGGTTATTCCTCTGTCATGAAAATCCCATCCTCCATCTTTGTCCCTATCCCTGGAAAATACTTCTTCCTAACACCCATTTCTTTTACTTCAAGCACCATCTTCTATTGGCCACCTTCCCCCAACTTCTAGTGCCCTTACTTCCAAATATCTTGCATTTATTTTGCCTTTATTTGGTATATATTCACATATGTACAGCTGTCTCCTCCAGTGGAATATAAGCTCCTTAAGATCAGACACAGTTCTATTTTTTAATATTTTTGTCCTCAGAGCCTATTCTGAGGATAGGACCTGTGATTTTATTGATACATGGATTTTCCATATAAGGAAGCCTATTCTACCAATATACATTGGCACCCCCTCACCAAATTATATAGTCTAAGATACCAAGAATCCTGAGAGGGTATAACTTTCCCCAAAGTCACAGCCAGTAAACATCAGAGGAAAGACTTGTACCTTTTCATTTAGCAGTCCCCAAGGAGGTCAAAGACAAAAAAAAGACCTAATATATTAAATAATATATATACATTAATAGCTGCACTCTTGGATCACAAAGAACTAGAAACAAAGTGGAGGCCAATTGATGGGAGATTGGCTGAAAAAAACTATCCTATATGAATGTAATGGAATATTTTTCTGGTAGTAAAAAATTATGAATGTGAGGAATTATGGGAAATAGTGCCATATCTGTATGAGCTGATTCCAAGTGAAGTAAGCAGATGCTAAAAGACAATATGCACAATGATTACAACATAAATGAAAGGATTGCACAAAGGAAGGCATAGTCTGGGTAAATGAAAAGCCAGTGACAGTCATGGAGAAAAGACAATGAGTCATGCCTCGTGCATTAGAGTGGAGAGGCAGGGGATTATCAGGGTAAAATATCATTTATGTTGTTCAATGTGACTGCTTTTTGGTCTAATCTGAAGGGAGAGATGACTTTTTCCCCCAAGTAATAATTATGACATGAAAACAAAGACATCAATAGAATGTGGTGAAGGGCAGGAACCTGTGATTTAATCAGTGTTCCTCCCAGCAAGGAACTTTCTCTGCCAATGAAGATCAACAATAAAGTGTATTTTTTAAATTTAAAAATAAAACGTAGACAATAACATTAGTTGTAGCATAACTACAAGCAGGAACCAAGCTAGATACCCAACAGCTGATGAATATCTGAATAAAGTATGGAATATCAAGGTAGCAGAATACTACTATACAATGAAAAAAGAAAAATGTAAAGAATATAAGGACATTTGAGAAGACATTGAAATAATGTAAAGCGGGACAGCTAGATGGTGCAGTGAATAGAGCGCTGGCCCTGTAGTCAGGAGGACCTGAGTTCAAATCCTGCCTCAGACATTTGACACACTTACTAGCTGTGTGACTTTGGGCAAGTCATTTAACCCCAATTGCCCTCCAAAAAGCAAAAAGAAAAGAAAAGAAATAATGTAAAGCAAAGAAAATAGAATTAGGATAGCATTTATATGGCCTACAACTATGTAGAAAGAAAAATATAAAACACTGATACAGAATGAATGAACAAACAGAATAGAATAGGATGCAAAGGAAATATTAAACAATAAGTATTAATCACAAAGCTCTTGATGAATAAACAATTTTATCCTTCAAAAAATGGGAGAGCCGATACAGGGAAATTCTATTCTGGATCAGAATGTCATGAACATGGAAGAAATAACAACTGGGATGTGGAAATAATGAGAAATGGAGGGTGAGGGAGAAAATGACTACTCCATCTTAAAATCTATGATACCAAAGAAGAGGAAAGCTGGAAATAATATGATATAAATTCTGGATTTTAGTTGGGGAGGGATGGGTTAGAGATTTCAAAGGGCAGTGAAAAAGGATAGGGATTCACAACTAAAAAGGCTACCTGAATGGAGATAGATCATGCATTGCTCACATTTTTCTACTCCAGGAGAAATTTGAAATTCATACCAGACTGAATAATGATCAAAAAAATCCAATAAGAAGCTAGAGTAAGTGACTTCTTTCACAAAAAGTCAGCCAGAAGCACACATGCAATAAGCCAGGGGGCTTTCAGGAAAGCCTAGATCAGAGCAGGTGAAAAAACTTAACAGCCTCCAAGTACAACCAGAGACCAGCCAGAGATATGTGTCACCTGCAAGTCTCTAAGTCTAGAAATGGCAAGAGCTGAATGCCTCCTGAAAAAGACTGAGTCAGTCAAAAAGTCCCAAGATGGTCAGAAACCCCCAGTGTGAGGACCTTGGAAGTGCTGGGGAATGGAAGTAACCAGAGTAGTTCTCTGACAGCTTTCATGTAACTAGACAATCCAGTCCTGAGATTCCAGAGAAGATCCTAAGGATCAACCACTCCAAATCTCAAAAATCCCGAGGGGCCTCATCCCTGAAAATAAAGGTCAATACAGGAACCAAGGAGATCTAGGATGAGAATAAGCAGGGTCAGCCTTTGCACTCAAAAGCTCAATACGGGGGAATGATTGACCCTGGTACAAAACCCCAATTCAGTGATGTTGGAGAGATCAAAGAAAATAATAAGCAGTATAAAAATTACTGTAGAGCTAGAGATTTCCCAAAAGGAGAGAGTAACTCCATAACAACTGTAAGCTGTAATTCAAGGGAAAATGGATTTTTCACAGTTACTACATGAATGCCCATAAAAAATTAAGGAAGATATTAAAAAATTAAATAAAATTTCTAGGGAAAAAAATTATAAGGAAAATTAATGGCTTAGAAGAAAAAAATAGTAAATCTTCACACCAGTTCCCTAAAAACTAAAAGAGAACCACTAGAAGTCAATAATCACATAAGAAAGTAAGAGATATCAGAACAAAATAAAAAGATTGAAAAATAGAAGAAAATGTAAAATAGCTGATATACAAAACAACAAAATAGGTAAAGGAAAGACAATCATAGTGCCACTAGACTGCCTGAAAACCATGATCATAAAAAATCCTGGACACTGTATTTAAAAAAAAATAATAAATAGGGGCAGCTAGGTGGCACAGTGAATAGAGCATTGGACCTGGAGTCAGGAGGACCTGAATTCAAATCTGATCACAGACACTTAATACTTACTAGTCATGTGACCTTGGGCAAGTCACTTAACCACAATTGCCCTGCCTTCTCCCCTCCAAAAAAGCAAATAATAATAATAAAAATAAATAAAAACTGCTTAGATTTATGAGAAACAGAAGTTAGCGTAAAGGTGGGGAGGGGGGAAATCCACAAATCACTTCCTGAAAAAGAAACCCAAAAGGAAAAATGAGAGGAATGTCATAACCAAGGTACAGAGTTTCCACATTAAAGAAAAAAAAATACAACAAGCATGCAGAAAGAAACAACTAAGTACTAAGGAACTATAGTCAAGAAGACATAAGACATGGAAGCATCTGTTATAAATGAGAGGAGATTTTAGGATATATTCCAAAAGTCAAAAGATATAGGCTAACAACCAAGAATAATTTACTACAGGAAGAAAAATAAATGGGCCTTTAATGGAATAATACACTTTCAAGCATTTATGATTAAAAGATTGGGGTGGAATAGGACCTTGAAATACAAACACAAGAGTCAGGAGAAATTTAGAAAACTTATTTAAGCAATTGGAAGGGACTGTATGATGATGTAATATTAGCATTCTAATATGGGGAGATGAAAAAAAGTATAGCTTCAAAACTTAAATGTTTTTAAAGCTCATTGAGAGAGTTAAATAGGAAAAGCAGAGACCCTGGGGGTGGATTGGTTCCTTACTGAAGGGTTTAGGAAGAGAAAAGAAAAGGAAGGGGGAAAGAATATACCCCCAAATATCGTGGTGTCAATTAGGATCACACAGGATTTAGAAGTTTCCATGCTAAAGGAGCCAGAGGGTTTGGAATATGATATTCCAGAAAGCAAAGGAGCTAGGATTACAACCAAGAATAGCCCACCCAGAAAAACTGAGTATTACCCTTGGGGGGAGGGGGGAGGAAAAGCATATTTAATGAAATAGAAAACTTTCAAGCATCCCTGATGAAAAGATCAGAACTTAATAGAAAACTGGACATTAAAACACAAGACTCAAGAGAAACATAAAAAGGTAAACATAAAAGAGTAATCATAAGGGACTCAACAAAATGATACTGTTTATATTCCTATATGGGAAGATGACACACGAAACTCCAAACAACTTTCTCATTATTAGAGCATTTAAAAGGAGTCTACATAGAGTCAATTATGTTGGAATGATTTCAGAAAAAAAAATGAAGGGGGTGAGAAAGATGGATGCACTGGAAAAAAGAATAGGGAAATTTTTCTCACATAAAAGAGGCATGCAAAGAAGAGCTTTTACAATGGAGAGGAAAGTGGGGAACATGGTCAGCAATGCTTGAACTTTACTCTCCTCAGAACTGATTAAAAGAGGGAAGAATACACACACACAGACACAGACACACACACAGACACACACACAGACACACACACACACACACACACACACACACATACACACCCCAAGAGTTGGATATAGACATCTATCTTACCCAATAGGGAAATAGAAGGGAAAGGGGATAAGATACATGGATGGGAGCAGGGGTGGGAGTGGAGTGGAGGGGAAATGATAAATTAGAATGTGGATTAAGGAAGGCAGTGATCAGAATGAAAACCAACTTTTAAAGAGGTACAGGATAAAAAAAGAGAGAAAAGGATAAACAGAAGAACATAGGATGGAAGGAAATACACAGTAACTATAACTGTAAATGTGAATGGGATGAGCTTACCCATAAAAGGAAATGGATAGGAGAATAGATTACAGATCAGAATCCAACAATATGTTGTTTACAAAAGACACACCTTGAAACAGAAAGACACACACAGAGTTGAAATAAAGGGCTGGAGCAGACTCCAGTATGATTCAGTTGAAATTAAAAAGACAGGTGTAGCAATCATGATCTCAAAGCAATGATATTTGGCTAAAAGATATCATAGACAATGAAGTAATATCCAAAAATTTTACAAGTTTCTCTGATAAAGACTTCATTTCTCAAATATTTAGGGAACCAAGTCAAATTTATACAAATAAGAGTCATTCCCCAAGTGATAAGTGGTCAAAAGATATGAACAAGCAGTTTTCAGAATAAAATCAAAACTATAATAATATGAAAAAAATGCTCTAAAACACTATTGATTAGAGAAATACAAATTAAAACAGTTCACATCTACCACCTCACACCTAGCAGAAATGACAAATGCTGGAGGAGATGAGAAAAAATAGTGGAGAAAAAACTCCACTAATCAATTGTTGGTGGAGTTGTGAACTGACCCAGTCATTCTGGAGAACGATTTAGAACTATGACCAAAGGGCTATAAAATTGTGCATACCTTTTGACCCAGGAATACCACTGGTATACCCCAAAGAGACCAAAGAAAAAGTAAAATGATCTATATGTACAAATATATAGTAGTTCTTTTTATGGTGGTAAAGAATTGGAAATTAAGAGGATGCTCATCAAATGGAGAATGGCTGAACAATTTGCGCCACGTGATTGTGATGGAATACTATTGTGCTATAAGAAATGACAAGTGGGTAGTGTCAGAAAAAAAAATGGCAAGATCTACATGAACTGATTGATGCAAAGTGAAGAGAGAAGAACTAAGAGATCATTGTGCACAATAACAGAAATGTTGTAATGATAATCAACTGCAAAAGACTTGGATACTCTGATTAATGCAATGATCCAAGGCAATTCCAAAGGACTCATGCTGAAAAAATGCTATTCACCTCCAGAGAAAGAACTGATGAATTCTGAGTGTAAAATGAAATATAATCTTCTCCACTTCATTATTTTTCCTAGTTTGTTTTGGTTTTTTTTTTTTGCAATATGGCTAATATGAAAATGTATTTAACATTATTTCACATTTATAATGGATATATTGCTTGCCTTCTCAGTGGATACAGGAGGGGTGGGAGGGAGGGGGAGAATTTGGAGCTCAAAATTTTAAAAGAAAAGAATGTTAAAATATCTTTAAAAAAAGATGATCAGGAACTGTGACACTCCCACCCCCACCCCCACCCCTTTCTCTTATGTAGGAAAGAAGTATTGGCTGTGTATTAAAGAAAGACACAAGGGAGGCTAGGTAGCAAAGTGAACAAAGCACTGACCCTGGAGTCAAGAGGACCTGATTTCAAATCTGGCCTCAGACACTTAACACTTACTAGCTGTGTGACCTTGGGCAAGTTATTTAACCCCAACCTCTAAAAAGGAAACAAAGAAAGAAAAGAAAAAAAGGAAACAAAGAAAGAAAAGAAAAAAAGAAAGACAAACAAAGATCCTAGAGCCCAACTGAACGACCCCCACAGGAGAGAGCTACCCTTAAAGGGAATATTATGAGGACTCCATGAAAGGAGAAAAGAATTTCCAGGGTCAGGAGTTAGGAGATGTTTTACACATGTGCCTTATTATTGTAGTACTTGAAATTTAAATCCATTCTTCTTTAATTGACTCTGTATATTTGTGTGAGGGTATGGTCTGGCCTTTGGTGGGGTGGGGATGGGGGGGGGTGGATGTTTTGTACCAACTGTCTTTACTATAATTTCTTAGCAAATACTTCACCTAAAAGTTACTGGATCAACAGGCTGATTGTTAATGTGGAGCCTACCAGTGGGGGTGCAGGAACTTTAATACCAGAAACATGGCCTAATCATCTTGAAGCCTGAGAACAACAGTAATTAACTGCCCTCAAGGACATAGAAAGGATTCTATGTATAAGTATATATATATATATATACATACATACATACATATTAAAAAAGAATCATATGTACACATGAATATATGGCTCTAAAACCACATAATTGTCGGAATCATTCCAGAAATCTCTAGGGTAGAATTAATAGCTGTCTTTCAGTTTAGTTTCACTGGGATCAAAGAGATGAAACATCATAAACACACACATATATCTTTGTTTGCATATACTTATGTATTCAATGCTTTGGGGCATTTAGACTTAATTTCCATTTGCTCCTTTAAAATATTCATCCCAAACATATTAATTATAAAGCATAAAAGACTCAAAGGCAGTTACTAAAACTGTCCATATTCATTATATGCCTCTTCCCAAAGAATCCTTAAAGTTCTTATCACTATAGGATATGAATTAGTTGTACCTCACAAAGTTATCATTTGAATGAGAACTGAGATAATACCAGAATTGCAGCTTGAAAACAAACTAAATTCTCCCTCCTGGCTTCTCTGAGGTCTTTTTTTCTTTATCTTAAACTGAAAAACAGCTGTTTTACTCTGGAGGTTGCTGGAATGATTCTGATGCTTGTATGATTTTAAAAGAACCCCAGGATCCTCTGTGGGTTGTAAGATGTAAGCAGATCTGCTATTAAAGTGAGTTCATCTGTGGAGATAAGCAGCTTGAGAATTTCTTTTTGTGCCAAAGCCTTCCCCTTCTGTTTTAGGCCTTGAGCCAATAAGTCATTCTCTAAGTTCCAGAATAATCTAATCTAAGGGCATGGGGCAACTAACAGATTATACCCCATTGAGGCCAACCACTTATAAATATTATTTGAGTCCAAAATGGGGAGAAGGGAACAGTGGAAAATATTTGAGCACTGGAAGGTTCATAAGGTTTGTGGTGCCACTCAATCACTGACTCTGTAACCTTATTCTCTCCCCCTGCCAGGAAACTCTAGGACATGGTTTACTGGCACCCTCTTCTGGATTTATACTGTCACTACTTTTCCACTGTGGGTTGGGTTTCTGCCACCAACTTTTACTTGAATTGCAGGAGGAGAGGAGATTTTCTTTTCCTCCCTTGCTCTGTTCCTTAGAAAAAAGGCAGCAATGCTTCATTATTTTTTTTTATGCATTTACTACTATATGCTACAAGTAAACATGTGGAGGGTTTTTATATTCTAACATTCATGTACATTATGAGTTAAATGGATTTATTGGGCTACTTTGGAAAACTATTTGCCAATCACCTGTTCACTTTTATGGGAAAAACATGTTTGAGACCCAAACAACCAATTTACCTAATAATCTTGTGCTCCAGGTTCTGGGATTACATGAATTAGGTTCAGTCTTGGGTTTTATCTCCAACATCATTGTCTCTTTGACTCATGTTACTCTTACTCAGATTTGCTTTCTGGGAAATCTCAGAATGTAATTTGACTATAGTCCATGTCTAATTCCACTCAGATGTGTGTAAAAGGGTCTGCAGATCCCAAATAAGCACTTAAGATAATACTGTATATATTAGGTACAGGCCAGCCTATGTTTCATCCCCTAGAAAATAAACATATAAAGGATTCTATGAAGAGCTCAAATTAAATCAACATTTACTTTATTACTAGGTAATTTCAAATAAAAAGTGTATATAGAGAAGAATTGTGAAAATTATACCTTCAGTATATACTGTCCTAGGTTACTGGAAAACATGTTTTAGGAATAAGAAAAAAGGCAGAAACCTCATACCTAAATATCATGAATTATTTCTTTGAGAAGAAAGACAGGAAACAATAGAATTGATAGGTGCCAAATGAAATTGTAAAAAATAAAATTAATTCTATTTTAACAGACAGAAAATGGATGATTACCAGTGTGGGAAGTCGTTCTAAATCTGTGTACTATTAGACCACCAAATTGTTAAATCAAAATCAATAACAAATTAGAGGAGAGAATAAAAATGAAATGACATGTACTTGAGACAACTCTAACAGGACTAAACAAGTTATTGAACTGAATATGGGTAAAAGAACAGTCATCAATAAACTATGATTATTTCCCAAAAAAAATTTTGGGAGTTTTTTGGTCTCTTGGAGGGTGAAAGGCAGGGCAATTGGGGTTAAGTGACTTGCCCAAGGTAACAGGGCTAGTAAGTGTTAAGTGTCTGAGGCCATATTTGAACTCAGGTCCTCCTGACTCCAGGGCTGCTGCTCTATTCACTGTGCCACCTAGCCACCCCACCAAAATTTTAAAAATATAAATTAATCATCTCAAAGAAGAGACCAAAAGAAACTAGAAACCACCCTAGTCAGTAAATATTTGATTTCTTTGCCAAGTAAAGAGACATGGCAGCTGTCCTAGTGAAGAGGGTGAGAAAAGCTGGGTGTTTGAGGGATCCCAAAGAATCCCTGGAGGGCTCTAATTTGGAAAGAATTCGCAGGACTCAAGCAATCTTTGGAGTCAGGATTGTAAAAGTTTATTGTTATGCTTTACAGCGGGCAGGAGGTCTTAGGGAACCTGCAAATTTAGGGGAGTCAGGGGTATAGATTATAAAGCCATAAAATCATAAATCAGGAATCAATTATGCTAACTAGGTAAGTAAGGGTGGGATTAGAGAGGAGTTAAGGAGTGGTCAGTGCTTAAAGGGACATGTACTTTTCATATCTACTGTGCAGGCATATTGCCCATAATTCACTGGGGAAAAGCCCAAGGAGGGGCTGCATGGAGGTGTGGTTTTAGGCTTGAAATGTCACAGGTTCACTTTATGGTCAGAGCTGATTGAAGAATGTCCAGTCTGTTACCCGTCAATGTCCTGTTTGACAAAGACGGATGTTGGGAAGCTAGACTAATTGGGGATTCAGGATGTGCCTAATTGGTAAGGAGTTAGTTTACTGATAATGCATTGAAGGATTCATAGGTGCAGCTGGCCACTAGAACAAAGGAGCTATACATTTCTCTAAGCTAAAGGGATTGTTTATAGATGCTTCAGTGAAGGATTCATGGGTATAGCTTGTTATTGTACCAAACAGGGATAAATAGTTCATGAATTGTAGCTAGGCAGAGTGCTGGCCTAGGGAAGAGGCAGAGTTAATGCTTTGATGCTGGGGGAAGTGTGATTTTACAACTTGATTTCACAAGCTGATATTACAAACATAGGTACTCGAACACAAGTGTGATTTTACAAATTGAAGTTACAACTGGATGTTACAAACATAGGTACCCCAACACCCCATCACTAGGAGGGCTGTTTGTTAGCCAGTGCTTTATTTTGACTGCTGTGAAGTGCTACTTTTATATGAATTTCTACCTATAAAAAGGAGGTTAAGTTGTCATCCAAGTCATCATCATTGTCACTTTCAGCATTCTGAAATTGCAAGTATAACCACAATTTTATGAGCCCCCTTCCTAAGATATAGGAAAGAAGAGATGATTGAGATTATACTCTACTGGAAAAGATGGGATGGTCTGGGTTCCTCCTGGCAAAGAGAAGGGTCATTTCATTGTTAGAGATTGGGAGAAAGCAGGAGATAGGGGTGGGGGTGGGGGTGAGTGTTATTGATGAATTTCAGATAAAGAGAATGAAAGTAGAGAGAATTTGTGTCAAATGATTTCTCTTAGTAATGGAAGACACAAAGTCCTTAAACTGAGAGAAGGTAGAGGGAGAAGGAAATTATGTATGGAAGGGTTAAGGAGAGAAGTTAGCTTTAGGTTTTGAAAAAGTTTTTGTAGCATGTGAGATAAGGAATCAATTCAAGAAGAGTAAAAGGATTGCTTTGATGCAGTGAGGGACCAGTTGAAGTTAAATAACATGAATATATAATGTATTAAATCAGCCTAAGTACATGATTTCATCTACCACTGTTTTGTGACCCTTGCATAGATGCTAGTGCTTTCATCAATGTGTTGAAGGCTTTCAGAGGATCAAAAACTCCAGAGATCTTACAGTAGAATGTGCCTTGCATCTGAAACCATGTGAGGGGACTCTGGAAAATTTCTCACCCTCTATACTCTTTTTTTTTTTTGCTTTTTTTTTTTTGGAGGAGGGAAGAGCAGGGCGATTGGGGTTAAGTGACTTGCTCAAGGTCACAGGGCTAGTTAAGTGTCTGAGGTCACATTTGAACTCAGGTCCTCCTGACTCCAGGGCTGGTGCTCTATTCACTGCGCCACCTAGCCGCCCCTCCTTGTACAAGGAGGAGAGAAGATATTTTTTAAAAATGTTTTTTCTCAAATATAATCAGAAGAATGGGAAGAGAAGTGAAAGGGAAAGAGTTTTAGAGATACAATGGACATTTATCTGAAGCATACTGTGTTGAGAACAAATTTGCTATTCACGGGGAGGTTTAAAACCTATCTCTTTTAAAGTAGGAAAAGGATCCTATATATGAAAATCCTACAAAATAGATTAGGGGTAGTGTCAGGAAACCAGGAATCAGTATCATCTGGAAAGTGGGAAGCAGCACAGGTGGAACCAAGAATGTTTCCCTTGAATGCTTTCAATATTAAAGTGAGCAGTGGATGATTTTGTTTTCATTTCTGTCAGGGTGTTCAAGGATAGTACAGTATAGGAAATGAAATGGCATATGGTGGTTTGGTGTGACCAGCTTCCATCGGTAGTTTCCTGATTTCCTCAGTCCTAAAAGTAATAACAACAACAATAATGTTAATAATAATAATAAATGAAGATAGTCTGGAATACATTTGGGACATAAAGAATGTTATGGGAAACTTTGTGTGGTTATTCTTTATAATATGCAACTTGGAATTCCTGGGCTTCAAAGCTGAGGGATGGGAATGGGAAGCTACTGTTGAGGCTCTTTGGGTGGTTTGAAAGAAAATAGAGAAAAAGGTCCCTTGGAGTGCCACCATGTGTCTTTAAGAAAGAGCTAAATGATAACAATGAGATCTCAATCTTGAAGCTCTGCCAGAATTTTTTGAGATTTTATATGTTGCCAATATTGTTTATGAACCCAGATTTGATTTTATGCTGAAAAGTACATCAGAATGTGCCTATAAGTTTGCTCCCCTATTGGGATAATTGTGGTAAAATAGAACCTAAAACCCAGGACTGTCACTGACTCTTTGGCAGTGGATTAGCTAAAAATAGTAGGTCTTATGAAGTGCTTGAAGTAAATGGCCTTGTAAAAAATAATATTAATTGAAATTATTACTTGAGTAGTCTGCTTGATGTCATTTGGAAAATAGATTCAGGTGTAATTGGATTTATTCTGGTTTCATTTTAACTGGCAATTATGATTACTGAGACTTTATTCTACAATTTGGCACTAAGACAAAGTGTTGGGGAAATACATGGATCAGAAAATGATAGTTGTGTGATCTTAAAACAGGTCATTTTAAAGGTAGTGCTTCCAGGATTTGGGGGGACCTACATGATATAATTATTGAGATATGCCTAGTGTTAATTTGATAATTCATTGTATTAGAAATATTGTTAGAAAAAGTAAACTCTTCTTTGATTATGTTGGGTTGTAGATTTAATTGTTGAAAGACTGATTAAAATATGTTTGAAAACTATTTAAAAATATAGTGGATAATGATAATGTTTTTACTGTGAATCTAATATAGCAGAAATCTCCTTAAAATGACCTCCTCTGTGAAAAGCGGAGTCCTTAAGATCTTAGCAGCCCTGCTAACAGTTTGAGGTAATCAAGTTTGAGACATTGTGTTAAATGCTGGACTCTTGCAACAGACTATCCACTGAGCAGTGTCAATATTTTAAGTCTTCAAGATCTAGCTCCATGTACAGGTTAAAGTAGGTCATTTACTTTTTGTTGAGAACTAGAAATTACAAAAGGAAACAATTGAATTTGCATCCCTCACCCATTATACCACACTATCAATTTTTTTGAAGCCTTAACTTCTTAGTTTGCTACAAGTGAGGTTAGATAAGTGGCTGGTAGTTGAGCCCACCCACCTTTCAGGATAGTTTGTGAGATACTCTTGTTTATGAAGTACTTAGCATTGGGCTTTGCCTATATTATATGTCAAACACTATATAAATGTTAGCTATTGTGATCTTCAGTGCTCCTTTCTGCCAATATCAGATCAAACTCCTTAGTGCTTTTTGCCTGGGTCAAAAATCAATCCTTCACCTAGAATCTTAGTGAGAAAGGTTAACAGCAATGACATATAATATTTAGCATAGCATAGTTTAAGCTAACTTAATAATAATTGTGAATCTAAATTGGCAGAGCTATCTATGTATTCCCTAGTACCGTTAATGCAAAATTAGTTACATGCTTATATTGTGAAACTTGGAAATGCCACCATAGTTAGAAAAATGATTTTCTTGTTAGGGTATAAACTTAGCTGTTAAAGAGTTGTTTAAAAGCTGCTAAATATTCAGTGTATTTTATCTCTTTAGAATTATGACAAGGGTTTTGTGGCATTTAAAAAGTTTTGAGAGATAATTTCTGGGTAGTTTAATCATTTTAGTAATACCAGTATTTTAAGAAAAGTATGGTATTTGGCTGTATCTCTCAGACCAAGGACAATCATGCCAGTAGGCTCACAGTCCTTTTGGAAGAGGAGCATGTGTCCGTCCCGTGCCTCCCCCCTCCCACCACGTGCACACAATCGACTGATTGGTTAACATTTAATGAAAGAACGAATATTACAATAAATGGCTGGACCTGAATTTTAATTACGCTAGAACTTCTAAGTTAGCCCCAGCCTTGGGAAACCTATTCAAAGAATTTATCCCTTCTCAACCCAGAGTAGAACTCAATGGCTGCCCCACCTGCACAGGGTCTGGATAGAGGTTAGCTCAACCTTCAGGGACTGAGGTCTTGAAATGAGGATATAAGACAAAGAGGGAAATCTGAATATCCCCAAATCATTGGTTATTAATAATAATTTCTCTCCATTTCAAAAATGTTCTCTGTCATTTTATCTGAAAAGTTGTTTGAGACCTGTTGTTTGACCCGGTTATAAGTTTGTTTCAGCTCCGCTGGTGATACGGTATCAGTTCCATAATACTTAAACCTGAGAGCTGTGATATTCAGCTAGTTTCCCAACTATTTAAAATGGGAAAGTTTACAAATCAGCTTATGTTAAGGAAGTAAGTTCTACCTAAATTTATTTAGCTGTATTAAAGTTGCATCTTGGTTGCAAAAATCTCTCATCACTTGGAGGTTTCAAGTATAACCATCTTGTGAACTTGAAAAAGTGCCCTGCGGCATTAATGCTGTACCATACTAACTTTAACAAGCCTTCCATTTTAAGAACAGGGGAAGGTTGACCTCGGGTCTTTTTTGGTGGTGGTTCTTTCTGTTTACATCAATGAAATAACTGCTTACTTCACGTATCAATTCATATAGATCTTTCTGTGGTCCTCTGAATTCATCACATCAGTTGACTCTTATAGCACAGCAATATCCCATTAATTCACGTACCATATTTGTTCAGCCATTCCTCCAATCGATGAGCATTTACATTGTTTCCAATTCTTTATTATCACCAAAAAAAAAGGTGCTGCTATAAATATTTTGCTGTCTATGTGACACTTTCTTATTATCAATGGCCTCCTCGAAGTATAAGCTTAGTGGTGGAATCTCTGGGTTAAAGGACATATAAGTTTTAGTCACTTGATTTGCATAATTCCTGTGATTCTGTTTTAACAGCAGAGTCCAAAGGACCATCCCACCCCGCCCCTAGCTTCCCCAACATCTGCCAAATGCAGCCTAACCTAGATTATCCGAAATGCGAGGGATCGTTCCCCAAGTCAGCCAGCTTCCCAGGGGACATTGGCCAATATTCTTTATTAAGGATTTCTAGGAAACGCTCCAAACCAAAGGTCTCTTTCCCGCCTCCAATTCCCCAGGGCCAACACGTTGCTGGGGCGGGGCCACCCATTGGCCGCTGGGGTGGGGCCGGCCGCTTCCCCGCCCCCAAGTGGGGGCCGGGAGCTCCAAGGACACGCGCTCAGTTCCAGAGGCTCTCTGCCAGGACTTCTGGGGAATCCCCGCCCAGGAGAGCTAGACCAATAAGCATCTCAGACTAACCCCCGCCTTCTTTGAGGCCAGGCCAATAAAATTCGCGAGATGAGTTGGAGTCCCGCCCCTTGGCCGCGTGAAGCCGCGGGCCCCCAGGCTCCCCGGTGAATTTAGCCTGAAACCTGGTCCTAGTTTTTTTTTTTCTTTCTTTCTTTTTTTTCCCTTTCCTTTCCTCCCTGTCACGTGAAGCAGCAGCAGAGACTGGCACTTCCTCAGGACACGTGACCTGGCAGTGCAGTGGCTCTCGGTCCCCTCCTCCTAAGGCTGCTGCCTCTGCGACCGCTTCTCCTCCGCCCTCTGAGCTAGCTCTCCATCCTCCTCCCCCCCCCCCCCGGAGGAGCGCGCCTCGTCTCGCCGCGGGGAGTCGGGGCTAGAACAGTGCGCGCGGCTGCTGGTCTCCAGGTAGCGCGTGGGCGCGAGCTCGCGACAGAAAGAGGGCAATGAAAGGGTGGGGAGTGGGGATGGGGCCAGCGGGGGGAAGCTGGCGGGCCCCGTGGGGCTGCCCCGGCCTGGACTTCCAGAGTCAGGCGTCTGCAGCTTCCCGGGTCCCGTTAGGTGGGGCGGGGGCTCCCCGACATCCCTGCGTCCAGGGTCGCTGGCGCGGGACCCGGGCAGCACTGCTTGGTGGGAGGTGTCCGTCCCCATCCGTGCCGCTGCTCGGCGTCCAGCGAGCATAGAGGAGGGGGATGGGGATGCGGTGGGGTGGGGAGCGGAGGTTGATGGCGGGGAAAGTTGTGTCTTTCATTAAGTCTTTTTTTGGGTGGGGGGAGGATCACATGAATGTGTGTGTGCGTGCGTGCCAGGGGTGAGGGCTGGTACCCATGCTTGTACTGGTTAAACAGCAACCGGCTGTCTTTCTTTCTCTGCCTCCACACCTGTCTGGTGTGACTTAGACACCCGCAGCTGTTGTTCCTTTTCTATCTGGGTTAAGACGATCGGACTTGCCTCTGGGCACTTTCCAATCGAGTCCCCCCAACGCCCTCCCCAAGTGAACCAGCTGTGCCCTCCCTGGACTTTTGATCCTTGAACTCCACGAAGTGGCATCTTCTTTGATCGTTCCATGATAAGATCTTGGCCTCGTTTTGTTCCCGAAGGACCACTGAGGCATGTTATGGGTGCCATCTCTCCCTTGTGGCATAGAAACTATGTTTGGTAGTCTGAAGCCACCAGCTGTGGGGCAGAAAGCATTAGTCAGCCGGATTTTGAAACTTTTTATGAAGAGTTTGCTGGGTGGCTCTTTTATGTAGCTGTAGGTTTGTGTTTAGATGCCATTTCCTCTTGGATAAATGCCCCCTCTAGGGCAAAAATTGTGGGTCTCGTGAAGTGGTTTGAGCTGTGGGGTGGAGTATCCTCGTGGGAGAAATTAATGACAGTTCTTTTGTTAACTATTATTGTAGTTGTATTGAAGCTATTAAAGCTTAAAACCCGCACTAAGACTTTTGGAACAGTGTATAATATAATAGTAAGCTAGCAAAGCTTAATTTAATAAGCCATTAAAGCTTATTAAATTAATAAGCTAAGAATTTTGGAACACTCTATGTTAGTTGTTAAAACAAGAGTTTATAGACTATATTTTAATCCATTGTGGGAAGAGAAATGCTATGCTTTGGCTACCCTTCTGTTCATATTCTTGATGGGGAGAATTAGAAAGCAACATCCTGAATGGTATGAGACTTCTTTCATTATGTAGTTTTTGGCAGCAATTCTGGTTCATTTAAACTAGAATCTGGGACCTTCATTGAGGAAATAATTACAAAGCTGAAGCCTTTTGCAGCAGTTTATTAATAAAGGGTGCCTGTGCCTTTCAGCAAGGTTGGCCAGATTTCCAGTAATCAGCAGCAAGTTTTGGGAAGTCTAACAGTGAGAGTCTTTAAATGAAAGTCAGGGAAGGGGAGGTAAAGAAGTTAGGTTATGTGCACAGTTAGTACTAGAACGGTATTCATTTTTCAGGGTTCAGAGCACATTTACTGTGTGAACAACATGGGAATAGGTGCTTGGGAAATACAAAAGAAATAGAAGATGTGGGTCTTGTTCAAGGAACTTGCAGTCTGGTCAAGGAGATGAGATTGAACAAAAAGAAGTCTTAGTTGTATCTACAGTTGGTATTAATTTCTAGTTTGTAGGGGCTAAATTTAGCCAAGGAATGCTTCTTAGGGGAAATGAAGGCAGCAGTTCCCATCATTCCTCTTATTGAGGAGCTTTTAACCTGGGGTCCAGAACTCGAATTTTTAAAAAAGTATTTGGTTACTGTATTTCAGTATAATTGACTTCCTATATAATCTCATGTATTTTATTTTGAGAAAGGGTCCATTGTACTATATAGGAACATACTAAATATATTCAGTGTCTAAATCATAATATTTCCTTAAAGGGCGTGATACTTGGAGTCCTAAAGTCTGGAAAGACCCCAGTGATTGATTTAGTCTGTCTTTTTAGGTGAAACTGAAGAAAAATCCTGGAAAAATCATTTTCAGTCTTTTTGCTAAATTTCCAGAAGAAAAAATTCCATATTCTTCCTCCCTTTATAACACATTCCATGTTATAACTAGGAATTTCTTCCCCATTGAGCAAAATTTTCACGTTTCTTTTTCCTCTGTTTTCTCATACCCTCTGTGCTCCCCTCCCAAAGCTGTAATATGATGAAATTACCTTTCATCTTTCTATTATACTGAGTGGGTGAACTTTCCTTTCCTTGTAAGACCTATTTATTATTTTTGTGAACTACTGAATTCATTCTAAGTTTTCTTTTAAGCCCTTTATGAGGCCTAAAGTGTAGATGCTTCATGTCTTGGTGGGAAGAACACAGAAAGTTAGGAGACCTATGGTCTAATATCACCTCTACCTGTAATGATCCATGAGACCTTGGATAGACAAGTTACTTCCCCTACTCTCAGCCTCAGTTTCTTCTCCTGTAAAATGAGTGGGTTGGGCCAGGTAATTGCTATTGTCTGCTCTCCCCTGTGCCTCTCTCCTTTGGAATTCTGTACATAATATAGGCAGCTCTTGAAGTATAAATACATTATGTTTCAGATTTCAGTTGTAAATTGGTTGTTTGGCAGTTGGAGGGCATTTTCTCATAAAGACTAACATCCTAAATGGTAGTTAGGCTCCCTAGACTAACCTGCAACAGCTTATAATGTATGGGAAGTATCATGCGATACATGATATGTCATTAAATCTATCATATTTAACAATGTTTCTGTGGGAAAATGCAGTCAATGTTGCAGCTTGGGATTCCAGCAAAATGCTTACATCCTTATCCTTACCTCCTGTGCTAGAGTGGAATGAGAATCTGACTTGGGGCCTTCTGGTAGTGTTAAACCCCAGAGGCAACTATCAGTCCTGGGTCAGCTCCCAGTTATGTTGTTTCTTTTTCTTCTTCATATGCCTTCTCCCCCACCCTCTAACCAGTGTTTTTTTTAAAAAAAAAAGAGCAGTCTTGGGATTGATTGATGTTGCCATATCTGTCCCTGAAGCAGACACACTGGCCTTTGGAAGTTCTGGAGGATCTTTAGGGCTAGTAATAAAGAGAAAATAAACAAGATGTTCATACTTGAAGGACTAAAAAGTAGGATTCATCTGTATTTCAGAGGAAAGTTAGACTGACTTCCCTCAATATTCTGTCACAGAAACTGAGCTAGGAAACAGGCTTGGGAGTGAAGATCAAGGGAAGGCAAAGAAAGGAAACAGAGGCTGGATTTGGTGTCAGAGTGGATTCAGGAATTTGCCTTCTCTTCCCTTGTTCCCAAGACCACCTATCCCACTTCCCTTGTTCCTCTTTATTACAAGGCAGGACTATTGATAGCAAGGATGGGAGTGGGGGAAGGGTTGTGTTGGTACGAAGAGTACAGTAAAAAAAAAAAAGTGGTTATTTTTCCTTCTCCCCGCCATTCTAGAGGGAGAAATATAATATGAATAAATGAAAAGGCATTAATTGAGCACTTACTATATGCTAGATAATGAGCTCAATGTTAGAGATACGGGGTTGTGGGGTTTTTTTTTTTAATTTTTAAAGAGCAGCTTCTGTGCTCTGGGAGATAACAGTTTAATGGGCGAGGGCAACAGATGTTAGGGAAGGGAGGTTGTTCTGGAAAGACAGAAAGGGAGTGGGGCAGGGCAAGCAGATAGTCTGGTTGGATGACTGGATATGAAGATGAAGTACTATCTAGTAGTGATTAGGGTTAGCCATTAGATAGAGTGGGCCAGGTGGGCTAATTTACACACACTTGATTGCCAGTCAACTAGGCTGAGTCCTAGGGGGATAGCTGTAAAGATGAATGAATTAACTTTCCTAAGGACTGTGAAGACATAGATTCTAGAAGTCCTTTATCTGTATAGGTCTGTATCCTATGGGGAGGATGCTGATTCAGGTTGGGGGGAGCTGGACAGTGGGAACAGGTCTCCTGGTTGGATATCTGGATAGGATAGCATAATCATCATATTAAAAATTTTCCTACGCTGCTTTTTGAACATAATTTAGGGACTGCCTATATATTGAAATAGGCAGCTAGATGACTCAATGGTTAGAGAGCTGGGACTGGAGTTATGAAGAGCTGAGTCCAAATGTGACCCCAGACACAAGCTGTGTGACCCTGGACAACTCACTTAGCTTTGGTTTGCCTTAATCCACCGGAGAAAGAAATGGCAAACGATTTCAGTATCTTTGCCAAGAAAACCCCAGATGGGGTCATGAAGAGTCAGACATGACTGAATAACTGAAAAACAAATACATTGAAACATCTCCACCATTATTCTCGAAGAGCAAAACTGGGTAAAAGGCATTTTCATCATATTGGACCTCTTCTAAAGGGAATTCAATTTGTGAAATGCCAAAATATCATTGTAAGATAGGTTAATGTTAATCATACATACCGTAGGGTGCTAAATCATATTGAGGTTTCCTTTGCACAGGGAATAAGTGTATTTCCATAAGCTAACCTGCCAAGCTTTGGTGACTTAGGTAGTATCTGGTAGCTGACATTTCTATAACTCTATATGGTTTTCTGGGGAGTTTATCTACATTATCTAATGTAAGTCTTCTGACATCCCATTGGAGAAGGTCTCATGAACATTATTGAACTCATTTTTCAGAGGAAGAATCTGAGACATAGGGAAATTTTATGACATCCACAGTCACACAAATAGTGACAAAGAGGAGACTCAAACTTGATTTTTCCAAGTGTCTCACTCTTCTAGCTAAGCTGTCTGCTGCACACTGGTATTATGTGTGATTTAACACGCTTATTAGTACCTACTATATGCAAAGCACTTTGGATACAAAGACAAAATGAGAAGCAATTCCTTTGCTAAAGGACTGTAAGTAAGGATAAAGAGAGAACCAACACCTCTTGGAATCAGGGAAGGTTTCCTATCTAAAGTGGCACCTGGGATAAGTCTTGAAGAAAACTACAATTATTTGAGATTTGTTTTGCCTCAGTTATTATCCCGCAGTTCCATGTTATAAGGTTTCCCAAAAGTGCTCAGAGTTCTTTAAGAGCTTTCATGTAGTTCTTGCTTTCTACCCTGCATTTTTTCTTGAGGTTCTATCTTAGTGATTTCTCATGAAAATGTTTCTAGGCTTACTGTGGGAAATAAAATTCTTAATCTACAGCAAAGCTGTTGAGAGATCTTCCTGTACCATCAAACAGTGCCACCCATTATGGAATAATGCATCTTTGTGTTTATTTGGATATCAAGTCATTGCCAATTGATGAAGACATACATATATTCCTTGCTTTTTGTTGACCAAAAGTTTGCTTCCCTTTTTAAAATCTTAAAGTCAGATTATTGATTTTTATTTTATTTTTCAGTAGCCATCTAAAGATATTATTTCTTTGCTGGCCAAATTGCATTAATGATGATAAGCAAGTGTTATGATCTGACCTTTCTTATTTTTCTTGATAACTTCTGTTTTTATATCACCTAAATTTCTCTTTGTCCCCAGAGAGCCAACTCTAATCACAGTTTTTTTAATTTTTTTAATAAGAGGAAGAAAGGCGCAGCTAGGTGGAGCAGTAAATAGAGCACCGGCCCTGGAGTCAGGAGGACCCGAGTTCAAATGTGGCCTCGGACACTTAACACAAAAACTAGCCATGTGATCTTTGGCGAGTCACTTAACCCCAATTTCCCTACCTTCCCCCCTCTAAAAAGCAAAAAAAAAAATAAGAGGAAGAAAATAATAAGCAAAACTGATCAATGTATTTTTAAAAGTTTGAAATTATATGCAGGGTTCCATACCTCTCTCCCAGCCCTGCAAAAGTAGGGAGGTTGTCTTCCCGTCTTTGGGGTCAGTCTTGTTCTTTATGATTTGGCAATGTTCCAGGTGTTTGCTTCCTGACAGGGAACATTATTTGGAGAAGTTTAACAATTAGGGTACATGTAGGGTAATTTTTAACTTAGGGTGGAAGAAGTGCTACTGGAATTCAAGTCTATATCTAATGCTTTTCGTGTTGCCTCATTTTTCCATTGCTGTTAAATTTTGCTCAAAGTTGTTCTTGGATTGCTTACGTATAAAGCCAGCTGCATATTTCCAGATTATGGTTTGGATTGAATCCATAACTGAGTAGAACAGACATTTTTCATTAAGCCACAGATGCAGAATCACATCCAAATCTTAAACATACCTTTACTGGTTTTTTAAAAAGTATTTAGTACCTCTAGTAGGTTTGAACTTTACTAAACTATCTCATTGCAGAAAGGCCTAAAAAGATATTTCCAACTTTTTTAGCTCTTTGGAAAATGATGAAGTAGGAGTTGGTCCATTTCTGTTTAGTCTGTTTCATACTGCCTAAGTTTGGGGATGTCACGAAGAACTGTACTTCAGCAGTGGAACATGGTTCTTTCCTGTTTATCTTTTCAAAACAAGAGCATAGTGTGCTTTGTGTGTGTGTGTGTGTGTGTGTGTTGTTTGACAATCTTAATTAGCTTCCTGTCTATGCAGATATGTTTGCTGCTACCAAACCAGCCAACTGGGACATAGATGCCCTACTTTACCTACTAGTGAGACTCCAGGGAGGTAGCCCAATATGTATCTCAAATTATGCCTTTAGTAGAAGTTTCTTCAGGTGTTGGTCATTGATGATGTGAACTGGGAAGTTCCTAGAATCACCTAAAGTTTTTATTTTGGGCTGGACCTGTAATTTGATCAGAGTTAGAGAAAAATCCCAATATGTGCATTCTTTAACAGTTCATTTGTAACGTATCTCACATCTGTCTTGAAGCAGATTAGAGCCCTGAGAAACTAAGTAACTTGCTCCTGATCACATAGCTAGGATATATCAAAGGAGCTACAGGAACCTGGATCTTCCTGACCTCAAGGCCTTTGTGTTCCAACTATGTGCCTATGGCCTACAATTACTGATATGAAATAAAGGGAATAGTCCTCTTCATGACTCTATTTAGAGTTTTCTTGGCAAAGATACTAGAATGGTTTGCCATTTCCTTCTCCTTTCCTTATTTTACAGATGAGGAAACTGAGGCAAACAGGGTGAAGTGACTTGCCCAGGGTCACACAGCTAGTAAGTGTCTGTGGCCAGATTTGAACTTTGGAAGATGAACCTTCGAGACTCCAGCCCTAGCACTCTATCCTGGCCCTCTACCCACTGCACCACCTCGCTGTTTTATAGTTGATGAAATTCAAGGTGTCTGTAGCTGTAGCCGACTTTGAATTGTGGCAAGAATTAAAAAAAAAAAGTACTCATAGGCAGCAGCCTTTCTGGAATGGGGTGGAAAAATAGTCCAAATGTACCATTTGCTTCATTTTCTTTATTTTTTTAGGTATGTTGCCAACTATCTTTCTTACGAGATGCCAGAAGTATTTTATGAGCATCTCCCTAGCTATTAATAAAACACCTTTGAATGGCAGCCCAGTGTAAACTGTTAATTAAAATGAAGCCTCATCTAGCTTGTACAAATATAGGGAATTCTTTAATTAGTGGGAGACTTTTGTATGCATTTTGAATTTTTCATTGTAATTAAAATGTTAGCCAGGTGGAACAGTTAGTGGATGCAGTGCTGGACTTTGGAGTCAGGAAGATCTGAGTTTGAATCTTGTCTCAAGTACACTTATCAGCAGTGTGACCCCCCTAGCAAGTCACTTAGCCTTTCTCAGCCCTAGTTTGCTCATGGGAATAATAGTGCCTGCCTCACAGAGCTGTTGAGGTGATATGCATATATAAACTTTTAAAATCTATATAAAAATTATAATTAGTTAAAATGTTGCAAAGTAGGTATTGCCACAGCCCCAGAGCATGTCTGCTAAAGATAGCACATGGACAGTTCACTGTGAAGGTCATGTGCCTTTTACTACCTTCAATACCAGTCTTGATAGTAATCAGAACCCCTCTTCCCGCTCCCCCAGGTCACAAGGAAAGTCAGAGCCAGAAAGTCAGAACCTTGGTACACTGCCCTTTTTAAAGCTTGTAGAACCCTCTCCCTTAGATAGCTCTTCACATCTGAGCAGTTTTCTGTTGTTCTAGTAATCATTTGCATAATAAAAGTTAATAGCATTTAAAATTTTTCTGCTCATCTGTGTCTCTCTATCTCACACACACACACACACACACACATACACATACACATACACACATACACACACACACATACGTGTCTGAAATTTGATCCTCACAGAAACCTTTTGAGATAGTTGTGATTATTATCCACATTTTAGATGAGGATCCTGAAACATAGAGAAATTAAATGACCTTTGCCTCCTAGGTCATGTATCTGTTAAATGTTGGAGACAGCATTAGCACTCAGGCCTTCCTGACTCTAAGCAATAGGATCCTGGGATGAGAGTTGGCAGGGACAATAGAGGTTATCAAGTCTATTTCACAGGTGGAAAACTGAGACCCAGAGTGGTTTAAGTGACTTTGCTTGTGGTTACACAGGCAGTAAGTGACAGAACCATCCAATATTCCAATCTGAAATCTAGTGCTCCAGCTGCCTGTGATGAATTGATAGCTCTTGAGAGCCATGTCAGTACTTTAGTATGTCTAGAGACTAAATACAATTATATATTTTGGAGACCAGTTTTGTGCTGGAGCATGCATGGAAGCGTAGGTGTGCGTGTGTGTGTGTGTGTGTGTGTGTGTGTGTGTGTGTGTGTGTGTGTGTGTGTGTGTGTGTGTGTGTGTGTGTGTGTGTGTGTGTGTGTACCTGAACTGATATTCTTTCCCTTTCTATAAAGTTGTTATTTTGTTTTGAAATAAATTCAAACATACTATTCAACTTTTCTTTTGTCAGTATACCTTTCCTTATGACTTTTAGCCAACATGTCAGTGATTGTGGAACCAAAAGATGAATGTGACACCCAAAATTCCTGTCCTTAACCCTAATGACTAAATCCTAAAGTGGGACAAGGAAAAGAGAAAACTCTTCATAACTGAAACTTACTATTTTTATGTAAAGTAAATGAAATTTGCTGCAGCTTTAGGTTATAAACCAAGGCAAGAGTATTTAAACTTAAAACATTTAGTGGTTTAAGTGTGTATTATTTATGTGTAAATACACTTACATGTATAACTGAAATATTGAAACTTTAAAACCTAAAAGATTTTTTTGGTTTATTTTGCTTATTCTATAAGTTAAGCAGTCAATTAGCCTTATGGTTAGTCTTTTATAAACCCTTTACAAAGTACTTGTTGCTTATAATTCACCTCTGATTTATTTTTTATGTTTTTAAACAAAAAATAATTAAAATATATTTTTTTGCTTTTGAAATTAAACACATTAAGTCAAACAAATGTAGCATATTTGTTTCATCTTTGGACCAGTTTTGAAGACACTGTCATTGTCAGCTGCTTCATCTAGAGCTTATCCCTCTTATGACACATCAGGTTCTATTTATGAACAGGTGTGAACTACACCTTAGGGTTGATGCTGAGCTACTTTTGAAAACAAAATAAATACTTGGCTTGTGTTGGTCAACCAGCTGCAAATATCTGAATCTGGATTCCTAGTAGATGAAGCAGAATGAGGTAGTTGGTGCTCATGGACTGAAAATTAAGGAGTGTAGAAGCTTCAAACTGGGTTACTGTAGAAAGTCACACTAAATTTCAGGGAATGTATCTTAGGATATTAGACTTTTAAAGCACTTGTAGTAGAGGGCATTGTTCAATATATATTGAACACCAAGAATGTCCTACAAGACAATGTAGAAAATATGAGTGACTGAGACCTTGCCCGTTTAGAGCTTCTTTATAAGATGTCTTTAAGTCATTTCAGTCGTGTCCAGCTCTTCATGACCCAATTTAGGGCTTTCTTGAAAAAGATACTGGAATGGTTTGCCATTTCCTTCTCCAGCTCATTTTACAGATGAGGAAACCAAGGCAAGTACCAGTTAAAGGGCTTGCTAGTAAGTGTCTAAGACCAGATTTGAACTCAGAAAGATGAGTCTTCCTGACCTGAAGGCCCAGCACTGCTACACCAGCTGCCCCCTTCTTTTTAAGATAGCATATCTCAAAGGTGCAGATATTGTGATGCATGTAAGACATAAACATGTACTAAGAACTTCTTATGACACAACCACGTCACAACTAAATATAAATAAGTCTGTCCTGGTGAGGGATAGTATGGTGGAAAGATCTGGGTTCAGAAGATGTAGTCTTAAATCTTGCCTCCATTATTTGTGCAATGTTGGGCGAGTCACTTTATCTCTCCTGACCTCTGTCTCTTCATTTTTAAAAGAAAAACTTGAACTAGGTGGTAGTTTTGTCTGGCTGTAAATCCTGTGATCTTAGATGTTCAGGGTATTTCCATTTCCTGGAGAAAGTGGGGTTCAATGCTGAGGGCCCCTTGTGCAACCTTGGACAGCTTTAGTTTGCTCTTTTGTAAAACGAGCATCTTGGTGATTCTGAGGACCATTCTAGCTCTCAAGTCAGAAATGAAAAGGGAGGGGAGGAAATTTCCATTTTTAAAGATCAGAACACATTTTGTTTGCTTTAAAGAAATCCAAACTGTTTAGGAAGTAAAAATTGTGTTGTTTATCATACTGTAATTTATTGAAAACTACTACAGCACCAGAATTTCTCTTATTGTAGAATTCAAATAAGGAGCATAAACATATTTTTGCTTAATACTTTTTCAGTTTTGAATTATGAAGACTCAAGTTTAGCTGTCTTATGTTGTAGTCAATATGGGGTTTTAAATTTTGTTTATTTACCTGGTTTTTGTTTTTGTTTTTGTTTTTCCTTTTTGGAGGGCAATTGGGGTTGTGACTTACCCAAAGTCACACAGCCAGTAAGTGTGTCAGGTGTTGAGGCCAGATTTGAACTCAGGTCCTCTTGACTCCAGGGTCAGTGTTCTATTCACTGTGCCACCTAGCCGCCCTCATTAACCTGTTTAGTAAAAAATTCCTGATGTTTATATTTTGGCTATTTGCAAAATAGAATATGACAGTCAGTTAAGTGACGCAGTGGATAGAGTTCCAGCCCTGTAGTCAGGAAGATTCATCTTCCTGTGTTGAAATATGGCCTCAGACACTAGCTGTATGACCCTGGGCAAGTCACTTAACCTTGTTTGCTTCAGTTTCCTCATCTGTAAAATGACCTGGAGAAGGAAATGGCAAACCACTCTAGTGTCTTTCCTAAGAAAACCCCAAATGGGTCATGCAGAATTGGACACCACTGAAAAATGACTAAACTGAAACACAGACATTTGTTAAGTGCCTACTACATGCTAGACATTGCTAAGTGTTGGAAATACAAAAAAATGCATATTACAGGTCTTCCTTTTAAGGAACTCACATTCTAATGTTAGGGGATGACATGCAAACTACTATATGCAAACAAGCTATGTACAGGATCAGTTGGAAAAAGTCAGCAGAGGGAAGGCACTATCACCAAGGTGGATCTATATCTATATCTATATCTATATCTATATCTATATCTATATCTATATCTATATATATATATCTACAAGGCTTCTTGTAGAACAGCGATTCTCAACCTGTGGGTCACGACCCCTTTGGGGTAGATTGACCCTTTCACAGGGGTCACAGGGGTGGCCTAAGACCATCGGAAATAGATCTTCAGGCGGGTCCACCCACATGCAGATACACCCACATACCAGTATTAAAGGGTCCCGGCATTAGGAAGGTTGAGAACCACTGTTGTAGAATGTGGAATCTTAACCAGAATTTGAAGGACACCAAGGAAGCCGAGAGCCATGGTGAGGAGGGAAAGAATTCCAAGCATGGTATATGTCCAGTGAAGATGGCCAGAGTTGAAAGATAAAGTGTCATCGTACATATGATGACCAACCTTGATAAACTGGACTATTCCTCAACAACGCACAGCTAAAGACAACTCTACAAGCCTCAGGATGGAAGGAGATATCTAAACTCAGAGAAAGCTATAGAAAGACTATAGTTTAAATGGAGACTGAAGCAAAACACCCTATCTTTCTCTTCCACGTCTGGTTTTGCTTTTTTTTTTCTTTTTCTTTTCCCAGTGATCACTCATTGGTTACAACCCTTCTATATGACCAAACTATTGTATAATGTGAAAGTATTTGCAGATCCTATACATGATTGCACGCCACCATGGGGGGGGGGGTGAAGGGAGGGGAGAAAATCTGAAACTCAGGTGAATGTGGAACTGAATCTTGTAAATTAAAAGTAAATAAACAAGTCATTCAAAAATAAAATAAAAAAAAAGAAAGATAAAATGTCTTGTTCAAGGAACAGCAAGGAGACCAGTGCCACTGCATTACAGGGTACATGGCCAGATATAAAGTGTATGTATGGTAGGAGGGGGGTGGGATGGTTCTGGTTATGAAGGGCTTTGAGTACTAAACGAGGATTTTGCATTTTTAGGTGCAGTAAATTTTAGAAGGATGTGGTTTGGATTAGATTGTTCCTGGGAGATTGCCTGGGGCCAGGCCAGGGAAGAGCTCATGTTGGGGAAGGGGGGAGAAATAAAGGAGGAAGGGACACCACCTAGCAATTGGGGTTGAATTAGTTGATCTCTAGGGTCCTTTCAGTGTTCAAATCTAGTGATCTCTGTGGCTATATAGTATGAAACTGGGGAGCCAGTCCTGTGTGCCTTGATTACAGTGGAAAGATATTGGGGTGGAGGGAGATACCGATCTTGTGATTTCACTGCTAAAATGAATTCCTATTGAGGAAACTCTCTGTATCAATGCAGGTTGGCACCTTCTTATTACTGTGAGTCTTAGAGAGTTGGGGGGGGGGGTCATCAGTAAGTTAAGGGTCACCTCTCCAGTATGTGTCAGAGGCAGGCCTTGTCTTCTACTCTCCATGAATACCAGGCCATCTGTCTATCCACTACTCCATAGATGCCTCCGAAGAGATGATTTCTTTGTGTTGTTGATAGGGATAGTGAAGATGTACTCATTGCTAAAGGGGCCACTGAGCTGTGCAGTCCTAGGCTCTCAGGTGCTGTGAGGTCTTCCAACTAACTAATGTGACCAGGCCTCCTTAATTCTCAGACCTAGGCATTTGTTTCTCTTCCAGAGCCTCTTGGCTGCTTTCCAGGTCTGCAAAAAAATCTATTAGAAACGTCTGATGTGGTCAAAACTTGTTAGGGAGGTATGGCCATAGCCCATGAGTCAAAAAGACGGGCTCAAACTTGCCCAAGACATATTGTATTTAGTATCTGTGTGACCCTGCTCTAGTCACTTGACTTCTGAACCCATTTCCTCTTCTGTAGAATTGAGATTGATAATAAAGTAGTGTGAAAATGAAATGAGGTAATGTTTGTTAAAATACTAAATAAATGTGAATTGTTATTCAGCACAAGTTCTTTCTATAAAAGCAAAAGGTAGATTAGGAGCTCAACCTGCTGTGGGTCTTGTAGGGCCTGGGAAGCTCTGTGGCATGACAGGGGCTGCATATTCCGCCCCTTTGCCTTTGGAAACCATCAGGGTTCCCTGGTGATTTGAAATTGTGGAAATTTCATTTGCAGTGCACACTGTGATCAAGATTCACCCCTCCCAACCCTGACCAGATTGAGGTCCGGAGCACTCTGTTGCAGTCTGGGATGACCGTACTTGGAGTGGGGGTGGGGGGGAGGAGGAGAGGAAACATTCTGTTGGGGACATAGATCTTGTGAACAGAAAGATATATATGTGGTTATTTGAAGAAGGATGGAATACTAATGACCAGAGATGGGGATTAGGAAAAGCTTCCCATAGAAGATGGCACATTCCAGTCAGTGATGACAGATCAATAGCTACATTCTTTAGGTGCCAGCTTTTTGGTCACCAGTGTTAATCTTCCATATAGTGGTATTATTTATGAATGGTCCTATTCTTGCTAATAATGTGAACTGAAATCAGCTGAAAGGTAGTCTTAACTATAAAAAAAATATGATAATGAAAAGCTCATGTTTTCCTGTTTTCATTCCAGGGAACTTGTAGACAAATTTATGTTTTCATAACATATGTAACCATTGTCAGTCTGTCTAGAAAATATTCTGTAGTAATTTTTCTCTATTTACTGTTGTAATTAAAGTTTACAAAATAGTCTGGAGTTTTATCCAGTAGATACAAATTTAGTACTCAGTGTCTGACTGTTACATGTATGTATGTTTGTAAACAGATAAGCAGTCATATAAGTAAGGAAAAATAAAACTCAGGCCTTGTCAGATGTTCCCTGTTGGAGAGAAGACTGTCTTTAAGGCAAAGGAAGAAAGGTTGTGTTAGTAGCTACCTGCACCTATGAGGAGGCTGTTGTTATGGTATGATGTGATCCACTTAATTTTATAAATACACTTACGCAAATCCATGCTGGTAACATAGAATGAAGCTTTCTTTGTTAACAGTTTATTTCAACTACCTTAATGTTTGTTTTCAATCCTTGTTTACTGCAGCAGAGATGTCGGCTTATTTGTAGGAGCTGCTTGGAACAAGAGTCATGGTGGATGTAGGAAAGTGGCCAATATTTACCCTGCTCTCTCCTCAGGAGATTGCTTCTATTCGGAAAGCGTGTGTCTTTGGCACATCGGCTAATGAAGCCATCTATGTTACCCATAATGACGAGGTAAGAACCTAGTCAAACATCTGGCTTACTTTGGGGATATACTTCCCAGTGTCATGAAACATGCATTCTGGGGACTAAAAGGGCAGGACTGATGCATGTGAAAGTAAATTCCATTTTCAGTTTTGTTCAATATTTAATGACTACCTCCTGTATGATAATAAAGGGGCTAAAGGGGGCAATTTTGAATTCTTTGTTTCCTCTTTCCAACTGTTGCCTATGTTCAGTAATATACATAATATTTGATAAGTAATGTTTTCAGCAAATTTTTTAAAATAAATATTATTACCTTACTTTTCTCCGCTTATAAGAGCTATGAATTAGTTATTATGCTGAGCTTGAATGATTCTTTATTTCCAGGATGGAGAGGGAATTTTTTTTTATAGCCTTAAGCTTAAATGGCACAAAGACTGAAAAGTTCTTTGTTTTCTAGGTGTTTGTATTTGGACTGAACTGTAGTAACTGTCTGGGGACCGGGGATAATCAGAGCACCATTGTCCCCAAAAAGCTAGAGGCATTATGTGGAAAGAAGATTAAGAGCCTTAGTTATGGAAGCGGCCCACATGTGCTTCTTAGCACCGAAGGTAAAATGGGAGGGGGACCCCAAACTGTGACACTTTTTAAAGAATCATTAATTCTAAATTGAGGAAAGTAATTGCTTTATCCAGTAACTAACATTGTTTACTCATTTGCCTTGCCAATGAAGAAAAGGACAAGAGGAGGGATAATTTTTTAAACACTAGAAAAGACAGCATCCGAGAGTCCAGCAAACTTTTGAAGGCATTGGCTTTCGTTCTTGGATTGCTTTTGCATTACTGCAACTAATTAACCTTAGCTGACTTGTCCTTTTCAGCCTAATTTTTCCATTTCCTTATTTTTACTAATATCTTTCGTTTTTACATCACTTTCATTTTCCAAATATGTTTTTCCCCCAACTCTTACCCAAGAAGTCATCCGTTGTAACCAAGGAGTCATCCTTTGTAACAGAGAGTAAAGAAAAGAACTGGTGGGGAAGTAGTTCAGCAAAACCAGTCAAGTTTGGCGATATTTGGAATATTGTATACCTAAAGTCTTTACCTCTGTGAAGCTCCGGAGGAAGGTTCATTTTCTTCACTCTTCTCCAAGGACAAGCTTGGTCATTGTAATTGCATAGTATTGTTTGGATTCTTCATTCTTTCCATAGACATCATTGTATGTATTTTTTTCTTGATCCTACTTGCTTTTTTCATCAGTACACATAAGTCTTCCCATGCTTTTACGAGTTCATAATTTTCATTGTTTAAAGCACAGTAATATTTCATTATATTTATGTACCACAGTTGATATAGCTATTCCCCAATCAATGGACATTTGCTTTGCTTCCAGTTTTTCACTACTATAAAAAGTACATCTAAATGTTCTGGTGTATTTGGTACTGAGGAGTTACTTAAGTGAGTCATCATATGGTCTGCCATGGCCATAAATGTGGTAAGGTCAGAGCTCCTTTGTAACAAAGAGATATGATCAAGCAAAATAAAACCACACATTGGGTGTGTCTGAAAAGGTATGTCTCATTCTATGCCTCCAGTTCGTCACCTTTCTACCAGTATGGCAGGGCATGCTTCATCATCAGTCATCAAATATGCTTGCTCATTGTAGTAGTTAGAGTTCTTAAGTCTTTCAAAGCAGTTTTCTTCAGTACTGTTGTAGGGCTAGAGACTGGACCTGTTATTTTATCAGTATAGGGTGAGAAACTCCTTTTATCAATGCAGTTCCTTTTCTACAACTTACTGTCTTAGGGAGTTGTCTGGAACACTGAGAGATTAAGGGACCTACCCAGTATTGATGGGTTGTTGACTTGAACCCAGGTTTTTCTGACTTTAAAGCCAGCTCTTTATCCCCTATGCCATGCTGTTTCTCTGCGTGTGACAGTATGGTTCTCGTTTAAATGATTTTCCTGATTTTTGTCTCTTTATTCTGCATTAGCTAATTATACAAATCTTCCTAGGTTTCTCTGAATATGTTACTTTGATTATTTCTTATTTTGTTGTTTAGTCATTTCAGTCGGTTCTGACACTTTATGACCCCATTTGGGGTTTTTTTGGCAAAGATAGTAGAATGGTTTGCCATTTCCTTCTCCAGTTCATTTTATAGATAAAGAAACTGAGGCAAGTGACTTTCCCAGGGTCACACATCTAGTAAGTGTCTGAAACCAAATTTGAATTCAGGAAGATGAGTCTTCCTGACTCTAGGCCATTTCTTATGACATAATAATATTCCATTACATCTATATATCACAATTTATTCATCCATTTCCCATTTGATGAGCATTTACTTTGTTTCCAGTTCTTTGTTGCAACAAAAATCGCTGCTATAAATTTTTATGTACATGTGGAACTGCCTCTGACCTTTTCAGGTATAATAAGCCTATTTAGTGGTATTGCTAAGTCCAAAGGTATGCAGTTTAATGACTTTTGGGGGTATAACTCTGGACTTTTTCAGAATGTCTAGGATCATTTCACAGCAGATCTCAATAAATATTTGTTTATTCATTGGTTTTCTCTAGGATTCTTCACCCCCTCCCTACCTGCAAAACATATTCTCATTCTTCAGTGGATCTATTCTAAACTTTTCCTTTTTTTCCCCTGTTTTATTGTGCCATCCCCCTCCCTCAACCCCCAAGCTACACACATACACACCTGAAGATGACCTGGCTGCCTCCTTTCTTGAGAATACTGAGGCTATCCTATTTGAACTTCCTTACTTTCCCTTCTCTTCTTCAGGACATCTCAGAATTATTACCTACTCTTTCCTCTTTTCCTCCAGTCATAGAAAAAGTAACCCTATTCTTCTCTAAGCTAATCCCACTCTTTCTATATGCCCTTGATGTCATTCCCTCCTACCTTCCCCATGACCTTACTCCCAACAATGATTCTCCCTTTGATGCATCTTTCCCACCTGCCTACAGAAGATGCTCAGGTTTCCACAATCCTATAACAAAACAAAACCAAAAAAACCTGTTCTTCCTCTTTCTTGCTCCAGCCAAGTACTTTCCAGTAGCACTTTGTAAAAGCATAGGTACATTTACTTAACTTCATTTACTTACTTCTTAAGCCCTTCCAGTCTGTTTTCTGCCCTGAACACTCCACTAAAGCACCTTTGTCAGATCACCAGTAATTTCCTAATTGCTAAACCTAATGACTTTTACTTTTCATTTTCCTCTGAAACGAAGCTTTGATATTCCTGCTTGCCACTCTTATTACAAGAGATTATCTCCTCCTTTAGTTTCAGAAATACCAAACTCTCTTGGTTCTTCTATGTCTCTGACCACTCCTTTTCTGTTTCTTTAACTGACTGCTCATCCTGTTCCTGATCTTACAGTGTGAATGTTATCCAAATGTCTGGGCTTGACCCTCTCTTCTTCTATCCATATATCTCCTGTCAATCAGTAAACATTTATTAAGCACTTAACGTATGCCAGCCTGTAAATACAGAGAAAGGAAAAAGACAGTTCCTGCCCTTGAGGGGCTTACGCTTTAATAGCATCCTCATTCATAGAATTAGAGTTGAAAGCTCAGAGGCTCTGTCTAGTTCAGGCATTCATGACCTGCAGTCTACAAACTTGTTTTTAAAATTATGATAAAAGCATTTCATTATAATTGGTTTCTTTTGCAGTCATGTGTATTTTATTTTGTGCATTTAAAAACATGATTCTGAGAAGGGGTCCATGGCTTTACCACACTGTCCAAGGGGTCCATGTCACAAAAAAGTTAAATCTCATCTAGTCCAACCCAAAACTGAACAAGAATCCCCTCTATAACGTCTCTGACCAAGTGGTCATTATCCATCATGACCTTGTTTCAACCTGTATATCACAGTAAAGAATCACCCCATGTTACATTCATTAATGGCATCTAATAAATAAATTACCCTCCTCATTAAACTTCTTGGTCAAATCTAGTAAACCAGTTTGAGTTTCAAAGGATGACTATTACAAAAAAAAAATCTGTGGATAGTGTTTTTGTAGTCGTTGATATCGCTTTCCTTTGTCATAAGGAGAGTCCCATTGCTAGTGGAGGGTTTATTAGGAAGCAGCTATAGTTGGATTATTGTTGTATTTTTAAGCACTAATAAAATGTATTTTCTTAAATATTGAGAAAGCCATTGTGTAAATAGAGAGGTGATTTTGTTGGTACTAATTCAGAAGACCAGTTAATAATGAGTATCCTCTATTAAGCCAGCACAATGCTTAATGCTTTAGGGAAATATAGCAAGAAGGTTGAGACATGGTTTCTGCCACAAGAAGTTTATGATCTAGTTTGGGAGGCAAATTAAATGGTTAAAGAATATGATGATTCATGTTTTACTATAAATTTATGTCATGGGAGAAAGGGAGAGAATCATTGAGAGTAGAAGCTGTCAGGTTAGCCTTCATGGAGGAGATGGTACCTAAGTACCCATGCAGCTCTTTCATAGGTGATTTGTATAGTCAGCACTGAGAATGTCTTCAGTTGAGAGAATCTGCTGGGTCATTAAAAAATCTTCCTGGAAAAGTAAGTAGGCCAAACACCTACAACATGTGCCTATGACCTGTAATATTAAAGATATAATAGCAGAATTTTATTTAAAAAGAAATCTTTTTACTTTTGGAATCTTGAAAAAAATATTAATTGGTATGCATTGCTATATCTTATAATTAGAAATTCTTGGGCAAAAATCATACCGGATTCTTTAGCCAATACAATAAAGGTACAACAAGCCCACCCCATAATATCAAGCATAAGGATGAATTTGATAGACAATCTGAAAAGGCTTTTTGTTTTAAATAGAGCAAACCCATTCTTTGTATTGGGAGTCTGCTTTTCCTCAGTATTGTCCTTTTTTAATCGCTAGATTAGGCAATGAGCACTTATTAATCACTTACTATGTGGTAAGAGCTAGGAATACAGATACAAACCAAAAAAAAAGATATCCTAGTAGGGGAACATAACATACAAAAGGGAGCCAAAGGAGTGAGGAAAGGTAACCACATGAACATGCACATTGTGGTGAAGTCTAGAGCATCAGAACAGGATATTTTTTTAAAATTAAGCCAACAAGCAATTGATAAAGCTCCTACTATGTGCTAGTCACTGTTCAGTGCTGGGGATACAAAAAGACAAAAAGTCCCTGCCCTTAAAGAGCTTATAGTCTAATGGGGGAAAGCAACATGCAGCCAACTATGTACCAACAAGATCTATACAGGACAAATCAGAGGGATTCTCAGAGGGAAGGCACTAACATAACAAAGGTAGGGATGTACCAAGTACAGAAAGGCATCTGAGATGTGATTGGAAAAAAATAAAGCCAAATGTTAATAGTTCATCTTGAGAATATTTGCCACCAAACCTTGTGGGGCTATAACAAGGTAGGGAAGGAGAACCTGGCCCATAGATTAGAGGCTTTAATCTAGGAAGTAGGTCTACACTGGGGGGACCATTCTGGTCAAGAGCCAACTGCGACATACTCCTCTTGTGCAACACTCAGAACCCTCTGAATAATCTGTCAGGGAGTTTGCCCAGAGGATCAGTTTAGTCGGGCCTCTAGGCTTAAGTAGTATCCCTGACCTAAAAGAATACTCAAAATTGTTTGGGGAGGAGTCATTCTGAGTAGATTCTCTTAAATCTGATTAAATTTAAGCCACAAGTGAATTTGGGGACTCCTGGAGGTGGGCCAAAGAGGGGTATATTATGATTTGCTAGTAGTACCTGATTTAATGTTTGTGAAAATGTGGGTTGGATTCTTTGGCAATGCAGATGGTAAATATATAAGTGTAATCCATTATCTGAAAGAGACCCTGGCCCTAAAAGTACCAAGATGACTTCTTGTGGAGGAAGCAGCCTTAAAAGAGTTCAAAGCAGGGAAAATGAGTCTTTTGTTCCGTCTTTAGAGGGATTTTCTCTACATACCTAAAAGATAATGATTATTTGCCAAAGATCTTGGTGGGGTGTGTGTGTGTGTGTGTGTGTGTGTGTGTGTGTGTGTGTGTGTGTGTGTGTGTGTGTGTGTGTGTGTTTGTCAAGATTGCCGTAGAACTTTGTATTCTAGAATCTCAAACTTGGAAGGTACTTCAGAAGTCATCTAGTACAACCCCTAGCCCCATCATGAACCCCACCTACCACACCCCATCTATGACCAGTAGTTATTTAGTTAGCTTCTGCTTGAATACCTCTAGTAACAAAACTCACTGTCTCTAAGTTAGTCTATATTCCTTTTTTTAACTACTGTTATTATTTATTAGCAGCTTTTTATTTTTTTGATCTAAAATTTGACTTCCAGCAACTTCCATGTGTTAATACTGATTCTGCTTTTAGGGACCAGCTGTAATTCTAATTTGATATTAAGTTGATATCCTTGATATATTTGGCCCAGTAGATAGAGATATTTTGCCATGCAGCAAGGAAGACCTGAGGTTAAAGTTCCACTGTTGACATATTAGCTGTATGATCCTGGTCAAGTCACTTAACTTCAAAACTACAACTAAATTGCAGACCAGGTTCCATTCTGCAATAGTAGAGGGAGTTTCCTTGTCCAAGAGTTTCTTATAGCAGTGTCCATTCCCAGTCCCTATTTTTGTCTCTCTCCCTGTTGTGTACCTATTAAGTCTCCTTTTCCTCAGGCCAAATATCCTAGCTCCTTCAATCAGTCCACTTATGGCATGGTTTCTAGTTCCTTCACTATCCTGATCTCCTCCTTCTGGATGGACTTCAGCTTACTACTGTCTTATATGAAATATAATTCCCAGAACTAGACATAGTATTTTTATCTGAGGGCAGGATATCAAGAAGATTGTTGCTTGCTCTGGGCACTATACTTCTCTTAATTCAGTCTAAGGTCACACAAAGAAAGGGGAGGTGCGTAGAGAGCTGGCCTTAGAGGCAGAGAAGCATAGGTTTAATTTTTCCCTCTCACACATAATGGCTGTGTGCCTGTGGGCAAGTCACCTGAACTCTCAGTGTCCCAAGTAACTTTCTTCCATGATAATATGTGAAGTATGTGCTGATCTATATTGGTAGAAGATGGTTTCTTGTCAGAAGTTTCCTATATCAATAAAAATCACAGTCCAGTCCAAGCAAAACAAAACACATTAGCCTTTTTGGCTATTGTTTTGTGTGGATGTTTTTAGTGAACCACTTTTGAGATATGTTTCTTCATTTTGTACTTACACAGTTGATTTTTTGGATATAAGAGCAGGACTTTGCATTTTTCCACAGTACATTAAGCCGCTGAGCCGTTATATCCATCAGAGAGACCTTCTTCCATTTCAGTTGATTATGAACCAACTCCATGGTCCAGTTAGTCAGCCACTTCTGAAAATCAACTAGTGACACTATTTTCTAATCCATGTTTTTCACAGTATCCACGTTTTATCCTAAAAACACTTTGTAGAATTTCTTGTTGACCCATATATTAGTATTTTACTGATCTACTCTTTTTTTTTGATAAGGTTATTAGTTATAAGGTTGTTCTGACATAATTCTTTTTAATGGCCCAGTCCTAGCTCTTAGAAAACATTTGTATGTTATGAACTGGATGAAGTGATTATAAATATTCATGTTTCATATAGTTAGAGCATAAGGGACCTTAGAAGTCATGGAACCTCTGTCCCACCCCCCCCCCACCCCAGTTTTGCAGAACAGGAAACTGTGGCCAGAGGGGCTAATTGACTTGCTTAAATTCACATAGGTAGTAGAGCAGAATTGGGACTTGGTCTTTTGATTTTCACTCCAATGTGCATTTTCCTGTGCCTATTTGTATTTTAAGAAACATGTCAAATTTTGGCAAATTAAATTTTTTGTACTTTTCATATCAATATACCCTTCAGAAACAGAAGACGTCAATATTTGTGAGGATAGTCTTTTAGTTAAGGCTTTTTTTTCCCCCTGCAATGTGACTTAGTGGAGCATAGGGGTAGATAAATAAGAGATGTGAAGGATGAAAGAGTAGAAATGTGAAAAGGTGGGTGTTGGTTGGGAGGAGAAGAGATTCTCTTTTTTTTTCCATTTCATTTTGAAATTTTTGATGTATATGAACCTTTTATATAGATGGAGTGGTTTATGCCTGGGGTCACAATGGATATAGCCAACTTGGGAATGGGACAACCAATCAAGGCATCGCTCCAATTCAAGTTTGTACCAATCTCTTGATCAAGCAAGTGATTGAAGTTGCTTGTGGTTCACATCATTCCATGGCTCTAGCAGCTGATGGAGAGGTAAGTGCCATGTGCTGTTGTTGTTATTATTATAATTATTACTAACAATAATATTTAAACAGTAATAAAGACAACCTACACTGGCAACCATAAACATTCAGTTCTTTCTCACATAAACACTTAGCGTAATCATGTCTTTTTTTCCCTTTTGTACAAGATACATTATGATATCAGTAACACTGTATGGGTAGTGCTACAATTAGAATTATTCAATGCTTTGCTTTTGGCTGAGACAAGATATTGTATTGCTATTACAGTATGGCATGAAATAATTTGTCAACTGTTTTTCAGTCCTTTCTTTTTACAAGTTCACATTTTACTAATAAATAAAACTGCTTATTTCTCTTTTGTGGGGGCCTTGATGTTTGTGGCAACTATTGTATCTAGCCTAAGAAAACATAAGAATGATAATAATGCAGAAGAAGAATAAATTAAATTTTTATAATATGTAATAGCTCATTTTCACATAGAGAGCTTTATTCTTACAAACTACTTTTTAAAAATCTTAATTAGGGCCTTGTGCCAATCAGTCAGTAAGCACTTATTAAGTACTTGCTGTATGCCAGCCACTCTGCCAAGCTCTGGGGAGACAGAAAGGAAAAACAGTTCCTGCCCTCAAGAAGCTTACATTCTAATAGGAGAGACAGTATCTGCATAAATAGGGAGGTAGTTCTGCCATGTTGCTTGTTTTTAAAATATGAATTTGTTCCAAGGCAATTGATATATTAGGGAACAATTTGAACATAGGGTGAATTTTGCATTTGTTGTGTGCATCTGTGAGAGTGTAGAAAACTATACTGCTTCATAATAACTGATAAACTGCAACTCTCTGAATGCCCACTTCAAAGCAAACTTCAGCTCTTTTTGAAGTTAAAATGTCATTTATCGTATATCTTTTAGTGCAGTAGGAACTGTGAGTGGAGGAAGGCTAATCTGAGTCCACACACTCCTTCATGATGGCCTTGGCCACAGCCCCCATAGCTTTTGACTTTGGCAGTTTGGCCCCTGTGGGAACTGGGGTGCAAGATGAGCCATAGCACAAGTCTGTGGACCCTACCGTTATTTATCATATTATTTATGCATTTCTTTATCATTTGAGATGTATCAAACTATGCACCTGTTATTATTTTCCTGTATTTTTTTATGTGTCGCTCGTGACATTAGAGTGTTGTACTTCTAGCTCCATTTTTCCCAAGAATCTTCTGGTTTTTTATTGCATACTTTGCATAGGGCAGTGGTTTGTAGGAACACACAAGTCCCATTATAGCAGAAGGGACTGAATGTACAAGATAAAGTAGATGGGAAGTAACCTGAGAGAGGAAAGCACTGTCGTATTGTTGTCATATTTCAGATAGAGTGCTAAAGTTCAGTAAGGTTAATGATTTGTCTGAGGTCACAAAGCTATTAATAATAGAGCCACAGAGCTTAGTTTTTTGAAGCAACTTACCAGTCTCAATTGTTTTGTGAGTCTCTTGGTTTAGGCAACCAAGACACCCACACTACCATTGATATATATGTAATTAGCATTAATATATGTGGTCTGTATTGGGAATAATCTTCAAAGAAGTGTGTAGTGCTTTATGTGGAGGACAGGAAAGTAAATGCATATAAGGCAGTCATGCCAAGAGAGACTCAGCTTTATTTCTCCATCAAAGATGAGATTTTTATATATTTCAATACTTGATTGGACCTTGGATGTCATTGGTGGTGTTCCCTGCAGTGATGCAGATTGGAATGCATCCATACCTGCCCTGCTTGCACAGCTCTTGTTCATGCCCTCCCTTATATCCTCCCATATCAGGAGATCTCCCCAACATGATGGGGGTGTCTTCTGGATCTGTTGACTGTGCATGGGTATCAGGAGCATACAGCTCTGCTAATTATTGTTAAAGGGGTTTGATTATAGAGTTGTCAGTCTGGAGCTGGAAGCCATCTAGTCTTGCTTCTCATTTTACAGTTGAGGAAACTGAGGCCCACAAGATTAAGTGACTTGGTCAAAATTGAACTGCTTGGGTTTATTTTATTCATGCCTATAAAGTTAATGGGATGGTGTATAGGCTCTTAACTGTGGCACATGGCATACTATTTGTCCTGGGCCAGTTTCTGCCTTAAGTCAAAGAAGCATGGACAGAACACAGAAAAAGAGAATGTATTTACTAAAAGCTATGAGACCCAGAACTAGTTATTTCATTGTGCTTATTTCTTCTGGCAGAGTATATAGGAAGTGGCCTTTTGACTTAATGTTGTGCTAGGGATAGCAGTCCTTTCCTTTTGCTTCCTTTGCCAACACTGCCCATACCATTTTTCCAACTCCAGTTATGTTCTTCCTTGTCACTGTTGAAGGGAGGGTGCGTGCACACACACACGTGTGTGTGTGTGTGTGTGACAAAGAGACAACATAAAAAAAGTATCTTATAGGTAGTTCCACCTCCTCCCCCCCACCAATAACCAGGTATAAAAACTGTTGTTTTTTTTTAAAGTGTTACCTACATTTTGCTTGGATAACATTGGACTTTATTTTATCCAGCAGTAATATGTAAAACTCAAATTGCAATGCAAGAAGTTATTGCAGCAATGATCTAATGAGATACTGTCACAACACTGGATAGTGGTCAGACTTCAGAACCTCAGCCATCTGAGCAACAGCTAGCACCCAAAAGTAAGCCTTTGTAAAGAAGGAAGATAGTTGTCCTCAAGCGTGGCCATGTCCATAGAAGATGAGTCTAGTCATCTTCGGGTTAAGGTTGCTAAATGTTGGACACCTGGTTTTCCCCCAGAAAACATTGTTATCTGGAGGTCATAGGAGGCAGCAGATGATACTACTTGCTATGGTCACACCAACAGCAGTGAGAGGTGACAGCTATCTGACAGCAAGGGATGACACAAAATGAACTAGAACTAGAAAAGCAGTCACAATTTTGAGGAGAAACAACTAAATCACTGGAAGTCATGATGTGGGTTTTTCTAGTATGTAAGTGTAGATCAAATGTAATAACAATTGAAACATTGAAGGTAGAGCAACATCTAAAAAAAGACACATCTTTAGTGTGTTTGGTTTCTGAAAATCCTCACATTGATATGATAGGGAAATCAGTCAATAAGGTGTGTACACTTGTTCTGGGCTAGGCACTAGGAATATAGACAGAAACAGCCCCTGCTCTTAAGGAGCTAGCTGTCTAGCCGTCTGTAGGGGAAGACAAGACATATCCATAAAAATGTACACAAATTTTGTTTTTCCTCACTAATTTGGTTTGGGCTTCAGTTTGCTTATCTACTATTACTAATATATCGGATCTCATTTTTAAAAAAAATTTTTATTGCTGTTTTCTGTTTGTCACATTACCATAGTTATCTCAAATATCTTTCTTTCTGGAGAGCCATCCCATATAACAAATAATATCTTTTTTTTTGTTTACCAGATCTTTTTTAACCCTCTTTCAAAAGGGTAAACTGAAAAAAAAAAAAAGACAGGCCAGTGCTTTCTTTAGTGATTGGCAGTATGGTTATAGGAAAAAATTTTGAGCAATCTTGATTGTGGTATCTGCTAGAGACAAATTCTATGAGATAATTCCCTGGGCAAATGATAACCAGCCTCTCCTCCCCAATTTCCACATCCAGAAGATGTATTGGCCTTAACACAACCCAGAGTGTGTGGGTCTGGATCATGGAGTTCTGAATATTAGGATGAAATACAATAGGAGTACTGTGTGTGTCTGGGACTTGAGTCCCGAAGATGGAGGCCAGGGAGTAGTCTGATCCAACTTTGAGAGTTATTCCTAATATAGAACAATCATAGAATTTTAGAACGTTAGAAGTACTAGCCACTAAGATGGGCCGAGAGTAGTGCTGAAGTTTCTAGGGTAGAGTCACATAGCAAAATTTAACCCCCAGAACAACAGTGCTGATTTCAGGAAGTGGGGGCACCCAAGGGTAGATTTGACATAGAGCCTGAGCTGACCACTAATTTGGAGCCATAATCTCCAGGGAAATTTCAGAGTGAGATGAGTTCTCTATGGCTTTGGTTTCACTAAGAACTCCTTTCATCAAGCATATTTTAGAGTATTTCATATTTGAAATTACCATTCTTTCCAGGCTTCTGTTTTTTTTTAAGTTATTATTTTCTGTTCATTGTAAAGTTAAAACAAAATTCCCTGCATTTGGCTATTCTAATTAGAATGTTTTCTCAGAGCTCAGACTCTTACCTCATTTTCTCTTGTTTTCCCCTTGGGACAGGTTTATGCGTGGGGTTATAATAACTGCGGTCAAGTGGGGTCTGGATCTACAGCAAATCAACCAACTCCTAGGAAGGTCACAAATTGTTTACACATAAAGAGAGTTGTCAGCATAGCATGTGGCCAGACCTCTTCTATGGCTGTATTGGACAATGGTGAGGTGAGATCTTCTGCCTTTTATATTTTTTAATTTCCCCTCAGGAATATAAGTTGAGGTCCAAGACACCTCTTCATGTAATTAAGCCAGTCGTATGGATGGCAAAACACTGACTTATTTTTGTAATTTAACTACCCAGAAGGAAGTACTGCTGGACAATGGCTTCGACCTAGGGAGGCTGTTTTTTATTCAGTGTGAAATTTCTAAATTTCAAGTTTAGTTTGAGAAAACTTAATTTGATTTGATACAGATATTCATTCCAGTGAGCTTAAATTATTTTTCTTTTGGGGTAAAATCCAAATAGGTAAGGTCTGAAACTTGAGGGTATGTTGAATTTGTATCTGTGCTTTTTAAGTGGAATGAGTATAAAGCTTTTCAATAGAGGCTTGCCTTTTCCCCCAAATAATACCATACAATTTCTTACTGAGTTCAAACATATTGGTTAATTAAGACTTTTCAGTCAACAAAGAGCACCTTTCTAGAGCTCTACTTTGTTGTATTTTTTTTTTTTTTTGCCTTTTGGAGGGGAGAAGGCAGGTCAATTGGGGTCAAGTGACTTGCCCAAGGTCACATGGCTAGTAAGTGTAAAGTGTCTGAGGCCAGATTTGAACTCAGGTCCTCCTGACTCCAGGGCCAGTGCTCTATTCACTGTGCCACCTAGCCGCCCCTACTTGGTTGTATTTAATAAATATGTAGTAGAATGCAGTTGCAAAAATACGTTTGTGTCCCATTATTGCTAACTTATTTTTATAAAATCTCAATCTATTGGGGCCAGTTCTCTGTCTGTCTGTCTGTCTCTCTCAATATATACATATATATACTTTATATATATGTACATATATATACTTTTATATACATATTTATATTATATCTAAATATCAAAAGAGAGAGAATTTTAATGGATCAGTTACTTTCTGTTTTTCATAATTACCTCTCAGTTTATTACCTCTTGTTATAGAATCACAGAATTTTGGGTGGGAAGGGACTTCAGTGGTCATTTCATACCCAAAAGAAATCCCCACTGTAATAAGCTAGAGAAATTGATATCCATTGTCCCCTCTTCCCCCTACTTTCCAAGACAGCTCATCCCACTTTTGAATAGCTTCAATTGTTAAAAAGTCTTTCCTGACATTAAGCCTAAATTTGCCTCTTAGAAATTTTGACCCATTGCCCTTGGTTATAATCTCTGGGACCAAATAGAGTATGTCTCTTATCTCTTCCTATAACAGCTTTTCAAATGCTTGAAGATAGATATTAGGTCTTTGACTCTCCTTTCTTTTATCTGACTCTTCTCTTCTTCAAGTTACATTTCTCTCCCCCGTTCCTTCAACCAATACTTTTATGATATGGACTGAAGATCCTTTAAAGTCATGTCTAGAACTAAGGACAGTCCTGTAGATATTGACCCAACAAAGTCAAGTACAGAAGATTATCACCCTCCTAGTTCTGGAAGCTTTTCCTATCATGATGGAGCCCATTATTCAATCTGATGGAATAGTTTTTAGGTGACACTTAATTGACCTGTAAAAGCTTGTTACTCAGGTATCAGTAATTGAAGAGACAGGCCAGCATAGTGGATAGAGGGCTGGCCTCAGAGTTGGGCGTACTCAAGTTCAAAGGCTGCTCCTGACATATATTGGCTTTGTGATCATGGCCAAGTCACCCTCAGTGCTCTCAGGGAACTCATTAGACTAAGCTTCAGTGTGGCTATCAGTTTGCATTGGTGCATGTGATGGAAGGAGTTTTATCTCTAAGAGCCCCTTATAGTAAAGACCTCACAAAACTGTATCCAGGAAAAAAAATAATGCTCTCGTATAAATAAATTCAGTCCTGATAGCTTCACAATTTAGGATAAGAGAAGGGACGAAGGAATATAGATTACAGATCTTTCTTTGAATTCCAATTGGCTTACAATTTCAACTGTTTGACCTAAAAAAAAAATCCTTCTATTTGGAAATCATTTTATCTTTAAAAGAAACAGAAATGATTACAACAAAATGAAAATTCAGTGCTTCTTTCTTCTTTACCCCATAAGAATACTGAGCTCTATGGGATGGCTAGGTGGTGCAGTGAATTGAGCACCAGCCCTCAAGTCAGGAGGACCCGAGTTCAAATACAGCCTCAGACACTTAACACTTACTAGCTGCGTGACTTTGGGCAAGTCACTTAACCCCAATTACCCTGCCTTCCCCCCTCCAAAAAAAAATACTGAGCTCTATAACTATTAATTTTATTTTATGTACTCTTTGAATAAGTTTCATATTTCCTATGCTGTGACCATGAACAAAATACTTGTTTAAATAATAGGATAGGGTGGGTAAAATGTGGTTTGCAAATAGATGGAGACAGTGGCTTTGAGTACTGTAATTGGCTTGTTTGTGACAAGAAAAGGCTTCAGAGACCGTCTTGAACAGAAAAGTTAGAGCAGGCTCTGAAGAAGCTGGTCTTAGGGAAGGAAATGCAGAGATTGGAATAAGCATTTACTAGCACCTACTATATGCCAGATGCTATACTTAACCTCATGTGATCCTCATAACCACCCTGGGAGGTGCCACTATTATTTCCATTTTACAGTTGAGGAAACAGAGGCAGACAGAGGTTAAATGATTTGACTATAGTCAGCTAGTAAGTGACTGTAGCCAGATTTGAATTCAGGTCTTCCTGACTGCAGGCCTAACCCTTTCTCCACTGTGCCATCAGCCGCCTCTAGGAAGGTCTGAGTTCTTTTGTCTAGAAATGGATCAACTTGTCCAGTTGATCCATCAACTCCATCAGTGTAGGATGGAGTGAAATAGTGTTTTGAATGTTTGGTGGGTAAACCAACTCTGATTTGGATTTAGACACATTATTTTCTATTTATTTTATTTGACCAGCAACTTAAATCTGTTGTCTTTCTCTTCTCCCAAAGGTGTATGGCTGGGGTTACAACGGCAATGGTCAGTTAGGCCTAGGAAACAATGGCAATCAGCTGACCCCCTGTAGAGTGGCAGCTTTACACAGTGTGTGTGTTCTTCAGGTAAGTATTTTTAAAATCTCAGCTAGGTAACTGAAATAGAATATGTTTTCAATAGAAATATTTTTAGGATAGTCATTGAGTCACATTTTTTCAAAAGCTCTCTGATTCTTTGCCTTCTAAATTTGGTACATTATTTTCCCAAGGTTCAAACAGTCAGAAGGAGCACAGTGATGCCAGTGTAGTGGTTGTGGATGATAGACAACCCATTAAAAAGTTCAGTGGTACTAAAGCTATTTTTTTTTCTCCCTAGTGCTTACTGGCTATTGTTGTTCATTAGCTTTAAGCACCAGAGAATGGTGGTTTAATTCCTATGGTGGATGGATGTTTTGCAGTAAACTGGCTGAAATTTTTAAGTAGATAGTTTCCTCCCCTTCACCCCCACCCCCTACCCCAGTCCCACCTTTCTGTTTTCCTGTGTATGGTAACCCTTTAAATTTACTTGCAGATTGTCTGCGGCTATGCACACACGCTAGCACTAACAGATGAGGGCTTGCTGTATGCCTGGGGAGCTAACACTTATGGGCAGCTAGGAACTGGCAATAAAAGTAACCTGCTAAGCCCAGCACAGATCATGGTGGAAAAAGAAAGGTAATGTTGCAGTAACTAATATGTTTTTGGACTGTGTGTGCATTGTGAGCTTGTGTGCTAGAGGTATGTGTATTTTCTTTTTTGATCTGTTTGCATCATATTTGGGCCTTGTGACTAATGTATTTGTTCGGATCCTCCTTGACTTTGAACAAAAGAGGATCTGTGTCAGCCAAGATGATCTTGGATATGAGTGCCTCTGAAACTTTTTTGAAAGTTATCAGCATATGTCACTGGATTGTATAAAGTTCTTATGTTTTAGAAACATAAATTAGAAACATATGTTCTTATAACAAGCATCTGGAGTAAAGAGAAAATAGATTTAGGTCCAGATGTGCCAGCAATGATTCTGATTGAACAATATGATATTTGAAGGAATTTGAAACAGATTTCAAAGACTAAAATCTGTCCTGCAGTAGATAAGGAGACTAAGGAAATGTTTTTTTAAAAAAAAAGTTTTCAGCTACTTGGAAAATTGTACAAATTCTTTAGTCAGAGAAACGTAATATATACATTTTTATATCTAAGCGTAATCAGAGATTTTTAAAGTAGCTTTGCTGTACTATCTTATACCTATTAAATTAGGGAAGAGGGTTAAAAATGGAAGAAATCAGGGCCAGCCTGTGCAATGGAGAATTAGGCTTGTTATTAACACTACTTGTGGAACTGAGTTGGCACACTCCTCTTTGGAAAGAAATATGGCATGCCTTGTGACCCTAGTGATTTTTGCTATTCAAAATGTATGCTAAGGATGCAGTTCACAGAGAGGAAAGAATTATTCATCTGTACAAAAATGCTAATATCAACCTTATTTTTAATAGCAAAAAAATTGGAAATAATGAATGCCTTTGACAATTGGAAATGGCTGAACAAATTGCAATATAAGAATATAATAAAATATTAATGTATCATGAGCAATGACAGTTAAGAAGAATACAGATAAACATGGAAAAATACATGAATTGATGTAAGAGGAAAGAAAGCAGCACTGGCTACAACTATATAAAACAATGATCAGCAATAAAACCCTGAAAAATAGATTCAAGCAGGATATTTTTGTTACTGTTCTATTAAAGTTAATATATACGTCTCTCCCCCCCACTTCTGCCCCTCTCTTTCTTTTAATGTGTTTACCCCATTCCAAAGAGAAGGAAAGTAGGGGCTGTTTCCACTTGGCAATCCAAAATGAAGTACAGGCTTTTCTTTCAATCAAATAGTGTAATATCTCAATGTGTGCTTGCAGCACTGGATTTCATTTACCTCTCTAAATAAATATGTAGTTCTTGTTTAATGGGGATTATTATCATTGTGTATGTGAGATATCTTGAGGTTTTGGCTTTATGACTTTGCTTAGAAGGAATATTTTAAAGTTAATGATTTTGGCTTTTTCCTTTGCTGGATATTGATGGTGGATTTTTAGAGCATGTGGGCATGTTTCTTTTTTAAGAACTGAAAGTTCACTAGGCAAACAATCACCCTGACCGCTTATCAGCCAATTGAACTGTTTGCCCTCCCTGATGGGATAACTTGCATTATATTGAATACACCGCTCTACTGATACTATATAAGGCTCAGGATAATGTCTGCTAAGTCATGGTTGCTGTGTTCATGTCTCATTTGGGGGCATCTTCTGCACCTTTCTTCTAGCCAAACTGGCTAGAAATAACATTGAACACACTTATTTATTATTCACTTAAACTGTCCCAAAACAGGGTTGGGAGGAAGAGGAGAGAAATATTTCTTTCCTAAGCCTGTGCACTTTATTCATTTGATGCTTGAAATTATATCTGCACGTGTCCTATTTTTTGACCCACGTATTCCAGGCATGAACTTGAGTACCTTGCATGGTGTTTCAGGCTTCCAAGGAAAATGAGTTATGTGTTTTTCTTTTGGCACCTCTTTAGGGTGGTAGAGATCGCAGCCTGTCATTCTGCCCACACCTCTGCTGCCAAGACCCAAGGTGGCCATGTGTATATGTGGGGCCAGTGTCGAGGTCAGTCAGTGATTCTTCCTCACCTCACCCACTTCTCCTGCACAGATGATGTGTTTGCCTGCTTTGCCACTCCTGCTGTGACATGGCGCCTTCTCTCTGTAGGTGAGATAACCTCAAGAATAAATTTCAAGGGTAGCATCATTATGGGGAAATAGTGCTAATCGCTTTGAAAAGGTTTCTCTTATAGGGCTTCTGTAGCCTCATGTTTGTGTGTGTGTGTGTGTGTGTGTGTGTGTGTGTGTGTGTGTGTGTGTGTGTGTGTGTGTGTGTTTTTAATAAAAAATGTGTTCAGTTCTTTTTGTTGTTTTTGGCATCTTTAGGTGCCTTACAAAACAAATTTTGTATAACAAGCACTGTTCATACCAATTCCCTTGAGTTTCTAATTTTTAAGGGCCTTTTTATATTACACTTTACATTTTGGTCAGGAAGATAGGAGAACATGAATCAGGTTGACAGTGGGGATGTGAAAGAGACTGAGGAGATAGTATCACTGAGACTTGAAAACTAACTAGATTTGGGAAACAAGAGAAAGAATGCTGTCAAAGATGGCTCTGAGGTTTTAAGTCTGAGAACCTTTCTGCCACTTATAAGAATTCACATTTGTGTTTTGGCAGGGTGGACATTTAGTCTTGAATTGAAGGTCCTAACCACATCTAGCTGACTAGGACCAGATCAATGAGGAAGGAAGAATAATGCTTCTTGACATTTAAGCCAAGGCTTGTTTATACCATTTCTGGCCTGAATTCTTTTTGCAAGGGACTGTTGCATAGCCTTGTTTTGTTCTGAAATAATTATCCGGTGCTTTCAAATATAAGACCAGAATTTGGACTTTATAGATGTTTGTATTAATAAGTGCCTAATATACTATAGATACTCATCTAAAATACTTGAAAGAATTTGGAAGCAGTCTTTGCTATCCTAGAGAACCAAGTGGAGCTCTCCATTGTGCTGATCTGTTCCTGAACAATGATTAGTAAATAAAGTAGTTTTGAGATTATACATTATACATAATTATACATTATGTGGTTGGTTTATCCTCTACAGAGCATGAAGACTTTCTAACAGTTGCAGAGTCATTGAAGAAAGAGTTTGATAGTCCAGACACTGCAGATTTGAAGTTCCGAGTGGATGGAAAATACATTTATGTCCATAAAGCTGTTTTAAAAATCCGGTATGGTCATGTGAGCTTTAGCAAGTGAATAACTGTGTAGCAGAATTATTGTTTATATTTTTTTCTATTTCAGGGTTTGGGTCTTCTTTTGAGAGTATTGGTATCCAACCATAGTGTGGTTTTGCCCTTAAAATTTTTTTTTGTTGATACCTTTTGTTTTGACATTATAATGGTTTCTGGAAACCTTCCCTCTTTTCCACCCCTAGATTGAATCCTTCCCTTTTAACAAAGCAAAACAGTTAAGCAAAAGCACCCTCTATAGTGACCACATTTGACAATGTGTACAACATTCTTCCCTAATTATACACTCTCTCTGTTAGGAGAGAGGTGGTATGAATTTTGCCCAATTTTACTAAGTACAAATGAAATTTTACTTTTTACTAACTTAGAGGTAGGGCGATATTGTGTGTACGTTTTATGTCTAGGGTGATTTTCTCTATGCCTTCACATAATCGTAAGAATTGTTTTTGCATAGGGAAGAAATCTATTTACAGGGCTATCCTTTAGATTTAAGGGAACAAGAAAGGAAAGCCATTTTACCATTGGATTAGTAGCCTTAAAAGAGGGAGCAAAGAGCACAATGTGGTAGTTGGAGGAAATAAACTGAGAAAAATGGAGAACCTTAGTAATTCCTTTCATAGAAAACTATTGCTGTTGGACTTTCCAGATGAAATACTTTTGTGTTTAACTCTAGCCATCCTTCTTATTTTAATTTTTTTTAAAGAATAGAATTGTGTTTCAGTTTAAGCCATCATAGGAAGCATTAAAATACTAAAGTAGTTTAGTGAGTGTGAGTGATTGAGCACTTGTCCCACTGACAAAAGGTACAAACTCTTCTGTTTTGTGACTGAAACAGTTCTTCACTAAGTGACCAACCTTTTGTTTTTGTCTTTTTTTTTTTGAAGGGGGAAAGGCAGGGCAATTGGGGTTAAGTAACTTGCCCAAAGTCACACAGTTAGTAGGTGTTGAGTATCTGAGGCCAGATTTGAACTCAGGTCCTCCTGACTCTAGGACTGGTGCTGTACTCACTGCGCCACCTGGCTACTCCCAAAAGTGCTGAGTGTTTTGTGTTTTGGTTTTTTTTTTTTTGGAGGAGAGAAGGCAAGGCAGTTGGGGTTAAGTGACTTGCCCACGGTCACACAGCTAGTAAGTGTGTCAAGTGTCTGAGGCCAGATTTGAATGTGACCAACCTTTTGATGATGAGCCTCTCTGAACTTTGCTTAAACAGAAGATGTAGTTTGTTGCTAGAATGTATCTGAAGCCTTCCTGCTTAGTGCTAGGATCTTCTAGAACTGAGGCATCATAAGCATCCCCCTTAGACTCAATGTTGTCTCTATATGTTACTGAAGCATTCAAGAGAATATCTAATGAAATATCTGATAAATACACCATCACAATTACTGAGATACTGGATATCTCAGTGGGTGATTATGAGTCTTAAACATTACATATACTGTCAAACTCACTTCATGTGTTGGTTAGTGTTGCTGAACTGCCTTTCTTTGAACTTTCTTTTTTTATTTATCACAAGTGCTATTTCACTGAGTAAGGAAGGGAGGGGATACATTCCAAAATGAAGGTAATGAAAAATAAAATACTGACAAAATTTTTAAAACGATTTTATTTCAAAAGTGACTTTTTACAAAAAGAGTCATCTTTTGCTTTTCTTTAAATAAGGATCTTTGAGTAGTTAAAATATTTCACAAAAAAACAGGAGAGAGGCTGGTAAGGCAAAGAAATTCAATGTTCAGTTGGTAGTGGCTTTTAATTCAAGACTGACCAGAAATGAATCTAGACTCTCTGGGAAAAATTTATGTCAGAAAAATGTTTAACTGACTAAAATTCAACCCATATACAACCTTGTACAGATCACAGTTATTGTATATCTTCAAATGTAGCTACAGTATGAATAATTGCTTGATTCACCAGTTCAGTAGTATGTAGTTCAAAAGCTTTGAACTTCCTATTTTCATTTCAGTGGTTGTTTTTATATAATATTAGTTAATACTTCTGTAGCACGTCAGCATCTCCAAAGGTCTTTCCTCATTATAGCCTGTGAGGTCAATAATGCTGCAAACATTCTCCCTGTATAACAGTGGCACAGTGGATAGAGAGGAGCCTTTGTGGTCAGGATAAACTAGGTTCCACTCCCACCTCTCCCACCTAGTGACTGTGTGACCTTTGGCAATCCACTTAACTCCTCTGTGTTCTAGACACCTCTTTAGACAAAAGTGCATAGCAGGTACTAATCTTCATTGGTTGAGAGTTTTCTCATTGGGAAGATTCTGTACCGAGGAAATCATAGATCAAAAAAAAATTTACTACAGATGATTAAACTGAGACTCTTTCAATTGGTCACATTCCTCCAGCTAGGAAAGGGTCTAAAGGCAGGATTCCAACCCAGGTTTCCTGAGTCTAAGTTGAGTACTCTATATATTATGCCATGCTGCCTCCCTTTTAAAAGAAGACATTGGGATCGGTCAAATGAGGACATTAGTGTTACATCCTCCTAGGCCACAAGCCCAATTCCCAGTAAAGTTTAGCAGAAGGTATGTTTGCCAGAAATAAATTATGTATGCCTGCCTGTCAGTATGTACATAATGGAGTAGGTATAATATCTGTATCCAAAATGCTTACAAGGAAAATAATCTTTGTTTACAAGCAGATCAGTGAAAAAGCATTTTAAGTGCTTTGTGCCTGGCATTATGTTGTGCCTGGCATAAGTGTTGGGGATATAAATATTTTATTTCTCTTCCCAATTTTTCTTCCACTTCCCTTATTTGGTTTTGAAAATCCTTCTTCAGCTCATCTCTAGCTTTAAAGCATTCTTCATGTTTATTGGAGGCCCCTGATGGGGGTGCTCTGGCTGCACTCTCCTCCTCCCTCTCTCTCCCATGATCTTTCTTTTCCCCAAAGAAGGAATCTAGGGTTTAGGAGCTGTTCTTACTTTGCTTCTTATGCTTATTCTTACTCATGGTTGTTCAGTCCGTGATTTTTTTTTAAAATCTCTGTGGGGCTCTGCTTGCAGAAGGGAAAGGTCTGTCCCAAATCACTGGGGTCCTCCCAGCTGCCGTAGCTCTCAGGAAGATGCTGGGACTCTTCCTATTTTAGTTCTGGCTGACTGGATAATGAAGACTCCAGGACTGAGGCCCAAGACTGCGATTCAGATCCAGGCCACTCAACACGAGAGCTCTTGGCCTCAGAACAATCGCTTAGTCCCCCTGCTGTCTGCAGGCCACGAGCGGGAAGCCGCAACACAGAGGCGGGTGCAAAACCTCTGCCTTTCACTTTTCCGCTCTGGAGGCCTTTCGGCGGGACGCTTTTCTCCCCGCAATCCCCACTGAGCTAGTTCTGAACGCTGCTCGCAGCTGCCGCTAATCCACTCCTCTGCTCCTCTTGTCCAGCCGCCCCCGGGGCACAGCCGCGGCTTCAGGCCAGGCTGGTTTCGGTTGGCAGTGCTGATATGGTTCCTCGTAGCCAAGCTGACTTTAGTGGGAAGTATCTTTGTGTGCGTTTTGGAGTTCTAGGATTGGTTTAGAGTCCTATTTTATGGGTATTTTGGGGTGGCTATGTGAGAGCTGCGATATGTTGCTGCTGCTACGCCACCATCTTGGCTCCGCCCCCTACAAATATTTTAAATATAAGATAATCCCTGCTTTCATGAAGCTTACATTCTAATAGGGGAGTACAGGGCCAGGAAGAAAGCTTTGATCTAGGGGGGTTACAAGTATAACCTGTATAATAATATGCCAGGGGACAGGTGATATAATAAGCAAACTGCACAGTTCTCAAGATGTAACAGGACTGTGATGTTGATAGATGGCATGTTGGCATATGTGTGGTAGGTGAGTGATGTGCCAAATGTAGCAGTATAATTATGACCCCTTGAGTGTTGAATTTATGCCTATTCATTCATTGGGTTGGCTTGTTCACTCATTTTGCTCACATTTTCAGGACTGGGTTCCCAGAAATAAGCCACCACCATGGTATTGCTGTCAGATTCTCTCAGGGTCCTAGAGGTAACCCTGTGGAGGAGAAATGTACTTCACCTACTTACCACTCTCTTGAGCCTACTCCTGATGCACTTTTTATCCACACAACTCAAAATGAAATGCACTCACATGGTAACATGATATTTATGCAACCAGACTTTTAGAGCTTAATAAAAAAAAAAGAAAGAATGTCTTGGGTAGTTAGTGCATAAATAAGATAGATCACAATGCACATATAAACCTGTATCACATTCTCCCACCGATACGCTCAATGTCTTTGATGAGAATTGGGCATAACACATTGAGGGAGGAACACTCGTGTGTTTAGGGTAACTCACAAATCTGCCATTGAAGTAACTAGGGAACATTTGCACCTCATGAAATTGCTTCTCATTGCTTGGTCTCACTACTCTTCACCTGGGCAAATGCTCTTCTCTCCTGTAACACAGCATTTGTAAACTTTTTTCCATTTATAGTAACTCTTAAAAGTGTTTTTAGAAGACATTAACTTCTTAATATCAATTGTACTCCTCTGTAAGTTTCTCAGACTGGCCCTCTGGGCTCTACAGCTCTAACCAGCCAGTTAGCCACTCCTCTGGGTTTTGTTCAATCAGAACAGAACTCATAGCAGTACAACCATACAAACAAACCTAGCCACATCAACAGGACATAGCAAAGCGGCTGCAAAGCTTTTTCTCTTCATTCTCTAGGTTGTCAGCACAAAACCACAGGTGCCACTGAAATTCTTGACCAAGGAAGTCAGTTCTCTCTCCACCATGCTTCTCACAATGCCCGGACACATGGGACGCACTTAATGAATGTTGATTGATTGACCAGCGAATGATCATTTAGCTAAAGTTTGCTGTCTGGTATCTGCTGCTGACTCCTTTGGAGGGCACAGGAGCATTTCAGTCCCAGTGTTGTGTCTACAGTTCTTTTCTTGTATCTAAGTCAGGGACGCTCAGGTTCCTGTATTTTAAATAAGAGCCTCCTAAGCTCAGTGACTCACCTTTTACTTAAAAATTCTCAACCCTTTGTCTTTTATTGATTGGTTGTTTTCAGTTGTGTCTTCATGACCCTTTTTTTGGGGGATCACTCCATATATTTCACCTCAGGTCTAGAGTCATTTTAAAATCATACCGCCATCTCCAGTGTATGTAATTTTACTCTCACTAGTCATAGAACAATTATATATAAGTGAGTTGAGGTACTCTCATGTCTTGCAACTCTCAGATCATCAACATGGTCCAATATGTCCTTTATCATCCTTGAAACTTATATTTCTCTTTTCTCTGCCTCTTTAGAATGTGTCGTTGACATAGAAATGAAGCATCATTTTACATCATTTACAAGCCAAATTGAGTAGCTAGATTTGCATTTGAAAGCTGTTTTTCCTCATACAAGTATATTGATAGTTTTTATTTTTAAAAGTTCTTTTTCTGTAGACATCAAAATATTAATTTGTAACAGTAGCAATATCTTTCATCTGTTGTTAGTTAATATAAATCTTTTCCTTTACAGAAAAAATACTTTTTCCATCCATTTAGTCATTAACTGTACCACATCAAAAGGGTTTTAAAGGGACAGGATACCTTACTCTCGGATGGTAAACTGATCCATAGGGAAGTCATTTGATATGCCCTTTCATAAAGAACAGTAGCAAGGCCAGTGGCAAGATTGCCAGGATGGATGACTGGGGGGATATGAAACTAAGTAAAGATTTCATAACTGAAAAGGAAGGGCTCTAGGGATACTTTTCATGTTTTGTTTCCCCCACCCTCCTTTTGGTCAGTTAACTTTTGTTGGTCTTGGTTTTTGTTTGTTTTTTTTAGGTGCGAACATTTTCGAACCATGTTCCAGTCTTACTGGAATGAGGACATGAAAGAGGTGATAGAAATTGACCAGTTTTCTTACCCAGTGTACCGTGCCTTTCTCCAGTATCTTTACACGGACACGGTTGACTTGCCACCTGAAGATGCTATAGGTATATCATCTGTTTGACCTATCTAAGGTGTATGATAAATAAATACTTTCTTGTAGGTATTGTATAGTCTCAAGATGGGCAAAACTTATGTTGAATTTTGTTGATTCTCAAATGATCCTACATTTTGAAGTAAACTTTTTTTTAAATTAGTATTTTGGGATTGTTGATGGTATTGATACTGTTAAACGCTGAACTAATAGTCATTTTTAAATATGCATGTAGACTCATTAATTCCATAGTCCGAAATAGCTAATTCAGATTTAGGACCTTTACGGTGGAGGTGGAGGGATTAGGGAAGGAATATTTGAAATCTTGTAAACAGAGGGAGGAGGAAAGTGTTTCTTAGTTTATAGAAACTACACAGTTTGTTTGGGGCAGAGAGGTGGGAAGGAATTGGAGGAGAACTGTTACATTTTTAATAAAATAAGGACAAAACTACCATTTGAAAAATCCTGCTGACTCACCTCTTTTCAGTTAAAAAATCAAATGGAAGCATGGATTGTGGGAGACTTGATTAATCCTTTCCATTCTTCCTCCCCACCTTTTTTTTTTTTAGGTCTTTTGGATTTGGCTACATCTTACTGTGAAAATAGATTGAAAAAACTTTGTCAGCATATCATCAAGCGAGGAATTACTGTGGAGAATGCCTTTTCGTTGCTCTCTGCTGCAGTCAGATACGATGCAGAGGTAACCTCACAGGGAACCCTGAGATCCTAAGTGGCGCTGGTGTGTTTTCCCCTTCTTCTGCTATATATGGGTCTGAGAAGCATGTTGGGGCAGCCTTGTTTTAGCCTTCGGGGTCAGAGAAACTAAATTCAACAACTGCTGACTAGCTAATAAGCTCAGCCTTGCTCCATCGTGACATGAATAATTTGGATTTGCTCTTTGGAATTAATTTATTTAGAATGTTTTCCATCTACTTTCACTTTTAACCAAAAAGAGAATAATAAATAGTGACCAACAATAGTGATCACTGTAGCTAGAAAGGAGATAGAGGCACAAGATGTCCAGCTTGAGCAAATGAAAGGGCGGTGTATTTGAGCTCCAAGGTGGTGTAACAAGCTCTGCTTGTGGTGTAACATGCATATAGTGTTAGACCACTCCTGCCCTGAGCACAAGCCCTATTTGTGAATCTGTTTTCCCTCTAAAAATAGTTTGTTACTCTCTAATTATGACTGATTAACTACTTTTTAAAGAATTTGCTGTGAGTCCATTTTTAGGTTTGTAGCAGACAGGTTTCTGTATTACATTGGTTGTTTATAATGAGAGAAAACTAAGAATAGTTATCTGGAGGGTGAAATAGTTTTCTTTCATTTGTAAAACTAAATGTATTTTTAAAAATCACTCTTGTGCAACTGTTTTTCCTTCTATTTGGAGTCATAGCATGGTAGAGTTAGAAGGGACCTAACAGGTCATGTGGGTCAGTTCTCTCATTTTACAAAAGAGACAGCTGACACCCAGAGAGAAGTGACTTACCCAGTGGCTCATTAAGCTTTAAGGAATATACATTGAATACCAAAATTGGTTCATTCTTCATCATATTTAGAAGTATTTGAGTTCTTACTTGAGTAAAATGCTAAGTTCCACGAAAAATCTGCATGGGGTAGCTGTAAAGATACCACACTGGCCAGAAACATGTAGCAGAAAAAAAATTTTACATTTTATATCTTTTTCAGTGTTGTCTCCTGTATTTTCCAAACACTATCATATTTAGGTTTGGTTCTTTTTGTATTGTTTTATAAACATTTTGTCATTTTCATGGGCTGGCTTTCTCTCAAGTCTTAAATGGGTGGAGCCACCACCAAATCAAGTAGTTTTCCATTAAAAAAAAATAAAGCATTGACTAGAATGCCTTAAGGAGTATTTCTTTTATTCAGTATTCATCATTAAGAATTCAAGTCATTATATTAAAAAGTAACCTGTTTATCATATATGTTCATTATAGAATAGGAAGCCTTTGCTGACTCAATAAAAGCTTAATTTTAAAACTCTTCACATAAACTCAGCTGTGATACGATGTCTCTCTCTTCCTTCCCTCCCCTTTTTTTCTTTTTGAGAGAGAAGGGTAGAGCAGCAAATGGTTACCAAGGCAGGAAGAAATAGCCTGAATAACTAGCGTATTTATATTTTCATTTCCACATAATCATTGCTGCTGCCCCTCTTTAAAACAGTTGGTGAAATAATTCTGAAGTAAATGTGTTTGAATATAAAATCAATGTGATAGGTTTGGAGTGAGTTCTTATACTGTAGCCTCTCAACCACCATGAAATCCAGTAAAAATTGTGAGCAAAACACACCCACTAGAGAAGGTCTTCACTCATTATTGTAAAATCGATAAGCACTCTTTTAAAAAAATATTATTATTATTTTGCTTTTTATGATCAAGGAATTTGGGGATTAAGTATATATTTAAAACCTATGAGAGTCAGTTGGATGAAGTTGGACAGTAGATATGAGAATATAGAACCATCCATTCATTTCTCTAGCTTCCTTGTGCTATTGATTTGTTAGGCAGCAGAACAATCTCTACTTATTTTTCTGCTTAAGAATTTATTCTTTAAGGAATATGGGATCTTACACCCAGAGCTAGAAGGGGCCTCAGAAGCCAAGTAGTCTTAATTCCCAAGGAACGGATGTGACTTGTCCACAGTCTCACAGGCAGTAAGAATTGGGTGAGATTTGAATCCAGGTCCTCTGAGTCCAGAACCAGTGTTATCTCTGCTGTTTCATGGTGTCTCTACAAGTTTTGCTTTCAGTAGAAAGGAAAACCTGAGAGTTCGCTCAGAGATCTTGAGTTCTTTTCCCCCTCAGTTTGCTTGGGATCTGTGTGTTATAGGTTCTCACCCTTGACCTGTGTGGTCCAGCTTATTCTTTTCCCCCTTCAAAGAGCCAGTTCACTGGTCTTCACACGACTACCTTGATTTACTGTGTCTGTATGTGGGAGATGAAGAGGGACTCTCTTACACCCACAAAAAAGAGTTGAGGTCACTCTAACCAACAATATTTTTTACATTTATTATGATGCCTAGTGCTTTGGAAGGAATTAGGATTTCAGTTTTTCACTTTTTATTTTATGGTATTTAGAAAATACAGCCACCCAACCAGGTTCTTGACTCAGTTACCAGTCAGATGTTAGTGGACTAAGGATATACTTCCAGTGTTCTTATCCACATATGGCGTGTAATGGAGTTGTCACATACATGTGGTTTTTCCAAACCATTTCCAAGGTGCTTTCATGCAAATAGTTGTTTGGGTTTTAGATATAAAAGAAAAAGGATTCAGGATTGAAGTCAGAGCTTTGCTGAGGTCAGGCCTACTGGCTATTTATGGGAGTTGACCATCGCTCTGAGCATTAAGGACTGAAAATATTATGCAGTTTTTCTTGTTTTCTAAATAAAAGAAAGATAGTTTTGTTTTTATGATCCAGAATGTTTTTAGTAATTTAGGAAATGAAATTAGGCTGTGGAAATGGCAAAAGCAGAGTATGTCCAAATTATTTGACAGTATGAAAAATTTTGTTTTACTGTCTTTAGATGTGGAATAAAATCCTAGATTGTTTATGTCAAGTATATCTGAAATGAAAGCTTTTTAGCCCTCTCCTCAATATCTGGAAATCACCAAAAGAAATCATTACCTAGTAAATCCCATGTAACTTTCCTAGTGTTTAATATGGTGCTCTGGATACATCAAAATGTCATGTGAATCAATGATTTTTATCTACTCGTATAAGCCTTTTATAACACTTTCCACTATGGCATTCAGTATAAGGTTAGTTTGTGTTTCTTAAAGCATCAGAATAGCTAATAACATAGTTCATGAGCTAAATAATAATATATTGGGTTGTTCAGAGCTAAAAAGGAGTCCATGTCATCAATGCTGAGGACAGTGTTATAGTTATTGCAAGGCCCCTTTATAGTCTTCCTATTATGGCTTCATCCTTCTTCCTCATTTTAGAAAACTATGTGGCAGGTTATAAAATGCATCAACTTTTATCTTGAACTTTAAAAAAAATCCCAAATGAACAAGGTTTCCTCATCCTTGGAACTAAAGGTATGATACTTCTGAAGTTCAGGAGGTTTTGTGTATTGCTGTGCCTTACCCAAAGCAGGCTTTCTTGTTTGGATAAGAATTGTCTTATTGCCTTTTTAAGGCAAGAGGGAAGATCTCGTCATTTCTGGATTGAAATGAAGAGATGATGCTTACAAATATTGAACCATCTTCTTCACCACCATCACCCTAAATCTCTGTCTTCCTGCCCTCTCTCCCTCTCTTCAAAATTATACCATCAGAAGAAGGATGTTTTACCTCATTCATATGTCCTTGGCAAACAGGCTTAGAAGGGGATGGTTTCTAGGTGATTCATCCTTTATTCTGCGTGTGCTACCAGGATGGGCTGCTCTCAGTATACCAGCATAGACTATTTCTCAAAGGTGTGGTGATTGTTTCTCTAATAGTAGTGTAAATTACCCTAATAATGAATTTCCAAAATACAATAAAACCAATGGGGAATTAAAATTCAGATTGTCATGGTTCCATAGTACACATGCTAGAAGCCCACCAGTTCAGATGAATGGTTGGGGGGGGGAGTGGAGGAGAGCATAGCAGGGAGGACAAAACTAGCATGAGCTATTTAATACTTTAAAATGCAGACAAGAATGAGGCTTTTTAAAAAGGTTACCAAATATAAAGGTTCTTGTGAATCTATTTTTGATAGTTCCATTCTATGCTGAAGAACTTGAGGAGATTATTCTTTCAAGTAGGAGAAACTGTCTCCCTGAGAGAGTTTAGTCTGTTAATTTGCTTGGCGGTCTTTTTCTTTTTTTTTATAATAATGGGAAGCTTTTATCCACATGGTCATGAATTCTCAATCAGTGCAATTTGAGTTGATGAGAATTTTACTGAACTAGAAATTCAGCTTGCTTTCTCTTTTTACCATTGGAAATTATACAACTCAGACTTGGCATTTTAAAAAAGAAATCCATCCTTTAAAAAATGACAAAGTTTGGAAAATAGCTTTAAAATTTATGACTGATTGAGGAGAGTTACCACATTTGGAGCTTAATCCATGGACTATAAGTCTCTCTGGAAAAACTCACTTTCTATTTATGTGAGTCTATTTCCATTCCTATTTCTCTTTATGTGGCAGAGGGCAACAGTCTCTCCTTGGAATGTGATTCCATATAGCACGTCACACGTCTTTGGGAATCTCTTTTTTGGTGTTCTCATTGACGTGCTACATGCAACGGTCATCTCTATGCAGATGACTCCAAAGTCTATAGAAGGGCACCCTGCACATCCATCAGTTCTCATTTCTCTCATGAGTTCCTATGATTTCAGTGGTGTACAATGGTGAACTCCCCTTGAGGAAACTCACCAAATGCAGATCAGTAGCTGACTTAACTAGAGAGTTTTAAAATGTTACCTTCACCTAGAGGTTAAGGGACTGGCTCAGGGTCACACAGCTAGCACTGAGCAGAGGTTAAACTTGATCCCTGGTCTTTCTGACTCCAAGGAAGTCTTCCCTACTCTCTACTGTGCTTCTCTGACTCCCTATGTTTACTTTATCCAGAACTATTATTTATTTTCCTGTATTAGTCTATAGGTGTCATTTTTCTATAGATGGAGAATGTACATCATGTGATTTAGTGCTTAATCTAGCTTATAATATATACTGCTTGGCTTTGTATTCAACTGCACAATAATAATCGAATTATAAATTTATACTTCAGAACCTTAGGTCCAGAGGTCTTCTTTTTAACAGTTGAGTAATTCTAGTCCAAAGTGCATTTGGTTTAGAAAAAATTGGCTTCAGGCATCACTGAGCTAATACAAATAAGATTGTAGGGGACAAAAATAGCCAACACTGTTTAAATTTTGGAGGCTATATTTACTGGTAGGTTTCTGTGGTAAATGTATTGCTTTATGTGTCAGCTAGGTCAGAGTGACCCTTGGAGGTATTTGCTTGCTGGGCTTTTGATCAGGCAGAAGGAGGCATATTCACTAGTACTTTCTTCTGCTCAGGACCCATTTCTCTGTATTCTTCCCTTCCATCAGTGTCAAATTCTGAAAAATCAGAGCAGGGCTATAAAGGCCTGTAGATATTCCAAATATTATTCTCTTTACTTAAAGGAAAGTCAAGTTTAGTAGTAATAGGTCACGGGATAGCACAACTCTTGAGTAACAACGGTGCAGTGATCATCATATGGTTTGTGATGTGAACTTGTGGTGTGTGTTATGTATTTTTTGTTTTTGTATGCATGCCCAGATTCTGTCATTTATGGAAATAAAAATTTTTTAAAAATAAAAAAGTTGAAAGATTCCTCATTATAGGTCATGGTATCATAGATCTAGATTGGAAGGGAACTTGGAGGCCATCTAGTCCGGTTCCCTAATTTTATAAAATGTGAAAACAGATATTTTGGTGCCTTGGACAAAGTAAATAGTAAGTGTTGGAAGCAGAATTCTGGCTAGGTCCACTGCCTCTCATTAATCTCCTTTGAGATAATTCCTCTGAAATGGCCTATGGTAATTGCTCCTTATCAGACAAGCTACAATAATCTTCTAAGTGTGCTACAGTTTTTTACTGACTGGATAAAATCGGCCTGTTTTTTTTGAAAATTGATAATCCTGGGAGCTTTACTTTTGAGATTTAAGAAAACTAAAGTCTTTTCATTTAGGGGTACCCAAAAGCAAGATTTAGGTAGGTACATAATCCATTTTTAACTGCCTTCTCCAGAATGCTTCTTCATCATTTGTGTATTTTCTACATTCCTTTCTTAGTAAAAACTAAGATCTCCCTTCATTTCTCCCCTCTGTTCTCCTGATTGAAAGGAGACTTGAGTGCCTTTCCCAGTTTGATTGTCCCTTTGGTAACTGAGGAGGAAATATTTGTCCAGTGTGATGTCTCTGACAGAGTTTTTCCCCAACAAATTGAGCAAACCATCCTTTTTGAATAGTACTATATTTGCCCTCCCTTTCTTCTGCCGTTTGCATTTGGTCCCTTAGGTGCCTGCCTATGTTAAAATTAGTTTCTGGTCTTCTTTTGGGAGGTAAGGGAGGAGAAAATAGTTCAACTAAAGCTAATAAAAAGGCCTCTTGTTTTTATTTTTGTGTGTGTCTAGGATTTAGAAGAATTCTGCTTTAAGTTTTGCGTCAATCATTTGACAGAAGTTACACAGACTGCAGCATTTTGGCAAATGGATGGCCCTCTACTAAAGGAATTCATTGCTAAGGCCAGTAAATGTGGAGCCTTTAAGAACTGAAGCATATGGCTGTGAGTTGTATGTGTGAGGGGTGTGTGTGTGTGTGTGTGTGTGTGTGTGTGTGTGTGTGTGTGTGTGTGTGTGTGTGTGTGTGTGTGTGTTCTTTAGGGCATTATGCTGATATGCCCAGTGTATGCCCTATAGGCTGATGTAATTCTGCAGGTAAAAAAACAAAACAAAAAACACACAACCAAACAAACTGTATTTTACTCCAGAGAGAAGTCTCTGCATAGAAACTCATGAAGAATGTACCGTTTTCTCTCTACCCTTTTGACCAACTCCTATTGCCAGACTTGCTCGGTTTTAAAGGGTGACTTTTTCTCACATTTTGATTGGAACATTGGGAAGGGATAAAAGTTAACTGTTGCTTCAGTTCCAAAGAGAACCCTTGCCTGAAGAGTGAAGTTTAGAGCTAGGAAGCCACTGGTTTGGTTTACAGATTATTAACCCCTGGGTGCCAGGCTTGGAGATATTTCACAAAATGTGAGAATTTTTCATGCAAATGGGACCTCTGGATTTCTTTAACTCCTATGGGCTAACAGGTAACATATCTTTGGTTGAAGTGCTGCATGAGTTGTGAGTCCGGTGGGATTACTATGAAGGAACAATTTGGGTTGCTCAAGCTTTCGTGTCTGTGCCATCATACTTTTGTTTTCCCTGTCTAGTATATGAAAAAAAAAATGTGTTTTTGTAAGTGCTTAAAGGAAACTATGCAGTCAGTACTCTACAAGACATATATGAAATGTAAACTTATAAAGGTATATGACAAGGATTTTAAAAGCTCTTAAGATTAAATACACAAAGTATGGTAACTTTTGAACTAACTTTGAAATGACAATGGAAGAGACTGCTTTTTGAAGGCAGAGGATATTAATTAGTTAGTCTTATTATTAAGTCCTCTATAAACTAGGGCTACCACCTTCCTCTCCTCCCTTGAGGGCCTTCTGATTTTGGATAACATTTTTACCTTATTGAAGTGGTGCATATTTACACTTAATTGTTTTTCATTTCTAATGTAAATATGTGGACTTATAAAGGAAAATAATGATGTCCTATGTACTTTCAGAAATCCTCTTGCTTTCCCAGCCACCAGGTGTAATGATTAATTTTCCTTCTCAGTTCGGTAAACACATAGGTAGGTGCATGGCCTAAGGCAAGGGGCCCCTGGTTAAAGAACAGTAGGCCTCCTAGGAAGACAAGCATTCTGTACTGCATCAGATAAGAAGAGGCAATTCTTGAAAGTTGCCATGTCAAGTTGTCTTGAAAGGCTTAATGTACTTTTTCCTAGATCTATTTTATTTGGTCCAAATACTCTTGCCATTGTCAAATTAAATTCTGAACTCAGACACATTCTGTGGATTTCCCACCCATTATTGCCCATGTGTGGGATTTTTTTAAATGTAGCATTTTGTTTAAGTAGGTGCTCTGTCATTTCAGTTATAATTATAAAATATTTGACTTTTATATAGTGTTAGATAAGGAAGCTGCTGAATGAATATATCTATATATGGAGAGTGTTCATTGGTTGCCTTTAAAAAGGGAACTTTTTTTTTTTGCTTCCAGCCTTCTACAGGAATTTGTTTCCAAAGTTATACCAAGCTCTCAAGCTCTCTTGCTCTGTTGTTAAGTTGGAGGGTTTTTTGGGTAGGAGGAGGGAGGTGAAACAAATTTTTCCAAGTCTTTTGTGGAGCCCCAGAATTCTTCACTCAAACAGTAGTTTCACATGAGGCTGTAGCTGCTATTTTTAGCAGTTGTTGGTTGATTTTTAAAATGAGACCAAAAGGTTAGTATTCAGTGGTATGTTAAATAAATGCAAACATAGACACTCAGACCTCCCTTTCTCGACCAAGCACGTGGGCTTTTGTTGGATTTCTAGGTAAGAGTCAGTAATGCAGTATGAGGGATTTTTCTTTAATTGATTGGGAAATACATGCTAATTTCTTGATTTCCAGTACTACTGTAGGCAGTGTATGTAATAAATGCCACTACTCAGTGGATTTACAATCTGAATAAAACAAAAATTTGAGTATCTATTATAGACAATAGCTCTTCAAACAAAATTGTTTATCGTCTTCAAATAAGAACCAGGGTTCTTGTACTAAATCAGAATGATGAGAATTTTCATTTGCATCATTCTGGTTTATTACATATAAATGGATGAAAGTGAAATAAAAAGTGAGATTTGCTGAGTGCCTCGTTAAATCACTGAGTAATTGTGGGGTGGGGTAGGGGAGAGTGTAGAGGGATTAGGGCTGGTGAGCCCTTGGAGAGTCCTCCAAGTATCTTCCCTCTCCCCCTTTAAATATTACCACAGTGGTGGTGTCCCTCCTCCTACGGAACTTTGTCATTGATCCCAGTAGGAAACAAAAACACTTTAAATAAAGGAATTGATTTTTGCAACTAATATGAAAATGGAAACCAAAGTGTTCACATTTCTTAAAGCAGCCCTAAGTGTACCCTTGAACTTCTTAGTGAAGTGATATTTGATACAGTAAGTAGTACGTAGGTGATACTGTATTTATGTAATGTTTAGGATGCCATGTTAATAAAGCAATCTGTTACAATGGGTGTGTGGAGTTTTTAATGTTGTGATCCACAGGTGAGAATGTAAGCTGCCTCCAGTGGGACTCCTGGATTCAATCATGTCGCTGCAGCCCCTGAATTTTTTCCAGGTGTGAAAATATCCGATATTGAGTATTGCCTCTGTACAGAGCAACCGACACAGTGCTCTGGGATGTGCCAGAACCGCCGGAGCTGGGTGAGGTTAAGCTTAGACAGCTTCCTGAAGGAGATAATTGTGTATTGCTAGGAAGGTCAGAGATGCTTTCCCAACAAGCCAAGTGTGTAAAGTGGATAGCAAGAGCAAAGTTTCAGAGATAAATCTTTCCGTGTTCTGAGTTAACTTGGATCAAGTTGTATTGGTTGGAGAGGAGAGTACAAATGCCTCCCTTCCCCAGACCATTCCCTCAATTTTTACTCTGTTTTGCTCCTCTTTCACAGCCAGACTCTCACAAAAAGCTGTTTATTCCGGTTACCTTCATTTTACATCCTTCACTTTTTCATTCAGCCTCCATCCCTGTTTTTCAATTGAAATTGCTCTCTCTGTGGTTCTAAAACCAAAAGCCTTTTCTTAAGTCCTTATTCTTGACCTGTCTACAACACTTAACTCTGTTGACCCATCCTCTTGGTTCTTTGTTGTACTGCTCTCTCCTGGGTCTCCTAGTACTTTTTCTAGGTACTCCTTAGTCTCCTTTATTGTATTGTCTTCATGCACGTCTTGCTGTCTGTCTAGGTGTACTGGGGCTGTCCTCTCTTTAGAAGGAGTTTTTAACCTGGGGTTCACAAATTTGTTTTCTTTTAAAAAATATTTTTCTAATTGCATTTTAATATAATTGGTTTTCTTTGTAATCCTAGATGTTTTATTTTGTGCATTTTAAAACATTACAAGAAGGGGCCATAGGCCTCTCCAGACTCCCCAAAAGGCTCTGGATCCAAGAAACCAAAAGACTAAAAGCCTTTAATTGTAAAAGCACTGTGATGTATCTTCATGATCTTATCAACTCCCTTGGGTTCAGCTATTATTTCTAGGCTGGTGACTACCAGATCTACATATCTAGTCTTCTTTCTCCTGAGCACCAGTCCTACCCATATCACTAACTATCTACTGGGCCTGTCCCCTTGGATGCCTCACAGGCATCTCAAACTCATCATGCCTAAAGCATCTTTCCCCTTAAATCCCAGGCCTCCTGATTTCCTTCTTTATGTCATTTTTCTAGTCACTCAAGTTCACATTCTAGGAATCCCCTTTGCTCACTTTCATTTCCCATAACTAATCATTTGTGAGGTCTTGATGATTCTGCCACTACAGCATCTCTTACTTCTATGCCTGTACACTCACACCACAATTGTGCATAATTCAGTCCTTTTTGTTTTCTGGCTTTTTGCAGCTGTCTCCTTGTTGGCCTGCCTACCTCTTTCTTTTTTTTTTCCTCTTTAATCCGTCTTGCATACAGGTGCTCAGTTGTGAGTCCTGAAACATGCCCCTCCTTTGCTTGAAAAATTTCAGTGGCAGGGCGGCTAGGTGGCGCAGTGAATAGAGCACTGGCCTTGGAGTCAGGAGGACCCGAGTTCAAATCCTGCCTCAGACACTTAACACAAAACTAGCCATGTGACCTTGGGCAAGTCACTTAACTCCAATTGCCCTACGTTCCCCCCTCCAAAAAGCAAAAAACAAACAAACAAAAAATTTCAGCGTCTCTCTCTTGCCTCTGAGATCAAATACAAACTTCTCTTTTTGGCACTTAAAGCCCTTTATAGTCTGCTGTCAGCCTTATTACATAGCCTTCCTCCTCACCCATGCTGTATTCCAGCCAAACTAACCAGCTTGTTACTCTCCATCTGTGATATTCCATCTCCCTCCTCAAAGTGGTTCCTCATGCTTAAAATGCACTCCTTCCACACTACTGCCTCTTGGGAACCCTTTCAAAGTTCCTCTCAACTGCTGCCTCCTACAAGAAGTTTTCCTGATTTTCCCATTACTGGTACACTCTCCCACCAAGTGATTTGGTACTTCTTTTTGCATATATTTACTTATTTTGTATATATGTTGTATTCTTTCAGTAGACTCTAAGCCTCTGAAGAGTTCCTGGAAGCCAAGTTCATTTTTATCTTGGTCTCCCCAGTATAACTAGCACATGGCCTGGCCTATATTACAGGTACTTAAGTGATGGATAAAATGAGTGGAAGTCTAGCTGGGAAGAACGGTGTATATCAGGAAGACCTGATTTCACATCCGCATTACACACACACACACACACACACACACACACACACACACACACACACACACACACACACACACACACTCACACACACACACTCACTCACTCACTCACTCTTACTAGTGTGTGATCCTGGGCAAGTTACTTAACTTCTATCGGCCTCATTTTCCTGATCTCTCAAATGGGGTTGATTTATTTCCCAAGGTTGTTGTGAGGATTAAATGTTATAATATTTTTAAAGTGCTTTGCAGACTTCAAAAAGCTATATAAATACTGTCACAGGGGCAGCTGGGTGGCACAGTGAATAGAGCCACCAGCCTTGGAGTCAGGAGAACCTGACCTCTGACACTTGACACACTTACTAGCTGTGTGACCTGACTTCAAGTCTGAGTTCAAATCCAGCCTCAGACACTTAACACTTACTAGCCATGTGACCTTGGGCAAGTCACTTAACCCCAACTGCCTTGCCTTCTCCCCTCCAAAAAAAAAAAAAAGAAATACTAGCTGTTGGTAGTAGTGGTGGTAGAAAGAATGTTGGAACTCCTTAGTTGGAAAACCTGGATTCTTGTCCTGGTTCTGCTGTAGTTTCTCAAACATGTCGCTATTGTTTCCAGGTCTCCATTTCTTCATAAAATAGTGGGTCAGACTATGAGAGTAAACCCCAAGTTAAAAATCTGGGGTCCCACTGACAGATTTCAGAGGGTTTGTAAATTTGGATAGGGGGAAAAGTTACATCTTTTTTCAGTATAATTATTTATCTTGGTTACCCTGTTATTTTTTATTTTATGCATTTAAAAACATCATTCTGAGAAGGGGTCTATTGACTTCACTAGGTTTCCAAAGGAGTTCATGATAAAAAGATTAACCCCTGGACTAGATGGTCTCTAGGAATTTTTTTATTGGCATCACCACATTTAGCTACCATACCACAGAAGCAACTTTCAGAATCTGAAGCAATGCATTAAAATTTCTCAGACCCTTCTTTCATCCTGTCCTGATATATGTAGGTATATCACTCATCCCAACCTGTCTATAAACAAAAAACAAGCCTCTTGTGAACTTATCCTTAACAAACATTTCACTATCCAAAAGACCAAAAATGGTTATATGTGAAACTGCAAATTTCTACTAAGATTATTTTTAATATATGTGTTAAACACAATAATAATAAAACTGTTCTGTTTCTGCTCCTTTTAAACTTAACCTTTTCTTGTGTTTTTTAATGTTTTTTTTTTCCGCATCTTAATCAATACACCCTAAATGAAGTATAGTCAGGCAAGATAATAAACATGTTGGCCACATCTGAGAGTATCTTATTCCCTGAAGACCATGATAAAAGAAATATAAAGCCTAGGCATTATTTTTTTCAAGAAATCAAAAATTAAAACTGCCCACATCTGTTAGCACCAGAGGGCAAAGTGAAGACAAAAAGAACCTAATGCTCACCTTCTGAAAGAAATTCTTAAAGGAAAACTCCCAAGAATGCCATAACCCAAATCCAGAGCTCCTAAAAAAGTAACATCGAATCTAGAAATAAGCATTTTGAAAACCAAGGAACCACAGTTAGGTTCACACAAGACCTGGCACCTTCCACTATAAATGAAAGGTCTTGGGATACAGTGTTCTAAAAGGTAAAAAGTACATAGATTTACAATCGAGAATAACAGTCTTAGAAATCTGAGTATCATTGTACTGGTTTAAAAAAAATTTTAATGGAATAGAGGTCTTTCTTTTTTTTCCTTTTTGATGTTTGTGTTTTTTGCCTTTTAAATTTATTTTTATTTTACAAGATTCAGTTCCACAAGTTTTGAATTCTAAATTTTCTCTCCCTTCTCCTCTCTCCTCCCAAGATGGCATGTAATCAGATACAGGTTTTACATATACCTTCTCATTAAACATTAGTCATGAACCATGAGAAAGAAGCAAAACAAAAGAGAGAGCCAGCAAATAGTTTGCTTCAATTTGCATTCAGATTCTGTCAATTTCTCTGGATATGGATAGCCTTTTCCATCATGAGTGTTTTGGAATTGTCTTAGAACCTTGCATTGCTTAAAAGAGCCAAATCTATCAAAGTTAGTCATCACAGATACTATGTGTCTGTAATTGTGTACAATGTTCTGGTTCTGCTCCCCTCACTCAACATCAGTTAGTCTTCCCAGGTTATTATGAAATCCCTCCTGCACCTTATTTCTTATAGCACAGTAGTACTCCATTACATTATATATACCACAACTTGTTTAGCCATTCTGGAAAGAGGACTTTCAAGCATTTATAATAAAAAAGACCAGAGCTGAGTAGAGACATTGAAATACAAACACACTAGTAGAGAAACCTAGAAAAGTAGTAACATACTAATGGGGGGGACACATGTCCATTCAGAGCTTTTATGTTTTCAAAGGGTACTGAGGTAGTTAAATAAGAAAAACAGGACTGGGGGGTGGTTTATTGATTCTGTTCTGAATGTTCAGAGAGGAGAGGGAAAAGAGGAGGTAGAAGAAATATACTGGTGAGAGAAAGAAGGAAAACACAAGTGGAACTTGCTATTTCTCATAATTGGGGGCTGAGGAAAGATGAATGTGAAAACATGTAGAAAGGGGGAGGGGAAGTGGACATCAGATAAGCCTCTCTCAACTCTAGTGGACAAAAGAACACCGTTTCTTGTAGAAATACATCAGACTCAACGAGGAAAGAAACAGAAGGAAAGGAGTCTTAAAAGGGATTAGGGAAAGAATAGAAGCAAAACTGATTTCCAGATCCTTAAGTGAAGGAGAGGTTAAAAAGGAAAGGGGGAAAAAAACAAAAAACAAATCTAAGAGGCTTCCCATCCATTGGGAGATGACTGAACAAATTGTTATGTGATTAAAATAGAATACTATGGCATCATATTTATGAAAGGCATTTTCAGAGAATCCTAGGGAGTAAGAAATGGTGAAAAGTATGACCCAGCCAGAATAACTTATATGAGGATACATTATTAAAAAAAAAATTTGAAAAGTTTAAGAGTTCTGATCAATGTGATGACCAGCCATATCTCCAAGGAGCTTATAGATGCCACCCACATCCTGAGAGAGAGGACTCAAGTTACAAAAAAACCACAGTGTGAAGTTTTGCTTGACTGCTTATTTGTTAGAAGGAATTTTTCTTTCATTTTCATTAAGGGAAGGTGGGGTAGACACTAGTGATTTTTTTTAAAGACTATTGAAACATTTTTTCTTACATACACAGACAAACCAAAGGAAGCACAGGGACAAGCATAACAATTTTGAAAGTAATTTGTGAAATGTAATATACTTGTTTTTAAAAAGCATGCCATTGTGTGTAGGTTTGCTATTTCATATACAATCCTCTTTGTGTATCCTGCTGTGTATATGGAAATGTGCTTTTTTGTTTGTTTAATTTCCAATTAAAAAAAAAGAATTTATGTCTGTGGCTCTCATTGCATCTCCTTTGCCAAGTGGTAGGGGACATGCTTTATCATTATTAGTCTGCTGAAGAACCATGATTGGTTGTAGTGCAGAGTTCTATAGCTTTTTAACATTCCTCTAACATTTTGGCCATCAGGCAAATTATTTTCATGATTCTATTCATTTCACTCCTTTCAAACAAATCTTAGTTTTCTCTGAATTGATCATTCATATGATCTTAATGCACAATAATATTCTTTTATTTTCATATACCACAATTTTTTTCAGCAGTTGCCCAATCAATGGGTACCCATTTTGTTTCTTGTTTTTTGCCTCTACAAAAAGTGCTGCTTATAACTGTTTTTGCTCATGAGTCTCTTACCTGTTCTTGAAAATCAAATGAGCTCATATGTAAAACACTTTACAAACCTTAAAGTGCTATGTAAATGATAGCCTTAATTTCCTCTTATTTGACTTCATTGAAGTGTATGCCGTCATACCAGTACTAGACGAATATCCCAAAGAGGGCAATCCCTTCTTTCAACCTTCCCAGATGACCCCAAACACTCATCTAGTGCAACAGCTGACAGCATCAGGGGCAGCTATACTATCTTTCATGAGTATTGGAGTGAAGAGATTAACCAATCCACTTTTTGCAGTACATCTTATGTACATCCCTTGCCTAGTAAGAGCCTTCTATATCTCTAGCCTCTAACCAAGTCTTCCACCTTTTTCCTTCCAAGTTTCTTCTTAGTCTCAATCTGTAACTATACTTCATGGCTCCCTAGAAACTTAGAACCCTGTTATCTTCTGATGACATAGAATTTTAAAGGTTCAAAGTATATAGGAAAACAAACTGAATTTTTCTCTTCATCTACTTCCTTCTGCCCCCTTCAACCAAAAAAAAATTTTTTTTGACATATAAAATCTCTCCCATCACATGCAGACTAGAAGTGCTACCCAGCTAAAAGTGAAACCACTAACAAAGTTGTGCACATTTGATTGTCATGAAACAATTTCAAATAAAATGTTTGGTAGAATATGTGCAAGCATTTATTCAATAAAACATTTGCTAGATACCTCTTAAGCACCTATCATACGCTGGATATTGAGCTGGGGAATAGGTATTTAGAAGTGTCAGATAATGACTGAACAAGTTGTGGTATATGAATGTAATGGAGTACTATTGTGCCATAAGAAATGATGAACAGGAGGACTTCAGAGAAACCTAGACTTAGAAGGAGCAGTTATCTTTTGTAGGAAATATCTACAGATACATTTTTAATGGAAAAGTTTTCCCATTCTTAGTAACCAAAATGACTGTGTAAATGCAATAAAAGCTTTTGGGTGGAAGTAAGGGAAGGAATTAAATTATAATAAGTGGAAGGTCATAAATATCCACTTGGGTTCAAATGTCAGCAATCTGCCAACAAAAATGATCAGGAAATGAGAGTTTCCTAGACTACCAAAGAAATGTAATTGCAACAGTTAAAATTAAGGTAGACTGAGGCACAAAGTTCCAAGCACAATTTATTAGTAAAGCACAAATTTACTAATAAATAGGACCTCAGCTTCCTAAATGCTCAAATGAGGGAGACAACTCTCTCTTACAGTTGTGGGGAGTGCATAACCAGGAAGCCTATTATCATAGACGGGAGAAAATATAATTGGATGAAAGTTTGGGAATAAGGGCTAGCAACAACCCCCTCCTTCCCTCCTGTGATTAATGTTCATTATTTGAGTCTTTACATCTGCAAGGACAAAGATAGCAAACCAGACTTTTTAAAATAACGAACCAGACATCCTTGAAGGATAGCTTGGTGGTATAGATACTAAACCAGACTCCCTACACCTGCTTCCTTCAAGGTTAACAGATTTCCTTGACACAAGAAAAGAACAGTGATTAACAAGAGAACTAGATTTCTAAACTTGACTCATTACAGACCAGCTGAATTCTGAACTACTTTCAGAGACAAAGAACCATGAGTAAGGCAGTTACAGGACAAAAATCAATTAACTACAAGTAGGATCAATTGAAAAAAGACTGGGGCAATTTGATTATTTCATCCCCTCCCCCCAATCAGTAAGAGACATGTAGGTTTCTATAGATCACTTATCTATAAACTAATTCTATAAGTTTTTTTTTAAACATGGTCATTATCTGATGACAGTTCAGAACAGGCTTTAACACAACAACTAATGCAAGATCTAAATAGGATTATAAGGCAGAGGGCAATAAGTGCCCATTTACCAAGAATGGCTAACAGACCATTTCCCTGCAGCCCAAGTGAACCAAGAGGAGAGATTCCACCCGAGGGAAGTAGTTGTGTTTCTGCTATAACTTGTTGCATCTTATGTAGGGTTGTCACAATTTCTACTGACCAGTTAGTGTAAGAACAAGAAGACTGATCAATCATATATGGCACAAGCTATGGTAAAACTAAAACCATGGACTAATTTTAGTGGGAAGATTTACATGTCTCAAAGGTAACCAAGGTAATCAGGAAACAGATACATTGAAACAAAAAGCCAAAGTAGTATAGTAATGGTTATCGTGGATTTTAACTAACATCAAGTTGCTTTGTAGCTTAGTAAATCACTCCCAATGTCCATTTAATCAACACATTTCATCTTGGATCCCAGATATTCTATGTAGTCACATGGTCCCTGGAAACATCTCTCGGACATTCCGGAATAGGTCTCATTGTCAGGGCAGCTCTGAAGGGGGCTCCTCTTCAGTAGACTTGCTCCTCTGGTTCCAAGTCACTTGCAAAGATTACTAGGCAATTCTGCTAAAATGTGCCAGTTAAAAGACTCAGTACAATTTAGTACAGTCTCTTAAATTTTACTTTTACAGTTTTCGTGTGATGAAAACCAGCTCAAACCTTATGATTCTAATCCTCTTAACAACACACTTATAAGAAGAACATCAAATCAGAAAGCCATAGTTCACTTGAAACTTCAGGGAATTTAAGTTTTTACATGCCATTTGCTGTTTCTTTATCTAAATCCTGTGCCTGATATAGTCACAACCAACAGGAAGGAAAGATCTCAGAAAGAGGATGAGACTTGTAAAATGAGCCCATTTCATAAAAGATTTAATATTTACCAAAGTAGACATGTAAGCTAAGGTTGAAAGTACTTTTCTAAATTGGCATTCACTCCAGTATCATTTAACTCTTAAAGACTGGCATTCGTTTATTTGATTCTTTATTTCTGATTAAAACCTCATAAAGGGAAAAACTTCAGTTTTACTACTTATAACTGTTCTATGATGTAAGTTAGCAAACTGTTATGTTGATGTACTGAAGAAATTCAAATAACAACCGAAAACTCAGAACTAAACATTTTAAAGTACCACAGAAGCCTGAACTCTGAAAACTCTTTAATATAATATATATAATCATATGATCCTGTTGCTTCTTCGACATTTTCCACTCCAGCTAATTCCACTACTGACAATTCCTCCCTTAGGAGGATCAGTTGCTGTTAAGGATCTAATCTTATACATGAATACATAGCTACTAGGACTCTTTGTAAGTAGATGATTTCATTCTTAGGTTCAATGGCTACAGAAATGAATTTATTTTAAAGATGCTAAGATTTCATAGTTGTTCAGTCATGTCGGAATCTTTATGACCCTATTTGGGTCAAGAGGATCCTCCATTAGTCTTCCCAAGGTCATGTTTTGCTCTCCCCACCAAAAAAAAACAAAAACAAAAAAAACTTCCCCAGGGATAGATATTCACTAGTAGCATTGCAGTTTAAATCCAGGGATGCCAAAAATTATTGCAGTTTCATGATGTGTTGTGGTGGAACCGTCTCAAAGAATTCAGAGTCAGACCTCTAACTCAAGTATAGGCATTTATTGAGATTGAGATTAACACCTCTCATGAAAGTGGGCTAAATTCCAAGAAGAACCAGCAACTTTAGAGAAAGCAAGGTGGCTTTTTATAAAGATACAATTACATAACAGAAATTTACATAGAATAGAGGAATATGATTAATATTAAAAAGGCAGGAAGAGTTTCTTAAGGGATTAAGTAATGGAGGAGGGGTCCCATCTATGGTTCAGTAGTTAAACATTCTGGTCATTCTGCTCTCCAACTGGCTAGCTATTGTGGTCCTGCCTGGTTAAGACAGATAGGTATTGTGGTCCTGTCTTAGCCTAGATGGATGATATGATTGTGACTGAGTACAAGAACACACCGGTTTCTGTGGGAATGGGTCTGCGGGCAGCGACCAGGTAGAGGCAATAACTGGGTTCCCATCACATGGACACACCTGCTGTTTCTGTGGGAACTAAGAGCTCAGGGACACACCTGTTGTTCAATGAGTAGTGAGGCACATATGAAGAAGTTAGGACGTTGGGGGGGGCCTAGGTAGGTGCAATGGGCCTGCTGTTTAGTAGGACCAGGCCTATAATGGTTAGAATATTGGAGCTGGGGGCAGCTTTATTAGGATTCCATCATTCCCCCCCTTCAGAGATTTGGGACCCAAATTCATTTGGGAGAAGGGCCAAAGGTCTCAGTTTCGGTAGCTTCTTCAGGCTGAAAAGAGGAGTTGAGCTGTCTCTGTCTCAGTGGGTCCAGAGGAGGACATTGACTGGAAGCAAGTGAGGTGGAAGTAGACAACTAATTCCCTATGGGGTGTCTTAGTGTCAGTGGCAAAATGTGGACCTCTCCTGGAAGGGGAGGACCCAGGAAAGAGTTAATAGGCAAGTAGTTCCTAAATACCCCAGTTATTTAAAAAAAAAGCTGCAACTGTTTTTTTTTCCACTCTGGAATTTCACTAATGCTACTTTTCTTTTTTCTCTTTTCAGTAAAATTACCTTCCTCCTACACTTAAAACAATATATCTGCCACTTTTGCAGGGATAGAGTGATAAAAGGTCAATGTAACATTCACAGTTAATGTTCTTAATTTCTTTGAAAGAAATTCTAAAGAATGTTAATCCAGGACTTACTAGAATATTTCAGCATTTCATTCACACCACAATTAGGAAATTCAGAGTAGAGAACTTACATTTTAGTCACAAACTCAGTTTCTAATTAGTTTTGTTGTTTTTCAGTCATGTCTGACTCATCCTGACCCCATTTGGGGTTTTCTTGGCAAAGATATGGGAGTGGTTTGCCATTTCCTTCTCCAGCTCATTTTATAGATGAGGAAACAAGCAAACAGGGTTAAGTAACTTTCTCAGGGTCAATGGCTAATAAGTGTCTGAGGCCACAATTGAACTCAGGAAGATGAGTCTTCCTAACTCTATCCACTGTGCCACCTAGCTACCCTCTAGTTAGTTTATGATGTCATAAAGTCATATAGTCTTAGGGAAAAGATTCCCTTTTTTCTTTTGTCTTTCTCTGTGCACTCCCAAAACTTGGCCAGAGTTTAGAAATGTAGAGAGAAAGGGAGACTGTCTTTCTGAAGACTCAGAGAACTCTCCAGAGAGATTCACATTAATTAGTTCACAAGACACAGAAAAGCATTTGCCAGCAAGGTTTTTCCTTCTTTTTTTTTTTTAATTTTTTTAAAAAATTTACTTTTAGTTTACCAGATTCAGTTCCACAGTCCCTTGAGTTTCAGATTTTCTCCCATCACTTCTCCCCCCCTGCCATGGTGGCATGCAATCATGTATAGGATCTGCAAATACTTTCACATTGTACAATAGTCTGGTTGTATAGAAGGGTTGTAACCAATGAGTGAACACTGGGAAAAAAGAAACAAAACCAAACATGAAAAAGAACAATA
>CM053582.1:140389164-140402629 GCA_028627135.1 Pseudochirops cupreus
TAAACATAGAGGGCACAGAATGGGGTGAATATGAAGGGATGATATCTAAAAAATAAAATTAAGAGATGAGAGAGGAATATATTGGGAGAAGGAGAAAGGGAGAGATAGATTAGAGTAAATTATCTCATGTAAAAGAGGCAAAAGAAAACTTACAATGGAGGGGAAGAGCAGGAAGGTGAAAGGGAATGGGACAACCTTATTCTCATTGAATTTGGCTTAAGGAGGGAATAACATACACATTCAATTGGGTATCTTACCCTATAGGAAAGTAGGAAGAGGGGGGATGATAGAAGGGAGGGTAGTTAGAAGCAAACACTTTTGAAAAGGGACATAGTCAAAGGAGAAAATAGAATAAGTGGGGGGCGGGATAGGATGGAGGGAAATATAGTTAGCGTTTCACAATATAACTACTACAGAAACATTTTTGTCTAACTACACATGTATAACCTATATTGAATTGCTTGTCTTTCCAGTGGGGGTGGGTAAGGAGGGAAGAGGGGAAAGAATCTGGACATCAAAGTTTTAAAAACAAATGTTAAAAAAATTGTTATTTTTTTACATGCAACTGGGAAATAAGATATACAGGCACTGGGGTATAGAAATCCATCTTGCCCTACTAGAAAGTTAGAGGGGAAATGGGGGAGGATATAAGAAAGAACAGATTGGGGGAAGAGGTATTCAGTAGGCTCACTATCTTGGGGTAGGTGGTAGGGGAAAGACAGGGAGAAAATTTGTAACTCAAAATCTTGTGGAAATGAATGTTGAAAATGAAAAATAAATAAATAAATTGGAAAAAAATAAAGAACTAGAAAAATATTTGAGTTAAGAGAAAAAATTGCCATTTTTCTTAGTGATAATGAAAATAAAGTAAATTCATAACAACAAAATTTCTCCTGAAACAAGTGGTAAATGGGTATTTCTGGAAAACAAAACCAAAACAAAACCAAAAACCCTGTACTCTAAATAAATTCAAAGTAGTCAGATTCATGATAATCCAGAAAGATAAAGGAACTACATTTATTTAAAAAGTTAGAACTATGAATAATGAATTTACAAAATAACATTTTTATCTACTTCCCAATTTCAAAATTACCTGCTCTAAAAATGAAACAGAAGAAAATAAATACCTGTTTATTAGGGAGAAAGGATTTATTATGTATCTACGTGTATCAGATACAGTGTTAAGTGCTTTACAAATACTATCACATTTGATCCTTGCAGTCCTGGGAGATAGGTGCTGCTCTTATCCCCATTTTCAACTGAGGAAACTGAGGCAGACTTGCCTAGGTTCACACAGCTAATAAGTGTCTGAGGCTAGATCTGAATGAAATCAGGTTTTCCTGACTCCAGATCTAGTGTTCTATCCACTTAACCACTTAGCAGTCTCTGGGGATGCTTATTAATCACTTGACTTAACTACAAAAGCAATTTACATTTTATTTTAAAGATCTACCTATTTCTAAATATATGTGCATAAGGAATCAATTTGTCGTGGACACAACATGATACATTTGGTCTTACTGCATCTAAAAAAAAGATGGTTAATTGACTTGTCTTATGATAGAATACTGGAATAAAAATTTGATCTGTGAATCTCATTTTGCTTTGGCTACAGTAGGTGAACGAAGAATTCTGAGATTTATCCAACAAAGTAATACAAAGATTACGGTCATTGGTAGCAACTTATTTATGTTAAATAGGGTTTTCTACTGTAGCAGTTAGGTAAACAAAACAGCAAGCTTGATTAGTGGTTGAAAAAAAGGTTAAAGGAAGCAAAATAATCAACGACACCCCATTTTAAGGAACTTTGCACCCCAGAACAAATCAACCCATTACATTATTATTGTTGTTATTATTATGAAATTTTGAAAGGATTATAACAATAAATATCTGTTACATTACTTTATGATACTATTTAAAATATCTGTATTGCCATAAAATATAATCAATTTTATTTTTATTTCAATGAAATAGTAGCAAAGAAATTATCTGTACAAACTGTTTTATGGAAAGTGCTGGGGAGACACTATGATTGCTTGCTCCAGCAAGGAATTACTACACAATGGAAACCAGGCAGTGGTAAGGCACTGAAGGTTTGTACAAGCAGGGGAGTGATATGATGACAATTAAAATAATTGTAGTGTTGCAGGGCAGGTTGCAGTGGGAGGTACAAGAAGCAGGGGAACCAGCTGGATTCAGGCAAAAAGTCACGTATGATAAAAGGCAGAACTTGGATAGAAATGGTAAAAGAGAAGGAAAATGATAAACTTTTTAAAAATTTGCCAAATTTGGTAGCAAATTGGAAATAGGAATTTAGGAAGAAAGAGAAGTTGAAGGCCAAGGAATCTAAGAGAAATCATCTAGTCTGGGGGTGGGGAAAATGTGGCCCTCTAGGTCCTCAAATGTGGCCCTTTGACTGAATCCAAACTGCATGATAATAAAGTGGCTTTAGTCCCAAGTCTGATGCGCGAATTTCTTTTTTCTATATTACCCATAATAAGTCTACCATTTGTCTAAACACTTCCAATGACAGGACGCTTCCTAACTATCTTCCATTCAAGTACTACTGAAATAAGATTAAATCAATTAGTATATCAAAAAGCACTTATTCATTATATGCCAGACACTGCTCTTGATGCTGGAGATACAAAGGCAGAAAAGGGAAGCCATCACTGCTCTCAAGAAGCTTACGATCTATTGGAAGAGAAACCTGTTCATATATAAATGTAGTAAAGGCATGACACCAATCTCCCTAACTTTCTCTAAGCTCTCTTCCTGAACCCCATGGGTAGAGTGGCTGATTTGTTCCTATCCTACACTCACATTGGCTGGTCAGGGTGGTTTCCCAGAGAAGTGACCACAAAGCAACAACTCACTCTTAACGTGCCTAAGGGGAAATCTATTGTGGGGAGGAGACACTACTGCTGCTCACCACTGAAGGTCCTTAGTCCCCACCAGTGTGTTTCCCATTTAAACAAAGAAGTCACAATAACCTCTTAAACATGAAACATTTACTGAATGAGAAGACCAAAGCAATAGTAAATACAGCATAACATTTACGCAGTAGTTAGCAAAAGCAAGAATAATCAAAGTATGAATCCACCCTTAAGTCTAGGCTATACTCTCTTACCAATGTACACACAGTATGTAGGGACAGGAGACACACATTCACAGAAACCTGGCGATGAGGTACATGAGAAGTGAAACCCAAGTGCATGGGGTAAGTCAAGACTCGATTGCAGATCTGGATATTGGTGATTTCTTCTAGGATACTATACTGTTTATTACCTGTTCTTGAGCCTCTCTGTTCTCTTACTTTTCTGCTACTCAGAGGCACCTGGTTCAGCACATACAGCTCAGGGTCTAGAGTCAGGAAGACCTCAGTTCAAATCTGAGCTCCCCCTTTTTCCATTCTCTTCATCTCAAGACCCCTTGACATCATCTCTCATTCTTTGTCAAACCATCTCTGATAAAGAGGTGGCTTTTGTTCTTGCCAAAGACAACCCCTCTACATATGCCCTTGATCCTTTCCCCTTGCACCTTCTCCAACCAACTGCATTTTCAGTCATCTCCCTCTTCGTCAGCTCGTTGACATCTTCCAATCAATTGGCTCCATCCCTTCTGCTTTCAAATATATCCAAATCTTTGTCATCCTTTGTCATCCAGTCTTCACTGTGCCCTACCCATCCCATCAAGATATAATTCTATATCTCTCCTTCCATTCTCAGCCAAATTCCTTTAAATAGCTATTTTCTCTCTTTCCAATTCCTCTCCATTCACTTCCAAACTTCACAATCTGGCTTCCGATATCATCACTTAACTGAAACCACTTCCTCCAAAGTCACCAAGGATCTCTTGATTGCCAAATCTATAGATTTTTCTCAGGCATAATCTTTCTGGGCTTATCTGTTGCATCTGATGCCTGACCATCCTCTACCGCTCTCTGAGTTTTCATGATACCATTTTGTCATGGAACCCATCTGACCAATCTTTCTTCTTTGCTGGCTCATCATCCACATGGTAACCTCAGGCTCTGTCTTGGATTCTCTTCTTTTCTCCCTCTGTGTTCTCTCTCTTGGTAATCTCATCAGTGTTCATGGCTTTAACTGTATCATCTCTATGCAGGTGACTCCCTGATCCATTTTTGCAGCCCCAGGCTCTCCCCTGAGCTTCAGTCTTGCATCTCTGATTGCCTACTGGACATTTACAGAATTAATTATCTTTCCCCCAGTGGTTCTCAACCTTCCTAATGCCATGTTACTAAGATCATCGGAAATATGTGTTTTCGGATGGTGTTAGGCGACCCCTGTGACCCCTGTGAAAGGGTCATTCGACCCCCAAAGGGGTTGTGACCCACAGGTTGAGAACCACTGCGGCTGAAGCTTTCCTCAATTCCAAACTTCCCTGTTTTTGACAAAGGCACCACTATCTTTCCAGTGTCTCAGGTGCACAATCTTGGCATTTCCCCCCGCCCCCCACAGAGCCAATCAGTTGTTAAATTTTGCTGATTCTACCTTCACAATATTCTTCCTGTGTGACTCCTCTCCACTGACACAGCTACTCCTTTAAATCAGGCCCAAGTCACCATTCACTTGGATTTTTACAGCAGCCTTCGAACTAGCCTCCCTGTCTCAAGGCTTCCACCACTACAGACCTTCTTACACATTGCTGCCAATACAGTTTCCTTAAATGCAAATCTGATCATGTGCCTTCCCTATTCAACCAACTTCCTATTAGCTCTAGAATAAAGTATAAACTTGTTAGTTTTTAAAGCTCTGTACGACCTGGCCTCAATCTATCTTTCCATCCTCATTGAACATTGCTCCCTCTCTTGCACTCGAGTGACATCTCTGTTCCTTGTCAGATACCCCATCTACCATCCCCACTCCTTTGCACTGACCCTCCTGCTTAGAATGTGCTCCCTCCTCGTCTGGCTCTGGAGTCCTCTTCTAAAGCTCAGGTGCCACCTTCGGCATGATGCCTTTCCTGGTTCTCCTAACTGCCAGTGCCCTCCCTCCCAAATGATCTTGTATTTCACCACCCTCTATGTTGCTGTATTTATTTTATATCATTTATTATTATCATCATTAATTTACATTATTGGTTTAACTTTATATTTATTAATTTTTAAACTTCATATTTATGCTCTTTGTATTTTTATACTTGTTTCTCTTGACCATTAGAATGTAAGCTCATGGCTCCCTGCCTGGTGAGTAGGGATTGTTTCATTCTTTGTCCTTGTGTCCTCATTAATGTAACTCTTTATCTTAACCCCCAAATCCATCATTCTTCTGACTCTCCCTAGTTCTATTTAGGGCAATACCATCCTAGCAGTCTCCTAGGTTTGCAGTCTTGTTGTTACTATTGACTTCTCACTGTCTTTCAACATTCAACTCTATTCAGTTTCCCAGTCTTGCTCTTTCTACCTCTCTTACGTCCATTTCTATTACTCAGAGAACCACCACGTTAGTTCAAGCTCTCATCCTCTACTTTCTGGACTACTGCAATGGCTTTCTTTATTTATGGTGGAGTCTTTAAATTTCATTCAGGGGTTAAAATACAAGTAAAAGCAACCCTTAAAGGATTTATTTTATTTTCACTAAACCAGCAATAACAAAACATGGTGCAAAAACAAGTGGGGAAGATGATTGTAAAATGAAAGAACAGAGTAAATATAGAATTGAATTTCACAATAAAATCATAATTTACTTCATATTTGAGATGTGTTTATTGAGAATCTATTCATACTACATTTTCAGTTCCTTAAAAATCACAGAAGGTAACTGGGTAATTTTTAAAAACACCTTCAAGGAGCTGTATTTGCCTTAAACAGTATAAAACATAACTTTCAGAAACACTTGGAAGATAACTGAATAAAACACAAACTTTGAATTCTGAAGCAAAATTTGATTACGTACAATAATTGGGTTGTTCAAATCATTATTCTTGGTGCTCTAGCAAAGTTTCTATGAGATTTACATGCTTGTTGACTAATCTGGAAAATCTTGATATGATTCGCTGAGCCATTCAAGACAAGGAAAATCATGTCACCCTTCGTTATGCCTGTTTGGGGGCATGACTATTTAGTTGCATGGGGAAAAACATGACTTTCTGCCTTCATCTTTAGAAACAAGTTATTTAAGGTGGGGCTACGGGTTTTATCATGTTTAGATGTTGCGGATTATAAACATAATTCAGAAACAGTTTTTTGAAGAAAATGGGGATCTCTGTGAAGTGGAAGCCCTTCTATACTCTGAGCTTTTGTGACCTTGTGTTGAAATTTCATTTATTAGCAATAATATTGACTTTATTATGCTTAGGAAAAGACCACCTTTTAACATTTCTGTACTGCTTTGTGCTTGGCAAGTGCTTTCATAAGCATGCTCATAATAACTGAACATTAACATCTTCAATTTACAGACAAAAGGCGCAGAGAAAAGTTCACCTACCCGTGGTCACATGGCTAGTCACTTGTAGAACTGGGACTCTCCCGACTTAGTCCAGTGTTCATTCTACCATTCTATTGATATTTACAGAAGAACACGAAAATATTTCTAAGAGCGACATGAGATTTAATAAAATTTGTTTTCAAGAGTTGGTAAGGCATGACACCATTTCCTATCTGTCTTGACTTCAGGAACTTTTGCCCAAGTAGATGTGACTTCAGTGATAAAATCTATTTTTTCTCCAAGGTCCTTAGACTGACCTACCTTTTAGCATTATTGAATGACTGCTAAGCCAAAATGATTTTTTTTTCCTTAAAACCATGCCTAAATTTCCTTAAAACCATGCTATGGACTGGCTCACTGGCATTCTCAGCCAGCTACAAAGTTAGCTTCACAGATACTGTGTTACTGCAAAGGCTTTCTAATGAGACCCCCTACCTCAAGTTTGTTACCACTCCAATCTATTCTCCACTGTTATCAAAGGGATTTTTCTTAAACATATCTTAATATGTCATTTCCCTGCTCTGTCAACTCCAATGTACTGCAAGTCATGTTAGCATTTCTCTGATGTCATGGTCCTCTGGGAGAATGAGGAACAAACAAAAAAGAGGAAAAAGACCCATATGTATATATTATTTACAGCAGCTCTTTTTGTGGTGGCAAAGAACTGAAATCTGAGAAGATATTCTTCAATTGGGGAAAAGCTAAAGAAGTTATCGGGCAGCTAGGTGGCACAGTAGAAAGTGTGCTGGGCCTTAAGTCAGGAAGAATCATCTTCCTGAGTTCAAATCTGGCCCCAGACACATTAGTTCTGTGACCCTGGGCAAGTCATTTAAGTGTTTGCCTCAGTTTCCTCATCTGTAAAATGAGCTGGAGAAGGAAACGCCAAACCACTTCAGTACCTCTGCCAAGAGTACTCAAAATGGGGTCATGAAGAGCTGGACACAAGCAAAAAACAACTGAATAACAATAAAAAGGAGTTATGGTAGATGATATGATGGCATGCCATTGCGCTATCATTGCTGGTCCTTCATCTTCAAAGAAGATCAATAACATCATGATGTTGGGTTAAAATAGTGGCTTATGGATGATGTCTTGACTTGTGCATGAATTGGAGTTAAGTGAGGCAGAGTTGCACAAAGTTGTCAGCCACACTCTCTTTTCCAGTCATTGAAGTCCAGTGGCAAGACAAAAGTCAGGATGACTGGCTATAGCCCAGTGGATGACCTTGATGTTTTCAATGTCTGATCAAGCTCTAAGTGCTCCACAGCACCTGTTTCAGCCACTTTCATGACCACATGTTTCACATACCCCCTAACTCATCAATGGGTTTGAGGCACAGGGGTTACCCTTAACTTGGTTTAGCTCATCTGCAGGGAAGGTTTTACCTCAGGACATGGTCAGAGTGCATGTTACAGCTTCTTGGAGCCACAGGTGAGAAGCAGGTGATAGGTAGATACCAAAGGTGGTGAGAAACCCTGAAAAGATGGGGTGGGCAAGCCCTCACACCAGAAGCACTGGTGCTTCATGAACACTTCATACAGCCCAAATGTGCTGTCAGAACAAAAAAAAAGGGACACTTTTCAGGAAAACCTGTATGAACTGCTGCCAAGTGAAATGAGCAGAACCAGATCAGTTTATACAATGGCAATATTATAAAGCATAACAACTTAGAGAGACTTTAGAACTCTGTTCAGTAGCATAATAAAGCTGTGGTTCAAAGGATTGAAAATAAAACATGCCACACATTACCTCACACCAGAGAAGTATCCAGAACGAGACAGACATTTTTCTGGACATGGACAATGTAGGAATTTGTTTTGCCAAAAACTATATATAATTTCCTCCATAAGTTTTACTTTGTTTTTCATTTCATTTTTATAGGAGAAAAGGGCAGAGAGGTAGGAAAGAGAAAAAGATAGTTCGGGTTAATTGAAGAAATTCAATTTAACTTTAAAATCTATCTATCTGTCTGTCTATCTATCTATCTATCTATCTATCTGACAGCTAGGTGGCATAGTAAATAGAGCACCAGCCCTGGAGTCAAGAGGACCTGAGTTGGAATACAGCCTCAGATACTTGGCACACTTACTAGTTGTGTGACCTTGGGTGAGTCACTTAACCCCAAGTGCCCTGCCTTTTCCCTTCTGGAAAAATTTAAAAAAAAAATATATATATATATATATCAAAATACAAATATTAATATATATGTTAATATTATATATATCTCATCACCTCTCATTTGTGGTCCTATATATAATATCTATCTTAATATTAATATATGTAAATATGTATGTATATATGTAAATGTATACATATGCACATACGTTTTGTTTTTAAAGCCCTTTACAACCTTGCCCCAACCTACCTTTCTACTCTTATCATAAATGACTTTCCTTCTCGTACTCTAGGATGGTCTTGCTTTTCCTCACCCATGGACATTTGTCTCCAGTCTCCTCCCATCCCCCTTCTTGGAATCAGCTTTCAGCCATGCCTACAATGAATGCTTTCCTTCCTCCCCTCCCCTCACTGAAACCCTTCCTTCCTTGAAGACACAAATCACCCTTTTACATGAAACTTTCCCTGATCTCTGCAGCTGCTGCTGCCCTTCCCTCCCTGCTTAAACTAACTTGTATTTATCCTAGATGTACTGACAGTGTATTTGTACAGCAGCAGTAGTGTGGCAAAGAGACCAGGCTGGTTCAGCAACTTGCCTCCCCTCTTGCCTGCTCTGGCCCTCCAGTCCATCCCCTACCCCCCTGTCAGTGATTGACCACCTTGGTAAGTTTTCTGGTATAAACATGTTCTGTTCTGGAAAGTTGTAACTCAAGGATCTATAGTTCTTTAAAATTTTTTCCTGTGGTTAGCAGTATCTATAAAGACAAAGTAAACTTTAAAAAAAAAAAAACCAAATAAAAGTTAACAGGTTTTCCTAATAAACAGAAGAAAAAAGACTTCAAAAGACTTCAGGTTTTTAAGGCAACCTGAGGCTTTCCAAGGGGAAAAGAGATACAGAATTTCCACTTTGGGGTCTATAGTAAAGGGAAAGTGAGTTAAGGAGGGACTAGAGAGAAAAAGGAAAGGGAGAGAGATAGGGGAGGGTATGGGAGAAAAAAGGAAGGTAGAAGAGAAGAAAAAGGAGAAACTGGAGACTGGAAAGAAGGGAGACAAATTAGAAGGTGATTATAGGACCACAAATGAGAGGTGACAAGGAACCACATTTGGCTGTGATATGGTGAGTAGAGATGCCACTCTGACACCATCACAGCATCTGTCCCAAAAGCCTCCTTCTAAGTCTCAGCCCTGATCCTTGTGGTGGCTGCCTCATTCATGCTTTGGTCCTCCCAGCTCCATGTGGCCTGCCCTCCTCTAGCCCTGTAGGATAGATATCACTGGGAGGTAGTTTCTACCTCCTCCAGCTTCAGGCTCAGCTGTAATCCTTAGCTGGGGTATTGTTTTGTTCATTCAGGATGAACATAGACCTAAGCCTAGAAATGATACAAGCCTCCCAAGTACTGCTCCCTTGGGACCTCAGGTATGAGGCCTAGCACCTCCCAAGCAGGTGGTGGGAGATCAGGGTCATCTCAGCAAGCCAAGGTCCTTGAGAAGGCAGATTATGGAGGAAATGCCATGATGGTAAAATCAGCCATCCTTAGAAACAGATTGGATATGGAAGGTTAAAGAGTGGGGAATCAAGGATGACACCAGGATTGTGAGCCTGAGTTACTGGAAGGGTGGCGGTTCCCTCAACAATAATAGGGAAATTAGGAGGAGCAGAGGGTTTAGGAGGAAAATTTCTTCAGTTTTGAACATTTCGAATTTATGATTTCTACTGGAAATCCAGTTCAAGGGGTCCAAAAGGCAGTTGGAGATGGGAGACTACTTGTCAGCAGAAACATTAAGGCTGGATAAGCAGATCTGAGAACCATCAGCACAGAGATGATTATTGAGGAGAGGATTCTGGGAAGATGTTAGAGTAGGTCAGAAAATCCCAAGCTCTCAAGATTTTCCTCCACAAAAGAGAAAAAAACAGTGCTTCAGGGCAAACACAGAATGGTAAAAATAAACAAGAGAAGGGGCAGAACAGGAGTCCTTCTGGGACAATCAGAGATGATCTGAAGAAAAATCCCAGAGGAGGTTTGGTCCCTGTGAAGAGTAAACATCTCTAGGTTAAGGACACTTAAACAATGAGCAGCAAGCCCTGGCATTAGCAGTGTTGGAAGGCTGCCTTGGCCCCAGCTGCAGGAACTTCTACCCCTGGGACAGTGAGGGGAGTTGGGCATCTGAGCTAAAGAAGATCTGCTGACAAGGAACACCAGACCCAGCTGTGCTGGGGGGAGCAGCAGGATGAGAAGAAACCAGCACATTCCCAGTGAGTGCAGAAGCAGTGAGGAGGGGGTGCCATTCATTGGCTATGGGTGTTTATCGTTTTGGTTCAAGGTCAGAGAGGAGAACTAAAGGAGGATCTGAGGTCAGAGGGTTCCCCCCATTCTACAGGACTAGAGGTGATTATAAAAATTAAGCTATTACCAAAAAAAAAAAATGCACAGGCAAAGGAGAAAAAAATCCAACCATAGAGAATTACTATGGGAATAGAGAAGACCAGTGTTTGTCTTCAGAGAAGAATAGTGCAGCAAAGAAATCTTCTTCTACCCCCAAAGAGTAACGTCAATAAGAATTCATAGAAGAACTTTAAAAAGACTTTAAAAAATAAAATGAGAAAGATTGAGGAAAAACAAAACAAAACAAAAAATAAGAACAATCCAAGAAAAACAAGAAGATTATGAAAAAAAGTCAACCAATTAGAAAAGGAGATCCAGAATATTAAGGAAGAAAATGACTTCTTGAAACTCAGAATTGGGCAAGGGGAAGCCAGAGAAGTTATAAGACATCAAGAAATAATAAAACAATATATAAAAAAGGAAAAAATAGAAGAGAATGTGAAACATCTCATAAGAAAAACAACTGATCTAGAGAACAGATCTAGAAGAAAAAACATAAGGATAACTGGACTACCTCAAAGCTATGATCAAAAAAATAATCTTGATATAATGATACAAGAAGTAATGAAAGAAAATTGTTCTGAGGCATTAGAACAAGAAGGGAAAGAAGAAATAGGAAAAAAAATCCACTAATCACCAGTTGAAAGAGATCCTAGGAGGAAAACCCACAGAAATACTATATTCAAATTCCAAAACCCATAAGGGTTTTGGATAAAATATTATGAGCAACTACGGTGGTGCCACAATTAGAATCACATAAGACCTGGCAGCAGCAACACTAAAAGACCACAGATCTTGGAACACTATATATATCAAAGAGCAAAAGAACTAGGGTTCTGACTGAAAATATACCCTGCAAAACTAAGCATAATCCTAAATGAAAAAAAAGGATATTTAATGAATTGTCAGACTTTCAGAACTTTGTTTAAAACAAAACAAAACAAAATCCTGAACTTAATAGAAGATTTGAGATACAAGAGCCAAGAGTAACATGAGGTACATACCAAAGACCAATTATAAGGGATTCAATAAAGGCAGACTTTACTTTTTATGTATGTAAAATATAAAATGTATGTCTAAGATTATTATTAGTATTTAGGTAATTTGCAAGAAAGACTGGGGTAAACCTGAGCATGATATGACTTCAAAAAGTGAAACCATTCAGGAGCAGCTAAAAAGAATAATTATCATATACAAATGAGGTGTGAGAGGAAGGACTGATACACAGGAATTAGATGGGGCAGGAGGGCTGTTAGTTCTTATAACCTACTTTCATTGGGAATGGATTTAAGAAGGAACAACACATACATTTTAGAAGAGTATAAAAGTCTTCTAAATTTAGAAAGAAAATGCTAAGGGGACAGGGAGGGGGAAGAGGATAAGGGATGCATCATTAGAGGGGAGGATGAGGGAATAGGTTAAAGGGGGTATAGATGTTGAGTTTATGATGTTTGGATGAATAGGAATGGGAGGATCAGGGAGGGATCTTGGTGGTGGTGGGGATAGGTTAAGTAACAGGAGGGCAAAATAGTAGGTAGAAGTAAAGTAGAGGAGTCAGGAAGGATAGGAAATCAGAGATACGTACAAACATAAAAACAAAGATTAGGCATAGAATCATTTAGAGAAAGTCTATTTTTATATATGTATTGTGTATATATGGATGTAGGTACGTATATATACGTATACGTGTATGTATAGATCAATATCTATATATAAATACGTCCACATTTAATTGTAGCCCGGGAAGGGAAAGGAGGAATGAACAAGGGAAAAAGAACAAAGTAAAAAGTGCACAGCAGAGAACAAAAGAAAACCTACAGGGAAGCAAAGAAAAGATGGACAGTTTTCAACACCACTCATATTTAATTTTTGAAATGGAAATTTATTGCTATATATTTTGAATCCTCTCTTACATTCTGCTGTGCACATAGCATGCTTTCTTGCCCTTTTCTTATTTTATGTTTGTTTGTTTGTTTTTTGCTTTTTTGGAGGGCAACTGGGGTTAAGTGACTTGCCCAAGGTCACACAGCTAGTAAGTGTGTCAAGCGTCTGTGGCCAGATTTGAACTCAGGTCCTCCTGACTCCGGGCCAGTGCTCTGCTCACTGCGCCACCTACCTGCCCCTTTATATTGGTTTTAATATTTAAGTTTATAATACATTTCTTTTATTTTCTTATTATGCATTTAAGTTTTAGTATTCAAGTCTAAAATTTAGAAAAGCTTCTAAAAAAGAAATGATTATTAAACTGATGACGCTACCATGTGAAACGGAACATAGGGAGAAAAGAAAAGGGCCCAGGACACAGTCTTATGGGACATCCCCAGTTAGCAGGTATGGATGAAGAAGAAACCAGCAAAGGAAACTCTCGGAGAAAGAGTAGTCAGGTAGGAAGAGAACCAGAAGAGTGGTGTCACAACAAAAGCTAGAAAGAAGCCAGTGTCGTGGAGAAGAGGGTGGTCAATAGCACCAAAGGCTGCAGAGAGGCAAAGAAGAACGAGGACTGAGAAAAGGCCACTG
>CM053582.1:140402729-140432248 GCA_028627135.1 Pseudochirops cupreus
TTAAAGCTCTATAATCAAATGTTAAAAATATATATACATATATATACAATTATTATTACTATTATTATTAACTACATCCAACTGGAACTTAAGATTCACAGGCACTGTGGAAGGGAGATCCATCCTGCCCTATTGGAAAGTTAGAGGAGTGATGGGGGAGGACATAGGAGAGATTAGATTGGGGGAGGGGTCATACAAGGGGATGGCTGTTTTGAGGGGGGGGTAGGGGAAAGATGGGGAGAAAATTTGCAACTCAAAATCTCATGGAAATGAATGATGTAAACTAAAATAAAATTTAAAAAAAAATTTTTTTTTAAAAAAGGAGTCTCCTCTCCTTTCCATTCTGTGCCCTGCTGACAAAATGTCACTCCCCTGCCTCGTGAAGTTTCATCATTCCCAAGTCTTACTCCAATGCAAGTAAGGATCCATGACAAAAGCAGGTAGGAATGGAGGAAGCACAATCACATGAGAAAAGGGGAGCATATCAAGGGATCAAAGTTAAGTCTGTCAAACAGTTCACTGCATAGAACATACATTTTTTCAGTGAGGCATTTAAAACCACTTCACCTCTTTTCTCTCTCCACTCCCAGGACAACTATGTGGCTTCAATCTACGTTTTCAGACTTGTTTCCTGTTACTTTCTGTCACCGTTCAACTGTCCTACTGTCCCAGTCCAACATTTTCCCAAAATTAATGTCATTTTTCTTTTCTATTTTTCAGGAAATACTTTTAAAATTTTTAAATTTTATTTAAATATTTTATTTTTACCGTTACATGTAAAAACAAATCTTAACATTCATTTTTTAAAGCTTTGAATTCCAAATTATCTCCCTTCCTCCTCCCCACCCACCAACTCCATTGAGAAAGCAAGTAATTTGATATAGGTTGTACACGTGTAGTCATGCAAAACATTTCCATAAGTCATGTTGTGAAAGAAAACATAGACCAAAAAACCCCAAACCAAAGCCTCAAGAAAAATAAAGAAAAATTTAAAAAGTATATTTCAATCTGTATCCAGACACCATCAGTTCTTTCTCTGGGGATGGATAGTATTTTTTTCATCACAGGTCCTTCAGAGTTGTCTTGGTCATTGTACTGCTGAGAATAGCTAAGTCATTCACAGCTGATCATCTTACAGTATTGCTGTTACTTTGTACACACTACATTTCATTTTACATCAGCTCATGTAAGTCTTTCATCTAAGATGAGCATCCTGCTCATCATGTCTTATAACACAGTAGGTTGTTGTTGTAATCACATACCACAATTTGTTCAGCCATTCCCCAATTGACAGGCATCCCATCAATTTCCAATTTTTTGACCCCAGAAAAGAGCTGCTACAAATATTTTTGTACATATAAGTTCTTTTCCTTTTTGTTTTTTTTTGTTTTTATCTCTTTTGGGATACACACCTAGTATTGGTACTACTGTTAGGACAAAGGGTATGCATGGTTTTATAACTCTTTAGGCAAAGTTCCAAATTGCTCTATAGAATGGCTGAATCAGTTCACAACTCCACCAACAGTACATTAATGTCTTATTTTTCCCACATTCCTCTAACATTGTTCATTTTCCTTTTCTGTCCTATTAGCTAATCTAATAGGTATGGGGGTAGTACCACAGAATTATTTTAATTTGCATTTCTTCCAATCAATAGTGAGAGTATTTTTTTAATATGGCTATAGATAACTTTGATTACTTCATCTGAAAACTATTCATATCTTTTGATCATTTATCAATTGGGAATGACTCTTATTTTTATAAATTTGACTCAGTTCTCTATATGTTTGAGAAATAAGGCCTTTATCAGAAAAACTTGCTTCAAATTTTGTTTTCATTTACTATTGCTAACTGTATTTCCCTCCATTCTATTTCTTCCCCCATTTATTCTATTCTCTCTCTTCCCCCTGTCTCTTCTCAAAAGTGTTTTGCTTCTGACCACCCTCTCCCCCAAGCTGTCCTCCCTTCTATTGCTCTCCTGTCTCTTATCCCCTTCTTCTCCTACTTTCTTGTAGAGTAAGATAGATTTCTATGCCCAACTAAGTGTGTATGTTATTCCTTCTTTGAACCAATTCACCTCCCACCTCTTCCCCCCTACTGTAAAAGCTTTTTCTTGCCTTTTTTATGTGTGATAACTTATTCCATTCTACCTCTCCCTTTCGCTTTCTCCCAGGACATTACTCTCTTACCCCTCAATTAACTTGAGATATCATCCCTTCATCCTCAACTCATACCTGTGCCCTCTGTCTATATATACTCCATCTAATTGCCCTAATAATGAGAAAGTTCTCATAAGTTACAAGTAACTTCCCATGTAAGACTGTAAACAGTTTAACCTTAAGTCTCTTATGATTTCCCTTTTCTGTTCATCTTTTTGTTTCTCTTGAGTTTTGTATCTGAAAGTCAAATTTTCTATTCAGCCCTGATCTTTTCATCAAGGTTTGAAAGTACTCTATTTCACTGAATATCCATTTTCCTCCTGAAGGATTACACTGTTTTACTGGGTAGGTGATTCTTGGTTGTAATCCTAGCTCCTTTGCCCTCTGGAATAGCATATTCTAAGCCCTCTGATTCTTTAATCTACAGAAACTGCTAAATCTTGTGTGATCCTGACTGTGGCTCCACCATACTTGAACTGTTTCTTTCTAACTCCTTGTAGTATTTTTTCCTTGACCTCTGGAATTTGACTATAATATTCCTAGGAGTTTTTGTTTTGAGATCTCTTTTAAGAGGTGATAGGTGGATTTTATCAATTTCTATTTTAACCTCTGGTACTAAACTATCAGGACATTTTCCCTTGATAATTTCTTGAAAGATGATGTTCAGGTTCTTTTTTTGATTATGATTTTCATGTAGTCCAACAATTTTAAAATTATCTCTCCTGGATCTATTTTCCAAACCATTTATTTTTCCAATGAGATATTTCACACTGTCTTCTATTTTTTCACTCTTTTGATTTTGTTTTATTGTTTCTTCATTTTTCATAATGTCATTAGTTTCCATTTGCTCAATTCTAATTTTTAAGGAATTATTTTCTTCACTAAGCTTTTGTACCTCCTCTTCCATTTGGCCAATTCTACTTTTTAAGGAATTTTTTTCTTCAGTGAATTTTTGTGCCTCTTTTTCCATTTGGTCAATTCTGCTTTTTAAGGCATTCTTCTCCTCATTGACTTTTTTGAACCTCTTTTACCATTTGGCCTAGTCCAGGGGTGGGGAACCTTTGACCTCAAAGCCACACATGGCCTTCTAGGTCCTTGGGTACAGTCTTTTGACTGATTCCAAGTTTTACAGAATAAATCCTTTAATTAAGGGGATTTGTTCTGTGAAGTTTGGATTCAGTCAAAGGACCACACTTGTGGGTCACAGGTGACCCACTCCTGCCTAGTTGGTTTTTAAGGTGTTTTTCTCTTCAGTATTTTTTTGTGTCTCCTTTACCAAACTGTTGACTTGTTTTTCACTATTTTCTTGCATCCCTCTCATTTCTCTTCCCAATTTTTTCTCTACCTCTCTTACTTGATGTTCAAAATCCTTTTTGAACTCTTCCATGGCCTGAGTCCAATTCACATTTTTCTTGAAGGCTTTGGATGTAGGAGCTTTGACTTTGTATCTTCTTCTGAGTGTTTGTTTTGACCTTCCTTGTCACCATAGTAGCTTTCTATGGTCAGAATTTTTTTCTGTTGCTTGCTTGTTTTCCCAGCCTATTACTTGACTTTTAACTTTTTCAAAGTAAGGCTCTGGTTCCAGGGTGGAGGGTGCACTATCTCAAACTCCACTGGTTTTGTGTTGTTGTTTTCAGAGATAATTCCGGGACCTGTTAGTTTTCAGTTCTTCCAAGGCAGTATGGTTTAAGGAGGGGCATTTACTACTCTCCTGGCCTGTGCTCTGGTCTGTGAGCAACCACAAACACTCTTTTCTGCCCTGGAAGTATGACTAGGGGCCCCCTTCCACTGTGGCCACAAGCTCTGGTGCTCTAGTGCTCCTGCTCACCCTCAGACTGCCACCCAAGACTGCAACCTGGATTGTTGTGGGCTTAGAGCTCCAAAAGCAGCCTCTGTCATTGCTGCCTTAGATTTAATCACCAGGAGGCCTGCTCCAGGTTTGGTGGGGCCAGGTCTGTGCTGGAGCACTCTGAGCTGGACTGTATTCTTCTCTCATTCTGGTACAACAGATCTTTTCTGTCCACCTTCTAAGTTGTCTTGGGCTGGGAATTTGTTGCACTCCATCTTTTAGCGGGTTATGCTGTTCTAGAATTTGTTTAGAGTCATAATTGAAAGCTATTTGGAAGGGTTTGGGGGACAGGTCAAGTGAGTCCCTGCCTTTGCTCTGCCCTCTTGGCTCCGCCTGTCATTCCCCTTTTCTTTGCCTTTGCATCAGCTCTCTGTTCATACTTCCTTCTCTTGGAATTTTAAATTTCCTTCTAAGGCTCTGGTCAGGTGCCAGCTTCAAAGGGAAGCCTTTGCCAGTCCTCTCAGCATTTACATTCTCTTCCACCTTAGATTACTATGTATTTATTTAGAGAATCATAGATCTCAACTGGAACTGGAAGAGACCTCAGAGGTCCTCTGTCCAGAGATGTCAGACTCCCAGGCTGTTTGCAGCAAATAGCTATTAAGACTCAAGTGCCACAAGAACCAGATGAGAATGTAAGTGGGAAGTGTTTAACAAATGAATAAAAATACAATACAACCTAAATAATCTTAGTTTGCATTTTTAAAATTCAAAATGTGAGGCTACAGTGATCCACTTCTATTTGACTTTGACACCACTGATCTATTCCAACCTATTCCTTTTACAGATGAGAAGAGGAAGAGGCCCAGGGAGATGATGAGACTTGCTAATAAGTCACTTATCAGAGGCAGGATTTGAATCCAGGTTCTCTGATTCCAGAACCAGTGATCCCTCTATTGTACCAGATACTCCTGAGTCTCTGCATTGGGTGTAAATCCTATCCTCTCAGCCTGGGTTCCCAAAATAGAAAGTAGAATTCTTGTGGACAAGGAATTTTATTTTTAATTTCATATCTCCAGGCTCTCAAGTAATATGTGTTTGCCAAACTATGTAGGAAAAAACATCACAAGCAACTAAAGAAATACAACTATTGTTCAATAAACTGGGATTCTCTCTTACAGTTTATGAGAACATTGGGTCAATAAGCTTATTCTATCTACTTGCAGGACTGATCTTATTAGAAATAAATGGTCCTAGGAGGAACATAAGAAATGTAAATAATGTAAAAGCAAAAGATATTAATGATTTTTTAAGAAAGAATGACAAAGGATAACAGTCTTGCACACCATTTAAAGTTACTACTGTGTAGTCCAACAAAGAAAGGGGATCATAGAATTTAAAGCTGGGAGACTTAAAAATATCTAGTCTAGGTGGAGCTAAGATGATGGACGAGTAGGAAAAATTATAGTGAACTCCACCTCTCCCCTCCCCTCCCATCTAAAAAACAAAAAAATGGGGTCGCTGGGTGGCACATTGAATGGAGCACCAGCTCTGGAGTCAGGAGGACCTGAGTTCAAATCAGACCTCAGTCACTCAACACTTACCAGCCATGTGACCTTGGGCAAGTCACTTAACCTCAATTGCCTTGCCCTCCCCCCTCCAAAAAAAAAAGCAAAAAAAAAAATTAAAAACAAAAAAACCACATCCAAACAGTTTTAGAAAATGTACCAAGACTGTATTCTTATGGGAAAATCCAAGAAAAACCCCACAGTGCGTTATTTTTCCAGCCCAGGAAATTCCAACCTTTGTTTCCTCAACTGCTATCATGACAATACTAGGGAACTGCAACTACAGAAGAACAATTTTCAAAGTCTCTTTTGGTTGTTGTTTTATAGGATCAGATGATTTTAGTTTTTCTTCTTTTTAAAAATTAATTAATTTTTAGTTTTCAACATTCACTTCTATAAGATTTTGAGTTCTAAATTTCCCCTACTCCTCCTTCTTAAGACAGCATGCAAATGGAATATAGGCTATACTGGTATAATCATCTTAAATGTATTTCCACATTAGTTATGTTGTGAAAGAAGAATCACAGCAAATGGGAAAAACCACAAGAAAGAAAGAACAAAAAACAAACAAAAAAGAGAAAACACTAGGCTTCAATCTGCATTCAGACTCCTGTAGTTCTTTCTCTGGATGTGGGTAGCACTGAAAATCTTTCTTAAGTCTTTAAAAAAAAACAAAAAACTTTGAAGTTCTTGCAACACCAAAATGACAATCCCAACTCTAGAGAGCTGTTAATGGAGCAGGCTAGCTGTCCCTTGACAGAGAAATAATGGGTGCTAGCTGCAGGCTGCCGGAGAAAATGGTCATCAAAGCGCCTGGCACACAGTAAGCGCTTAATTAATGTTTTCTTGCTGATGCTCCCCACTTGCTGACAGTCTGGACTCCGGTTTCAGAATCCGACACATTTTTGGACATGGCAATGTGGGAATCTGTTCTGCTTAACTAATACATATTTTTTATTAAAAAAATGTTTTCCCTTTTTTGGGGGGCGGGGAAGGAAGAGAGAAAAAATAAAGTTTAATTAAAAAAAAAGCAGGTGGACTGTGTTAGGGCCATAGTGGGTAACTTCTGGAGGTTGTTTTCGTCCGCAGGCTTAGCTTTTGAAGGAAGGGGTGCCTTTTCCCCTCCTTACCTCCCGCCTGGACACGCCTTGTTGGGCCTGAAGATGAGCGTGGGGGAAAAGCAGGGGTAAACTGGTATCTTTCCGCAGCGCCGTTAGGGGCAGCGGTGGTACTCACCAGCCGGGTCTCTGAGGGCCTCGTTCATCATGATTGACAAGCAGCTGGGCCAGGCTTGCCCGCGGTGAGGGTCAAGGCAGGGCCAGGTGTGGCGTTACCGGGGCTCCCCAAACTCCTCTCCCTTAAGCCGGCCCGGCAGCACTTCGCTTCTCACCCGTGACGCCTAGGGGTTGGACCAACTCAGTTTCTATTCTTCGTTCAGCTGTAGGGCTTGAGTTTCGGTTTCTTTTGGAGTGGACCGGGTGGGGATGTGGGTTTTCGGCCGGCTGCACTCCCCTCCTCGCCGAAGCCAGTCCCGAGGGAATCCAGTGGGCTCAGCTCACTTGGGCAGGGGGCTTCCAGGACTCGGGGCCTCCCCACCCCGAACAGGGGCTTTCTTGTTTTGCTTTGTTTTTAAATTATTTTTTCTCTCTGTCGTAGTTTTCGCATGGCCAGGATTTCCCCGCAGCCCTTCTTCCCCCACTTCTAACACATATGTATTTTTTTAAGTTTGGTAAAAAAATGAAACTCCAAATCCCTTTAACATAACTTCCACACCAATATAATTTTTCATTCTTGCCCATTAGGGCAATGTGGTGCAGTGGAAAGAACACTGGACTGGGGAGGAGTTGGGGGGGTCTGGTTCAAATGCCTTTTCTGTTGCTGGTGACTACGAGAAAGCACTTCAGCACTCGGAGCCTCGATTTCCTATCTGTCAAACGGCTAAGGACCGAGATGATCTCTCCTCCGCTCCCCCAGTCGCCTTGACTCAAATTCATGGTCCTTTGCTTCCTGTTGGGGAGAAAAGCTACTTTACGCTGTTCCAACACTGTGTTGCGTGAGAGCATTGGTGGGTGAGCAGGCTTAGCTAACAGGTGTGCTTGTAGCTCTAATCTTTCCAGCCCAAACCCGAGAGTTATAGGGGCAGTGCTTGGTGGGAAACGGCTCCGTGCGCATCCTCAGCATAACTGATCAGTCACGAGTCCGTCTGCCAATTGGTAGCAAGTTATTTATTGAGCACCCATAGGGTGCACACACAGCACCATACAGTTTATGTGGGGGGGTACATAGTAAGTATTAGACACCATCCCTGCCCTCAGAGAGCTTACAGTATAACAGATGAAACAAAACAGAATGAACAAAAGAGGTACAAATTATATAAACAGTTTTGTTTTAAAAGTTGATCCGGGAGTCAGGGATTAAGGGTGGTTTATACAAAGGCGGGGGATCTCAAACATTGCCTCATTAGCTGTACAACCCTGGGCAAGTCACAGAATCTGTAAAATGGGGCTAATAACAGCCACATCACTTACCTTACAGGGTTGTTGTGAAAATCAAATGAAATGATGCAGGTAAAGTGCTTTGCAAACCTTAAAGCATTACTAAAATGTCAGCTGTTCTAATTTCTTTAAAAGTAGGATCAATCAGAGGAAAGCTTGGGCAGATGTGCCTTGAGCTTCAGTTTTAAAGGAAGGAGTGCATGCATAAAGGTAAACTTGGCAGTCTTGAAGAGGGGGAGGAAGATTACTATATTCGAAACAAATAGACTTTAATATATACTGGAAGATGAATAGTGAGCTAAGACTAGGGTTTCTTTGTCTTTTTCAATGAGAAAGGCTCAGAACTGTCACTTGATTGATACTGGTCATCTCGCCCCTCTGCTCAAAACTCTTCAATAGCTGCCTTCTGACCCCTGAGTAAAGTTCAAGCTTCTAGGCCCAGCATTCAAGGCCCTCCACAGATCCACTCCTTTGGACTTCTATCCTTCTTCAGGCTGCACTTCAGACAAACTAGGCAACTGTCTTTCCCCAAACACATTCCTCTGACGCCACACTACTGCTCAGGCCGTGGCCTGGAATGACCTTTCTCTTTATGGAATCCTTACCATTCCTTTAAAGTCCACCTGAAACACAGCTGCCTTCAGCAATCCCTTTCCAATAGCCCTCCCCCTCTCCAAGTGTGACCTCTTCCCAACAGGTGTCTGTTTGAGGGAAGTGGGTGAATCTTACCTAAATTATCATCTCCCCCAGTATGCAGCACAATTGCAAACAACAGACACCTAATTGACCTGTGTTTTATTGTAATGTAGTAAGGAAAATGTGAAGCTTTTTGATGGGTTCAGAAGGAAAGGAAATTGTGCAAAGGAAGGGGTTCAAGGTGTTCAACCAGGCAAGAGTTTATTCTTAACTTCCCAGCTGATGAATACACAGAGCAGGAACAGAAACATTTCTTTAAAAGTTTCCCACAATTCAGGCTGAGCTCTTACAGTCAAAACGAGTGAGGGCTTAGTTTGCTTTTGTTCTGTCACATGGTTCCCATTACCCCTACAAATAAAGCTTTTATGTCATGTCCAGACATCTGTCATAACTTAAGTTACAAGGGCCAGGAAGATGGCAGGTTCGGCACCTGTGGGGCGTGAGCCAAAAACAAATACTCCTAAAAACAGGAATAAAGAGACAGAAGGATCCTTCTGTGACATATGCTTCCTTAAACATACTCATATTAAAACAATGAACAAGTTGTATGTTAATATTCCTACCGTACAAAACAATTACTTCCACCCTACTTATTCAAAAGCCGAATGGAAGTAAACAGCCTATATCTACATCTATCTGTCCATTTTCTGTTGTGTTTCTATGTCATTCTTATTTCAGGATTCATAAATTACATTTAAGAAATGAAGAAAAATCCTAACGCCTCCCCAGAGCCCCACTCCAGAGTGGAATGCTTAAGACAAATTTCTTGATGGTGCATGCACTATTAATTAGGGGGTATTTTGTATAGTTCTTTCTTTAGTGAATACAAAATGACATTAGCATACATAAAACACTTGTTTATAATATTCGTTTTCTACAAGTGTGAAAGCCACATTGACAGGGAATCTCCTTCTCAGGTATACTTCCGGCTTCATAACCGTAATCCCAAGTGAGCTCTGTTCCTGCCTTCACATGCCTAAAAAGCAATAAATAGACAGATAAACAAACAAACCCACCCACCCACCCACAGTGAACAGCAGTAACACACGTGGAGTTTGGTTTTGTATTATTCAGTTTAACAAATGTAACTTTTTGCATAAGGCATTGTACTAGATGTTAGTGATGGGAACAGAAACATGACAGTCCTTGCCCTCGAGAAGCTTACCACTTACAAAAAAAATCAATTATGACACAACTTATGATTACTTGCATAAAGGTTTTGAAGAATGAAGACTTGGATAAATGGCCAGGAAAGGGCTTACAGGAGACCTTTTGGATTCTATAACATTTAACTTTCTGGGTTTACATTTTATCTGAACCAGGTGTTCACACTTGTGACCCAGAAGAGCCTCAGAACCAATATGTTAATAATTCCAAATTGCATCAAATTGGAATAACATTAGGCAATAAAAATAGACAAAGGTGCCAAGTAGTTGTTCTAAGGACATAAAGAACCTGTCATTTTGTTGTTGTTTTAAGGTCCCACCTTTTATGTTTTTCCCCTACATAAGCAAAGTTAAAGTCAAACCTTTTTGTGAAGAATGCAACCCACGGAAAATTTCTGTCATGTGTCTCTACAAAAACATTCTGCACGAAGAGATTTGGGTTACAACTATGCTGTAAAAAAAAAAAGATCTGAAATATAATACAGATTAAAAAGAATGAGAAGGCTCAAAGCTTTTTTCTTTAAAAGCACCAGGACATAATTTGGTTTTCAAAGTTTATTCTTTTCTTTCTTTCTCTTACTGTGGACCACGTGTTCCGATTTCCTTAGTTTCTGTTGATGGTTTAGAGTTATTTCAGATGGAAAAGTCATTTTCTTTGGAAAACCCATTCCCATTCCATCCTTCCCATGAACCTAAGGAGCCCAGAGCAACCCCATGGCAAATAAGGATAGGTTCCTAGGTGTCCTCACACAGGTAATACAGATCACTGAGGAACACAGGCAGGATGCAAGGCCTGTTCTTGTTCTTCTGCAAGCATCCTGGCTTTTGGTTATCTCAATGCTAAGTATTCTCCGCACTATATAAGGCTACCTAGCTGCTGGGAGAGGTAGAAAAGGCTTTGCTCGGATCCTTTGAGTTATAATTTCCCCAGAATTTAGCCAAGCTGAAACCTAACAGCTGAGTATCCCAGAATTACATGGTCTGATGCTGAGCATGGCCGTGCCCTGAGGGGCAGCATGGTGTAATGGATAGGGAGTCAGATTTGGTGCGAAGGAGCCTTGCATTTAAATTCCACCTTTAACATTTACCATGGCACTGCAGAAGTCATTTATTTACCTTCCCTCAGCCTGAATTTCCTTTTCTGCAAAATAGGGATAATAAAGTATTTCCTTCATAGGGTTGTTTGTTGTGAAGGTCAAAGTGGTTTGCAAAACCTACAGTACTATGTAAAGGCCAGCTATTATATCACTATTAAGCTGAGGGGTAAAGTGGGAAGATTCCACCCTTTTCTTATTAAGTGTCCTTCTGATCATGGCAGGTAGAGCCTAACCTGGCAAATACACATTCACTCCTTTCACACTGACAGGAAAAGCTCAATTTGTGTATTTCTGTAAAATGCTTCTGCATATATAATTCAAGGTAGACAAAGCTAACATTTGAAGCAGATGTGACAAACTTATCCTAAACGACTTCACATGGGGGAATTCCACTAGGAAAAGGATCCTTTAGTCCAGGGATCAGCAAAACTACTGCTCAAGGCTGAATCTGGCCCACTGGCCACAAGTTAAGAATGATTTTTACATTTAAACATAATAAAACTTTATTTTAAAATATAAAAACCATTCTTAGCTCATTGGTCACACAAAAAGAGATGAAAGGTCCCTTGTCTTTCATTCTACCAACGCTAAGGGATACGGTTTCATGGCAAATGTATCTCTACATCACAGGGTAGTTAAGAAGAAAGTATTTGTAAAATGTAAAGTACTATTTAACCAATGACCCCAAAGATTACCATCCCCTCAAAACCCCCCACCAGAAACTATGATCCTGGGCAAGTGGCTTAACTTCTCTGCACCTCAGTTTTCTCATCTGTTAAATGGCTACTTATCTCATAGGGTTGTTGTGAAAACATTTTGTAAGCCTTAGAGTGGTATATCAAGAAGAGCTATTTTTATCATGACAGTGAGGAGGAATCTTACCCACAGCACAGCTACAGACATACTTCAAACTGAATTTAGGATCAATAGGAAATCACACAACTCAGACCCTTCCCCTAATTCCATGGAACACACATTCCTTAGTAAACTCAGAACGTTTTACCTTATGTATTAATGAATAGCACTTCAGAGAGAAAATCACCCTGTGTTGCAACCTAGATGTTTCTAATACTGAAATTTTTTTGTGGGTAACTTCAATCTTGTGAAATCTTTCAGTAAACTGTGAGAGAATCTTCCTACACCCATTCTCTAAATTAAATATTTTTTCCTACGATCTTATTTTTATAAAATCCTAAAGCACAAGTTAGGAATCACAGCTCAAAGCACCGAAAGGCCCTCAGGGTCCTTAAGTTCAGCCCAAAGCTGAACCTGACATAAGGCCACTCAAGGCTTTGTTTGTTTGGAGAGTGCCCTATACCTCCTCTCAGTGTAGATACTTACATTCAGGAAGCGACCCACGTTTCCTTCTTTAGTAGCATCCAATAAGTAAACGCTATCTTCGTGAAGATTCTTCACAGACTCTGAAACGTGGATTTGCGTCTCAGGTAGCGACTCTTCATCACAAAGGATTTCTTGATCTTGCCTCTGCGGCATTCTTTCCTCTTGGGAGATGTGCTCCTGAACCTCACATTCTTTTATCCCACTCATATCGCACACTGAGGCCACCTGATCACACGTGTTCTCTACTTGACTTTCTTCTTTACAATGATGGTTATTTAGCATATTACAGTTGGTCAACAGCTTGTCTTTGGAATTTTCACCAGGGCAGCTTGACTCCCCTACGAGAAATGTCAGAACTTTTAAGGTTTGGCTGAAGAACAGCACTAGGATGAATACTGTAATCATAAAACTGCATATATCCTTGGTTATGATCTCAAATTCATCTCCCCAGAAAACTGCTTTTTTTTTCTTCAAATGTGGAATTAGCTTCTGACATGTATGGGCAGCATTCTTTAACAGCTGCAACAATTCCATTTAATTTTTAAAACATTAAGTGCCTACTATATGCTAGGCATTAGCATTCACTAGTCTCAAGGAGTTTACATTCTATTGGGAAGGGATACAACACACAATTTCAGAAGCAGCCCCTAAGACAAACACTGTGAGGCAGGAGAAAACTAAGAGGATTGCTGCCCATGGCAGCAACATCTGCACTTGTATGGATTACCCAATTATTCTTCTACTCATGTTCTCTTCTAATGCCTGACAACAATGTGCCGGTGACCCTGGGATCTTTGAGACTATGCCAATAAAATGGAAGTTCTGGTAGATTCTACCAAGCCAGCAGAACCTCCAAGTACAGGCCAGGTGATATGTATGTCATCTGAAGACCAAACTCACAGAGGTCAGAAAGATTAGCCAGAGCCCAATAAACTATTCTGGTATAGCAATTTGAAAAGACCATCAAGTAAGGCAAAGAGAGGCTGTAGCCAATTTCAGTGGACATGTCTTACTAAGACTGATGAAGCCGCATATCTTTACAGTATGTATTGTTTTGGGTCTCAAATGGCAGATTAGTCACTGCTTGTACCTTTTAAAGGAATATAAAAGTAGTAGTAGTATGGATGCTGCGTCATCAACCAACCAAAGTAAACCTACTATACTATGTCAAAAGACCCAGGAGAAAGCCTCCAAGGAATGTGGTGGACTCTTACAGGATGACAGGGTGTAGACGGGAGGGATTACCTACACTGATAACATCATGGGTACAATGAGGAAAAAGTTCTTGAGTAGCAGGGAAGCAGAAAAATCATTCTCTTTAGGCAAAGGAGAAAATCTCCTTTGCAACTTAAATGGCATAAAAAGTGTTATTACTTTTTCTCTTTTAAAAAAAGCTCATTTTATCTCTTTAAATTGACCTTTTCTCTTCAGTTATGGTTATGCTTTAATCATGTTGCTGCTGTCTGCTGTTCCTAAATGTATTAATATTTAAATCATACTTTGTCCATGAAGCTCAACAGCATTCCAAAGAAAGAGTCCTGAAAATGTAAAATATGCATGAACTTACCAGTGAAATAAGTTAAAAGTTAAAGAATGGGCTTAGACATAGTATTTGCTTTCCTAGTACTTTCTCCTTCAGCATGCTGTAGCCTCAGAAGCTGTCCTGCCTCCCAAAACAAAGTCCTGAAGATAAAGGGGGACAGTCATGACTATTCATTTCAGTAGTATGTTCTCGGGGAATTCCTATAGAGTGGTGATAACCAGTCTGCTTCTTGTAATGAAAATCAGAGTTTTTCATGTGGCTCCATAAATATAGAAGCCAAATACTTCTGTAATGAATGGTGCCTATCAGTTGTTGGCACCAAAATATATACCTTCTCAACTCCAATATCCTATTTCCTTATCTGTAAAATAAGGGAGCTGTACTGGGTGGGCCCAGGATCCTTTCCGGTTCTGGTCTGTGAAGGTTCCACTGTCGGATTCCTTCTAGCAATCCTGACACTGGAGGACCAGGCCTCATCCAGCGTCTGTGGTTATTAGGTTAGTTCTAAGCCCCAGGCTTGACAGCACGCTTGTTACATTGTTCAAGAACAATGAAAAAAAGGGACGGACTACTCAAAGTTAGGTCAAAAACAGGCAAGGAGCAAAAGAAAACCCTACTTTTCTTTTCGTTGCTACTGGGGGCTGGTTGGACTTCAGCTGGCTGAACTTCATCCTCCTCTTCTGAGCTTATACCAGACTCCAGGGTAATAACTCCCTTTAAAAATAAAGAAAGGAAGAAAAAGAAAGGCTGATACACTTATTTTCCTGGAGAAGGAGAGGTAATTAGCATCTAAAACTTTTCCAAGTGAATTTCAAGATTAGTCTTAATCAGATTAGTTTTTCGTTTCAGGTAAAGGGGGTGGAATAATTTCTTAACCATAGTTTGGAGACACATCAACACAAACAGAAGCCAAGCCACGGCTCTCCCACCCAACCCCAGGCTGGGTCCTATTTTCCTGTACCGTCTGAGACAAGAAAGACTGATGACTGTGCAGATGCCAAGAGCTGCCACTATAATGCTTTTAAATAAAGGAAAGACTTCTGTCCACATTCACAATATTCCAATTACCCTCAGGGTTTCCCTTCTCGCCCTTAAATCACTAGGACAGCACATTTTTCTGTAACATCTGGGAACAATAAAGATGATCATTCTTCCCCCTGCCCCCACTTTTGAGGAGTCAGGTTAAGGGACTTGCCTCCTCCAATTTTAGACACTGTAAAGACAAATTCCTCTTGACGCAGTAATGACAATATGTGTTTAAAGGAGAGAGACTGGGGCTGATAATACTCAAAAAGGTACGTTTTTATATATATGGGCACTGTAGAAGTTCAAATAAAGTCAAGTCAATAAATAGTATATTAAGTGACTGAAGTAACCCCTACTGTCCATAAAGAATTTAAATCAAGGGATCACAGGATCTATGGACAGAGAAGGAAAAATCAGGATGCTAAATGAGGTTCAATTCAATACAACAAGCAATTGCTAAGCACCTACTGCATGCCAGGCGCTGTCAGAGGCAGAGCACTGACAAACACCCCCTGACAGCCCACTGTGCTGGGGCTGGGGGAGGATGCTGACAATGTGGACAATCAGGAAAGGGCCTGTGCTCCCAGCGGTGCCTGAGTTTGCCTCAGAGAGACCCTGAGGTTCCAAGAGGCAGAGGTATTCTCCTCATGGGACACAACCTCTATAAAGGCCCAGAGGTAGGAGATGGAATCTCCTCTATGGGGAAAAGCTAGTAGGCAAGCTTGGCTAGAATAGGGAGACCCTAAGGGGGAGTCACACAAAATTATTCCAGAAAGCTGGAAGGGCTTTAAATGCTAAAGATAGAGTTGTGGATTTTATCTTAGAAGCAACAATAATTAAGAGCCATTAATACTTCTTGGGCAGGAGAATGACATGATTGGATTTAAGTTCTAGGTCTATTAATTTGGCAGCTTTGTGGAGGATGGGTTAAGAGAGACTAGATACTGGGAGACTAATTAGGAAATAAGTATAATGTTCTGGTTCTCAACCTTCCTAATGCCGCGACCCTTTAATACTCATATGTGGGCATATCTGCACGTGGGCAGACCTGCCTGGAGATGGATAGAGGAGCGGTGTGTCGGTTCCTAAGACCATCAGAAATATGTGTTTTCTGATGGACTTAGGCGGTGACCCTGTGAAAGAGCTGTTCGACCCCCAAAGGGGTCGGACCCACAGGTTGAGAACCACTGCTCTAGTCAGTAGGCGATGAAAACCAGAACTAGACTGGAAACTGTGAATGAAGATAAGGAAAAAGATGCAAGAGATGTTGTGGGGAGAGAAGTGATAAGACATGGCAACTGAGTAGGGGTGGGTGAAGGTCAAGCACGACACAGGTGATGAGAACCTGGGTGGCTCAAAGGATGGTAGTAACTTTGACTGAAACAAAAAGAGACATGGACTTGAGTTCTGCATTGCATCTGAGATGCCCATGGGACATCCAGGTGTAGATTTCCAATAGTAGGTCAATCAATAAGCATTAATTTAGAGCCTACAATGTACCAGTCACTGTCCTAAGCCCTGGGGATCCAAAGAAAGGCAAAAGAGAGGCCTTGCTCTTGAGGAGCTCAGTCTAATGGGGGAGACAATATGCAAATCATGACCTATGATGAAGATATACACAGGGTAAGGATAAACACAGGAAACAACCAACAAAGAGTAGGCACTAGAAGTAAGAAGGATTATAAAAATGGGATTTTGGCTGGGACTTGAAGGAGGCCTGGGAAACAGGGAGATGAGGAGGAAGATCATTCCAGTGGTGGGGGACAGGCAATGAGAATGCCCCGAAACAAGAGGTGGATAGTCTTGTTTGAAGAACAGCAAGGAGGCCAGTATAACTGGGTCAAAGATTACATGTAGGAGGGGTAGGGGTGAGGGGTTATATACCACGTAAGAAGACTGGAAAAGTGGTAGTCAGCTAGGGAGGGGGGAAATCAGGAAAACACTGTCACAAAAACCTAGAGAGAAAAGATTATCAAGAAGAAGAGGGTGATCAATAGTATCAAAGGCTGAAGAGGGGTCAAGAAGGACGAGGACTGAGAAAAGGGCACTGGATTTGGCAGTTAAGAGATCACTTGTAACTTTGGAGACAGCAGTTTTGGGGGAATGAGGCTGAAAGTCAGGAATTTCTCCCTAGAAATTCTCTTCCCTGCTCCCACCTCGCCATGGGTCTCCCTCATTCTAGTCTCTGCCCTCTCCAATCCATCTCCTACACAGCTGCCAAACAGTCAGAGCCAAGTCTGATCATGTCACTTCTATACTTGAAAGTTTACGTTGCTCCTTGCTGCCTCTAGGATAAAATAAAGCATCATCAGAAAGCCGTTCAGTACATGGCTCTCACCTAGCTTTCTAGACTGAATTCCCACTGGGACCCTTCACACACTCTGTTCCCTTAACGGATGATAATGAATATGACTGAGCAAAGGTGCCGCTGAGCCTGCCTGTGTGAAGACTGCGAGCCAGCCATGAGTCTTCCAAGCACAGGCCAAGAAAGCATCAAGAGGAGATGGTGGGGCATAAAGCAAGTGGAAATGGTTCAGTTCAGCCGGCATTTGTTAAAGACCTATTCTGTGTAAAGCACTATGTGTTAAGTCCTAGGGATAGACACTAAGACAAAAATGAAATAATCTGTGACCTCGAGGAGTTTCTGTTCTGCTGACAGGGATATGTTTATACAAATAAATGACTGTGGAGTCATGCCAGGAGGAGGATCAGGTACGGCTTCACTTCGGAGGTGGCACCTTTGCTGAGCCTCGAGGGAAGAGGGAAGCATTCTAAGTAGCCAGGGGAGAACAGTATGTTCCAGGTTTGGAATGCTTATTTGTATAAACATATCCCTGTCAAATGCCGGCTGAACTGAACCATTTCCACTTGCTTTATGCCCCACCATCTCCTCTCAATGCTTTCTTGGCCTGTGCTTGGAAGACTCATGGCTGGCTTGCAGTCTGCACACAGGCAGGCTCAGCGGCACCTTTGCTCAGTCATATTCATTATCATCTTTGGGCTGCTATCTACCTAAAGGAGTATTTCCACTCTTTGATATGTTTCATGAGGGAGAGCTAGGAGGGATGCTGTGAGGTGGCACATCTGTATTATGGCATGTACCTCAAAGTCCATAAAACATCCCTCACTGAGACTCCCTCCAGAAGAACAGCTACTTCTTCCAACGTCCATAATGGCCCTAATTGAAGACATTTCTTCTTTTCCGTTCTTCCCTTACAATTACACCGCGTGCCCTGCACACACTGGATACTGAAGAAGCATAAGCCGCATGGATCTTGCTCTACTTTCTGTAACTCTATCCCCCAATGAGCTAAATCTCACACCCAAATAAAAAACATTGTTATGAGATAGGAGAAGTAGAGAAGGAGAGTTAATGTCATTTCACAAAAGGGACAACTATGTTTTGACAGCCTGCTGCTACTTTTTATAATTCTTACCCTTTTTTCCTGAAAGTTTTGAAGAAGGGCTGTTTTAGTTTTAGGTCTTCCAGTGGCTGGTTGATTTTCAATTCTTAGATCATATTCATACTTCTCACCCCTGGGGCAAAGGACACATCATTGTGACTACATATACAACACAAAATCTACACTTTGGCTCTCTCTCCTGGGCTGTGAAGTTTCTATAGAATAGAGGGTATTCATTTCCAAAAATTTAACCAGTAAAACAAATAATTGCTCTTTCTCAGAAATGCATCATTACTATATAGCAAATACAAATCTATATACCTACATTTATACGTGTATATATCGATCTATCAATCTATCTATCTATATTCCCTACTGAGAAAAACACTACAGTTATACCTTAAAACACAAACAGGAAGAAAACTCAGAAAATGAAATTTTGGTTAGATGAATCGAGAATAAAAAAGAAAAATACTGAGCATCTAAGTAAAAGTAATTAAGACTATAACTCCACAAATTTGAGAGAAATAAAGTGCCATTGGAAAGGTGCTTAGAACATAATACCCTAAGTTTCTCAAAGCATTCTACTTTCAGATTTTCAAGGCAGGTGAAATTAAGATACAGGCTTTCGAGGTTGAGGAAAGATGTGAAAGCCTCTTTGATCAGCAATCAGCTCCTTCATGTGGAAAGACGAGGGGAGAGCTTACTGAATAGATGTATCTCCATCACTGGTGAGCTGAATCAAGTACTCCTCAGTCTCTATGTCACCAGGAATTGTTCCTACTTCAATCTGGACAAACTCAATTTCAGGATCAGAACAAATAGCTTCTGTTCTCCTCTTCTTTGAAAGTGTTGGGGATCCACTGTCATTGGTAACAGGGTCTTCTTTCTCTTTTCCATCAACAGAGCCAATTTCTTCCAGGCCAGCTCTGCTTAGTAATCTCCCTGAAAGAAATGACTGAGCTAAGAAAGAAACTTAAAAAATGAGTGCTTAGTAACTGAGGACAAGCCACTTGTCTCACTGTGTAAAAATTAGAATAAAAATATTAATCTGATTCACAAAACTGAGATCTGAACAATGAAATAAGTTCTGAAATGTACTGGACTTCAACTCCTGGGGTCCTGGGTACAAATCCCATTTATTTTTCTTTTTTGCTTTTTTTGGAGGGCAACTGGGGTTAAGTAACTTGCCCAAAGTCACATGTAAGTGTCTGAGGCCGGATTTGAACTCAGGTCCTCCTGACTCCAGGGCCAGTGCTCTATTCACTGCACCACCTAGCCGCCCTTACAAATCCCATTTCTAACACTTATTAGCTGTGTGGTAACAAGCAAGCCACAACTTCCAGGCCTAAGAATACTCGGAAATGAAATTCCCTGTGGTACCTCCCTCACATGGCTGTTGTGAGGTTCAAATGCTTTTGATGTGTTAGAAACCTTAGTTGTATGAATGTTGGATATCAAAAGGATGATGACAGCTATTACATTTTTACCTAAAATATCATACAAGAGAGGATGTGCAACTGTAGTAATATAAAAGATTGGCAAGTCTAGCCTTAAAAGTGCAGATTTTAGAATCTTTTAGAATCCAAATTCTTGTTAGAAATATACTTGTTTGAATTGGCAGTTCATTTTTTTGCCCCACGTTCTGATCCTAAAATAAAATCCTTCATGAAGATTTACACACACACACACACAAACACACACACACACACACACACTCTCTCTCTCTCTCTCTCTCTCTCTCTCTCTCTCATTTTGTTTTGGTTTTTTGTTTTACAAGATTAAAAACTAAAGGATGCCTCATCATGGCTCTTGATAGCTCTTCCTATCTTCCACATCAGGAGAAAGGGTGAAGGTCCACTGCTTATGCTTTGCTCCACTAACACAGAAAACATTGATGAAACTTCTCGGGCACCATTTAGCCTTTGGACACAGTCGATGTGCTCTCTTCATCCAAGAACTCTTGAGAGGTAAAAGGTACAATGACCATGTGCTGGGACTGAGGGAGGAGGGGGCAGAGAAGGAGGCAGAAGGGCAATGTGTGGACACAGACTGAGTGTTGTTGCTTTTAACTGACTCAGGTTTGAATTCCTCTATTCCTCAAACATGGACAGTTCAAATTTAGGGATCTCTAGAGACCTAGGTCATTTTTTACAGTGGTCCTGTAAGTGGCAGAATCAGGCCTAGAACTCAAGTCCTGTGATGAAAATACCAGGGTTCTTTCCACAACAGCCTGCTATGCCATGCTCCACTTTCCCTGGAATAAGAGTGGTCAGTGTTGCTCCTGCATTCAGAGTAAAACATATGCCAGACAACACAAGAGGGGCCAACTTAATTTCACTGTTATACCTAAAGAGCTGTCTTCTTTCACCCCAAATACTTCCTGGAGTTGATGGTAACAAAGTCAGTTAGATATGGAAGTATATTGTATAGGCTCAACAAATATTTGCCGATTCAGAAAACTGGACCTCCTTTCCTTTTGTTTTTTTTCTGTGTCCTTTTCTTTAAGGTCAGAACCAGTTTTTACAGTTGTTTTCTTCCCATGCAGAACATCTGGGACCTCCTTTCACCTTTAGTCATCAGGTTATAAAGCCCTCAAGTCATCTTCACCTCTTTCTTCTTCAACGCTGCTTCCTCCATTATCAGCATAGCCTCAGTAAATAAAGCAGTGTCTCTGAAAGCATCATCAATGACTAACTTTACTGCAGATTTCTTTTAACACAAGACTTTATTTTACCTGAGTAAGTGCAAACAAATGTCCCTTTGTCAATGTCATCAAGGCATCGGACTCCCCATCCTTTCTTCTCAGTTTTGAATACCTGAAGGCGCACTTGGAGACCCTGCTGGACAACTCTGTTCTGACATGTTCGTGGATCACATTTGCACAAGAGGCTGCATTCAAAAATTCTGCCATTGAAAAGTGTAACAGAAAAAAATTAATCAGACACACCCAAGAAAGACACTGATATATAACTAAGAGAAAACATCCAGGTTGGGGGGGAGCAAATATTGACACCAGTGGTAATTCTCACTGACAAACAGATGCAGGAGAACTCTGAATGCCTGCCCTTTTAGAGCTATGCTTCATTCAGACTGCAGGGGCCTAAGGAGGAGGCAGAGAGAGAGAAAAGTCATGTTATATCAAAAAGAAAAAGACACGTACATAGAAATTTTGTAGCAGAACTTTTTGGGGTAGCAAAGAACTAGCAACAAAATGGACAAATGAATTTATGGCATGGTACTGTGCTGTAAGAAATGACAAATATGACTGACTCAGAGAAACTTGGAAAGACCTGTATGAACTGAAGAATGAGGGGAACAGCACCAGGAGAACAATTTATATGAGGGTCACAGTAATGTCAAAGAAAACTTTGAAAGACCATAAAACACTTGGATCCCTGCAGTGACTCATCATGATGACAAAAGCCTAATGATGAAATATCGCACCCTGCTCCCATCCCCAAACCCTGCCATTCTGGCAGTAGTAATTGGATGTAGGTACAGAACGAGATGGTTTTCAGGCACAGCCAATGATCAGATTTGCTTCGCGTGACTATATTTATTAGGTGTAAGAGAAGGCTTCCTTTGGAAAAAAAGAAGAGTTAGTAAGGAATAAAATAACTTAAAAAAAAGAAACAAAAGAGTATCAATAAAATATTTAAAAATATACAGAAAATTATAAAGTTCAGAAAGGGACATAAACAGGGCAATTTTGTTACTATGTTTAATACACACTTTAAAAATATTTAACAGAGGTAATGGTTTCATATACAATCCTGTTTTTTATTCTTCAAATAGTGAAATGCCCATGTCTGTTAAATTCATAATAAAGGGTAAGGTCTGGACTTGTGATTCCACTGGCATATGAAACTACCAAGTGAGGAAATTCAGGTCAGCAGGACCTTTTTGAAATTTCTAGTCTTAAGAATTCTCTTGAGCACTGAAGGTTTAAATGACTTGAGAGAGTCACACAGTATGGGTAAAAGGTAGGACTTGGATTTGAGGCCAGCCCTATATCTATTATCACATACTATACCTCAAGTTCTTAATAAAAAAGAAAATTTTAAGGTAAATAAGATAAAATAAATAGGGGAGAAGGCTGGATGCCTCACATGGTATTAGAAACAAGGGAGCCAGAAAGGGGCTGCCACGAGAATTCCAGACTTCTGTTTACTCTTGATCTCAAGTGATCCGGGTACATAAGGTCTTTCTCTATCCGCTATATTTAAATTTGCAAATGCTAGCAGAAGATGACCATATTTCCAAAGTTTAGATCTTATAAAGTCTCCATATAAATTTACTAATGAGCAAAGAATTTCTAGGTGTAGGCAACTCTGGTAGTAGAGCAAAATTACCCACTTCATTAAAAAAAATCATTAAGTGTGCACTATAAAGAATGCACTATTAGGTATAAGATGAGAAAAAGGAGAAATCATTTTTAGTTGAAGAGATAGAGAAAGCAGCATCTGGGAAGGGTCTGGAAGAATGGGCACAATGGCAACAGGCATGATGAGTGTTACTGAGTATAAGTAAGTCTCTGACTTCCATTGCAAGGGCAAATTTACTGTTTACTTTTTGGTCTTTTTTTAAAGCAACGGTGCTTTGTACTATGGTCACAGACGTGTGAAGTTGTGTTGTACCTCTGAGAATCAATCAGGCAATAGACACTTAGTAAGGGCTCACTGCTACTCAGGACACAAAGACAGAGATGAAACAGTCTCTGCTGTCAAGGAGAGCACACCCTCTTGGGGAAGACAATGTGGACATATCAATATGTATGAAGAAACAAATTATACACCTCAGAAGACAAGTCACACCAGGGGATAATGAGAAAGAGTAAAGTTCTCACCAGCTCCAAACCCTCTCAACAAAATATGAATGCTTCTTACCCGCTGGGTACTGGCTGCTGCAGTCTTTTATAGCTATAGCCATGAGTAGGTTTAACACTTGACCATGCAGAACTCTCATCATAGCCCTTTGCTGTCAGCTGGAGGCATGCACATTTTTCTCTAAAAGTCGGGCGATAGGTGAAGGAAAAATATATAAGCACAAGGTCAGCAAGTGGAAAAGGACAGCAGTGAATTGGGGAGGGAAGAGGAGGAACGTACAGTAAAGGATACAAGTAGAGTTTGCATGTGCATTTGGTGCCATTACAGCACAACCCATTCCCCAAAAGCCCAGGGTCCTGGTAAAGAGGGAAAGACATGACTCCAATTTACATGTATCGTTCCAGGACTTTATTCTGCTTCTACTCCTTCATTTTGGCAGCTTAAATTTCCTGAAATTTTCAAATACATTATAACCATCTTCTCTTGAACAGGAAAGGTCTGGAATCTCTCTTGTACTTTCTGATATTAAAGCTTCTGCTTGCCAGGATGGAGGTATTACTTCCTCTAGAGATTAGGTACATCTTGTCAAATGTAAGAATGATACACAGCCACTAGAAAAACAAAGTGGTACTATACCAACCCTTCCTGAACTTCTCTAAATTTTCCTGATGAAAGTTCCATGGTACTCAAGATTGCTACCTACCACCCCTTTGAACCCTATTCCCTATAGATTAGGCCTCCATCTTCTTTAAGTGCCCAAATGAAAATATGGCTCAGATCTCTGGGCCCTGATGAGCCAATAAGCTTGTGCTGGAAAAACAAGACTTTGGTACACACCTGTAAGGTATCTTCACTAGCACATGGAAAGACTGGGCCAACAACAGCTTGACAACTAGCCATCAATATCTCTTTTTCCTTCCTTAAGTGGCTAGGGAAGGCAATCAAAAATGATTATCAGTATATAAATGTTTGTGTATATGAAAGTGGATAGGTATTATCAAGAGTATTAGATAGAAAATCAGACTTAGAATCAAGTTCAAAATTTGCAAATAACTCATTCAGTGACTTTTAGCAAGGTAAGCTCTCTGGATCTTGGTTTCCTCATTTGTAAAATGAGGAATCACAGAACTAGAGTCATCTAGAGCAATCTCTACTCAAAGAACGAATCCTATTTTTATTATCCCTGACAACCGGTAAGCCAGCCTCCTTTTATACACCTACAGCAACAAATGGACTCGTTGTTCCTCAAGGCATCTTTTTCTAGTTTTGGACAACTACAACTGTTAATAAATTTTTCCTTATGTTTAGCCAAAATCCACTTTCTATAATTCGATTCACTGGTCTTAGTTCTGTCCTTCAGGGTAAAGCAGACCAAGTCTAATCCCTTTTCCACATGATAACCTTTAAAATACTAGAAGACAGTTCTCCTTCTTCCCCCTTATTCTTTCCTTATCTTCTTCACATTAAATATCTCCAGCTCTCTCAGCAGATCCTTGTATGCTCTAGTTTCAAGTCCCCTCAACATTCAGGTTATTTACCTCCCCTGCATATACGCTAGCTTATCTATGTCCTTCCTAAAATGTGGTGCCCAGGACTGGATGCCACACTGAAGACTGGTCTAACATGAGCAGAATTTGCTCTGGAGAAAATGCTTCTGTTAACCTAAAACTGCCTTAACTTTTTTATCTACTACATGATAATGCTGACCCATGCTGAGTTTGTAGCTCACAAATTCCTAGGTTTTTTTCCCCACATGAATCAAGCAATTAAGTGATATAGTGGAAAGAATGCTAGATTTAGCGGCACAAAGACCTAAATTCAGGTCCTACCTCAGACACTTACTAGCTATGAGACTGGTCACATCCCCTAAACCTTTTTGTGTTTGTTTTCTCTTCTGTAAAATGAGGTGGCCAGACTTGATGATCTCTAAAGTCTCCTCCTTTTCTAAGGCTATAATTCTAGGACTTTGTAGCCATGTCTTCCTTATCTTGTACAGCTGATTAAAAAAAACCCCAAAGAACAAGATTTTGAATTTAGCTCTATAAAAATTCATCTTATTAGTTAATCATTCAGTCATACCAAAGCACCATGGTACATTAGAAAAGGCAGGAGAATCAGACACTGAAGATCTAGGTTCAAGTTCCAAACCTATCACATAGTAGACATGACACAAGGCAAGTCATTTAACCTCGCTAACACTCAGATTATTAATCGGTTAAAAATAGGGCAGTGATCATTCATTATATTACATATCTGAAAGGGTTGTTATGAGGAAAGCACACTAAATTTATGAAGTGCTATATGAACAGTATCTATTAAAAGTTACTTAGATCGTGTTTCTATCATCCAAGCTATAAGCTATTCCTTCCAGTTTCAAGGTATGCCCAAATTCAATGAACAAACTATCTATGCCTTCACTGAAGTCACTGATAAAAATGTCCAACAGAACAGGGCCAAGCACGGTCAGACCCTACCACAGGACTCCACGCTTACCTCTCCACAGTGATATCCATCAGCATTCTTTGGGTCTGGTGAGTCACAACCAGGTCCCTAATTGTAGTTTACATCTCTTCATCATGTCCACAAGGATTTCATAAGAGATTTAGCTAAATATGTTGCTGAAATCCAAGTATATTATGTCCATGGCACTCCTTTAATCTACTAGCCTAGCAAACACAGGAGGGACTGGACTAGAAAATCTCTGGTTAAAAGGTCACTCCAACTTTAGGCTCTATTGCTGACATATCTCTAAATAGGTAAGAACAGTTTATATATCTATTGATAATATATTTTCTTTGTTTTACATAAGCATTTGTACCTTTGTTTAAACATTTTGTGCCATTATTAAAATTAAAGCACCATTAAATCCCAACATATTTTCACTTATCTTATATTTCAAAGTGAGGATCAGGGTTCTTCAACATTTTGGTGTACTGAGCCCTACAGAAGGCAAAGACACTTACTTACACTTACTAGTAATTATCCTTTCCAACAGAAGCAGAAAAAAGCACTTCAATTCATGAACTTCCCTGCTGTGGACATTAACATCTATAGCCGTGGTTCTCAACCTTCCTAATGCCGTGACCCTTTAATACTTGTATGTGGGCGTATCTGCACGTGGGCGGACCCACCTGGAGATGGTTAGAGGAGTGGTGTCTCGGTTCCTAAGACCATCGGAAACATGTGTCGTGACCCATAGGTTGAGAACCACTGATCTATAGACTTAGTGTAAGTTACAGATAATGTCTAAAATGTGCTAATATTTGACATTACTCTAATGGTTACATAACTGTTGACTGACAACATTAGTTCTAACCTTTGAGTATAACTATCAAGTAATGAGAACAAATTCGTAAGTCATACATAACAATGTTATGTATAGCTGCAGATTCATGCACAGATATCTTTAGGTCAAAATTTACTCTTCAAAGTACTTTTCTGTAACATGTTTCCCAATTTTATATTATTCTGTTCCTGTGATCAGAAGCTTAAGAGCTTCATGTCACAAGTATACATTTCCCAAGTAAAAACAAATGGACAAATCAACCATTTTAAAATGCTTTGTAAATATCAAATAATCTGTGATACTAAATGAAGGGAAATCTCACTAAAATTTAGTCTAATTGAAGCACATCCTTGGACATGATAGCTGGAAACCATGGTACTCTTTGGCTAACAAGGTTCTTCCCCTTTATCAACCAAGAGAAGGCATCCTTGCATCTCAGGCCATCCAATAGGCCACGTGGCTCCTCAGAAGGAATTCTCCTGGGAAAAGACCTTTGGAATCCTGATTAAAATGCCTATTTTTCTACTCACATATCCATGCAGCCTTTTGAACAGTCACAAGAGTTACTAAACATGCCAGAGAAATTGTTGAGGTAGTAGGCACGTGGCCACGTCCGCCTCCGGTACTTGAAGTGTGGCAGTCTTCTGTTGTCGATTTCGTTACAGAAGGTAACAGGCACAGATTCGGTTCCGTGGCTAATATCAGAGTCAGAAACAAAAACTTCTTTCTTCACTATGTTCCTGTTCAATTGCACATAGGTATTGAAAGAAAAATTATGCAAAAATAAAAAGCTACACTCTGTCTCAAGTAGGTAACGATGTACCTCCTTAAAGTTCCTCAAACTCCTTCCACAAGGGGTTTTATAATTCACGTGGAATGCAGCACAATTAGAGTTTGTCTTTGCATGTCGCCTTTGGAAACTACTCAAGATGGGGATCATGAGTGGGTTTTCCACTCTGGAGGTGAGAGGTACGTTCGATAGACATGTATCACAGCAGATATGATTCTGATAAGACAGACGCACAGATATTATTTTCTCTTCATAATTTGAACCTTCATTTTCCAAAGTTAGAACTGCTATATCCTCTACGGTTCTGTTAAAAATAACATTAGAATGATTAGTGACACAAGTTTTTAGGGATATATCTTTAAAAGGAAAACATACATCACAGTAGTAGCTGGTGTCCTACCATACTCTGCCACTGTCACCACAAACCTAAGGCAGAACCTGAAATAACCACATTTTGTTGCATTCTGGTCTCATACAGTTGTTCCGAACTTCAGATTCTAAATCTCCAGCAGTCTAGAACCATACCTGGAACTTCTGAATGCATTAGGTTTATTACATCCCACCTGGGGAATGTCTATAAGCTCACAGAATACTGATTCAGTGAAAAGCAGTCAGACTAGCTGTTTTTCATTAGTATTCCAGGTGATCAGATTTTTCCATTTTCTCTTCAGTTATTATTACCACTACTAATAGCTGATATTTAATAGCATGTTAAGGTTTTGAAAAGAGTTTCATATCAATTATTCCTTGTAACAGTCCTGGGGGATGTTGCTATTATTATCACCCCCATTTTACAGAAGAGGAAGCTGAGCCTTAGTGAGGTTAAGTGGTTCACTAAGGATCATAGAGTGAGTCTGAGGCAAAATTCAAACCTAGGCCTTCCTGATTCTAAGCCCACTATTATCTACTACACCACCTTGTCTATCTATTGTTTGAATACTGAAGATGGTGAAAAGGCAGTAAGAAAGGAGTGAACACGATAGTTCCAAATAAGGAATGGGACCAGAGCTAAAGCTTTGTATTATCATAAAATCATATAGCTTTTCTTATCTTATGCTTTTAGTTCTGTCTCTATTCATTATAAGAGACCTAATATTTTAATTCTGCAAGCATTACAGACTAGGGACTTCTGGGAAAATGGCAAACTAGACCTAGACAAGGGAACCAGCTCACTTCCTCCTGCCTCCACCCTCTAGAACACTAAAGAGACAAACAGAGAGGTACACTGACAGAAACATGGACAGAAGATGCCCAGGCATAAGAGTAAAGACACTCAAATAAAGCCAAAACTAATGGTGAAGACTCTGAGATGGAGCAGGAGCTGTTTCTTCTGCTACTGTAACTACTCTCAGCAGTGCTTCTCCAAGAAGGAATGGAGAAGGCTGGAAGAGCACAAAGATAGCCAGAGTTGTTGCTGTTTGCTCTTTGAGGAGCCATGGCAAGACAAGGGCATCTGACTTGCCTCTGCAGCTGCTGCTCCTATGGCAGGCCCTCCACCAGCAAACTCTCTAAGGCAGTGGTTCTCAACCTTCCTAATGCCGTGACCTTTTAATACTCATATGTGGGCACATCTGCATGTGGGCGGACCCGCCTGGAGATGGATAGAGGAGCGATGTCTTCGTTCCTAAGATCATTGGAAATATGTGTTTTCCAATGGTCTTAGGCGACCCCCATAGGGGTCATGACCCACAGGCTGGAAACCACTGCTCTAAGGCCTGGTAGGAGAGAGACATTTTTGTGGCATGTGACATGGTCCAGCCTCCTCTGCCCCTAGATACTCATTCCTCTGAGTAAGCATGGCACTGCTCCCTCATGGCTCTTTTCCCATGTCCACAACCACGTTTTTGTCTCTGCTGCTGACTCTTCATCCACGCCACCCATACTAAATAGGCCCCTTTCTGTTCTTGCTCTGTCCTGTCTCCCATGAGTTAAATTATCATCTTCATGCACAGGATTCCAAGATCTATACAACCAGTCCCAGCCTCTCTGCTCAGCTGTAGTCACACATTTATTTTTTTTTTATAATACCATTATTTTTCTTTTTTTTTTAAACTTTTATTTATTTTAGTTTACATCATTCATTTCCACGAGATTTTGAGTTACAAATTTTCTCCCCATCTTTCCCCTACCCACCACCCCAAAACAGCTATCCCATTGTATAACCCCTCCCCCAATCTAGTCTCTCCTATGTCCTCCTCCATCGCCCCTCTGACTTTCCAGTAGGGCAGGATGAATCTCCCTACCACAGTACCTGTGTATCTTAAGTTCCAGTTGGATGTAGTTAATAATAATAATAATAATTATTGTATATATATATATATATATTTTTT
>CM053582.1:140432748-140458892 GCA_028627135.1 Pseudochirops cupreus
CCCCACCCTGCCTCCCCTCCATCATCCCACCTCTCATCCCCATTCCCCCTACTCTCCTGTGTGGCAAGATACCCAGTTTAGAGTTTATGTCATTCCTTCCCTAAGCCAAGTTCAGTGAGAGTAAGGTTGTGTAGTCACACATTTCTAACAGCCTCTTGGACATCTTAAACTATACACATCTCAAACTAAACATGTCCAAAACAGAACTCATTATCTTGTCCCCAAAACCTGTTTACTTGGGAACTCTGCTCTTAGTATGGAGGGCAGCCCTGTTTTTTTCAGTCAGTGTTATCCTTACATTCTCTCTCCTTTCCCTCTCATATACCTTCCCTTCTCCCTACTCATATGGCCACTTTAGTTCATGCCCTTATCCCCTTTCACCAAAACTACCATCAGCCCACTGACTGGGCTCTCTGCCTCAATGGGACACCAATCCCCCTCGCCTCATGTGCCAAAGCGCAGGTCTGATCATATTATTCTCCTTCACAATGGGAGTCACAGTAGCTCTAGAAGCCTCTGGGGTCAAACATCAACTACTCTGCTTGGCCTTGACACAACAGCTGATGTTTTAAACCCAGTGTCTTTGGCCTCTTTCCTGGTGTCATTACTTGTCTCCCTATCTTTTTAAAATGGCATTTTCTTAGGTTTTCCTTTGTTTTCCAAGAGTTTACACTCTATGTTTACACACAGTCTTAACGTTTCTTAAGTGCAGCTTCTTATGTCTGGAATCAAAGGATGAATTTAGAATATAGGCCAGACATTGGTTCTGCAAAAGGCTACTCCCTTTCATATGCAGGAAAGAGAGTTCTCATGTAATTGAGGGTTAAAGCAAAGGTACATGGAGCTAGAGCTTAAAAAGACAGTCGAAGGGATCCAGTTTAACATTCTCACTCCACAGAAGAATAAAATGAAGCCCAGAGAGGTTAAGTGACTTGCCTGACATCATAAAAATTGGAAACATCAGAGGAGAGACTGATCTCAGGTGTTCTGACTCCCCAAGTCAGTGGTCTGTCATGCCAAGAAAAGAGGAAAAAACAGAAACAAAATGACAAAAAACAAGGTAAGATAATGAAGTCAAATTAAGATTCCAGATATTTGTACAGATGCTTTGCAACATAAAAGACCAAGAAACAAAACTAATAAAAACAACACCACTTATTATACAGGCCTTTAAAGTGTTCAAAGAGTTTTAGAAATATTAGTCTTATTTGATCCTCACGATAATCCTGGAAGGTAGGTACTATTTCCCCCATTTTACAGATAAGGAAACTGAGGCAGGTGGTGGTTAAGTGACTTGCCAAGGGTCACACAGCTAGTAAGTGTACAAGGCTGGATTTGAACTCAGACCCTTCTGACTCCAGGCCCAGCCCCATTTACAGAGTCACTTAGCTGGCAGAAATACAGAACTGCAGGATGGATCCGTATCAAAAATGATAGAAGAAATACCAGAAAATAAAACAAACTGGATAGAAAGAGGGATTCTAATTAAGAAAACAAAACAACAACCAACAACTCCCCCCCCCCCCAAAGTATCACATTAAAAATGAAAGAACTCGGAGGACCTCAGCATGGAGAAATTCAAAATTCAAGTCTTCAAACATATAACTGTCACAATCCAAAATTCTAAACGTGAATAATGAATTCTTAAGAGTCAATAAAGAAAAAATAGAAAGTATCAGAGGTGATAAGAATTTTGCTTTTTTTTAAATCTTTAACTCCAGTGGAGAGAGCACAGAGTGAACTCGGGAAAACAAGCTCCAAGACTAAAGCATCGTGTGGATAAACTAATATTACTTTTTGTTATGGCCACGGACTTTAATCCTAATTTACTAAAAGCATCTAGCCATATAAACATATCTCCACTTCTGAAACAATAGTGTTGGATTAGTAGCATCATCTTAGTGAGATGGCTTAAAATACATGAGAACATGGGGGGAAAACTGGAAAATAGAAAAAAAAAACTCAAGAGGCTAAAATTTTATTTCCCTTTGAATAACTTCCTACCCAGTGTTGCACCTATGGGGTGACGCCAAGTCTTTGTTTTAATCCCATTTTGTTCTTTCTTAGTCTGGACAATCTTTACAATTCTGGTCTCCTCCAGCCACTTGGGCCTTGCTGGTTTACTGCATCCTTCTACAATGGTAAGCTAAGCTCTTTCCCACCCTTTTCTTCTACCACTACAAAACCTTTCAGCATGCACTGCAGCCTCGGCACACCCTCTGTGTCTGGGGTCCTTCCCTCCATTCTGTTTCCCTCTGCATACACTCAGCCCTCCACACTCAACTTTCTGGAGCTTTGCATGACTGATTCTTTGTTCTGGCTCAGGTTTGGTCACTTGTCAGGTGACTTGTGTAAATAACATGCTGGGGTGCTTCATTGCCTTTTTCATCTTGCCCAGACACAACGAATTATGTTTCAAAAGTAGTTTCTCTGGCATCTCTTCCAGTGTCATTATTTGTCCCTGTGATTTGTTCTCCATGAGGGGCATCAACGTTGCTGACATATACCTTTTCAACTCTGGGGCCAAAGGATGACTTTCAAGTGAACAGCAAGGAAAGAAGAAATTCTGATTGCCTTAGTTTCCAAACAGGTATTACCTGAAGGGGTGGGGAGAGAGGAGGATGCAGAGCATCATGGAATATTAAATATTGGTGTTCCAGGTCAATGACTTCCTTAACAACCATAATCTACAACTTCCCTGTGTCTCGGCTACAAATGGCAACAGGGGCATTCTTGATCTTATAACTCTGAAAGTCTTCTGACCATAGCCTTCCATTTCGTCTTCTCTTCCTAAACCTATTCATCTTCACTGAAGCGTCTACTCATTCCACCCTCCTAACTCTATTTAAAATTTGGGTCTTATAATCCAGTACGCTATTCACTGTGCCACCTAGCCGTCCCTCTACTTTAATTTTCAAGATTATTCTTTTGCACTAATTTATTTAGTTGCAGATTCAGTTCATTAAAGCTTTCTTTTCCTCTTTTGTTAATGCATGTTCTCAGAAACAATTTTTCCTCTGAAGATTCTTTTAGCTTCAAAGAAATTATGGTATGCTGTCCCATCATTATCACTGTCTTTCTATAGTTAGTTTCTGATTTTGACTTACTGACTATTCAGATGTCACTACTGTCTCCATTTGTCTTTTTCCTGTTAAAGGATATGTTTAGTATTTCTACGTTTTTACATTTATATTTTCTCTATAGTACATGGTCTATTTTTTCTTTTGTTTTTAAACTTTTTAAAATTATTTTTTCTCAATCATATGTAAAAACAATTCTTAACATTGGTTTTTTGAAAATTTGAGTTCCAAATCTTCTCCCTTCACCTTACCCCATCCTTGAGAAGGTGAGCAATTTGATATAGATTATACATGGGCAGTCATTCAAAACATATTTCCATATTAGCCATGTTGCACAAGAAAAAAAAGTTGGAGAAAAATAAGGCACAAAAAGTATGCTTTGATCTGCTTTCAGCATCCATCAGTTCTTTCTCTGGAGAGGGATAGCATTTTTCATCATAAAGTCTTTTGTACTTGTCTTGCCTCACTGTATTGTTGAGAATAGCTAAGTCATTCACAGTTGTTCATAGTATAATATTACTATTACTATACAATGTTCTGGTTCTGCTCACTTCCCTTTGCTTCATTTCATATATATGTCTTCCCAGGGTTTCCTGAAAGCATCCTGATCATCATTTCTTATGGCACAGTAATATTCCATCACAACCATACCACAACTTGTTCAGTCATTCCACAATTGATGGGCATCCCCTCAATTTCGAATTCTCTGCCACCACAAAAAAAGTTACTAGAATTATTTTTGTACATATAGGTCCTTCTTTGCTCTCTTTGGGATACCAACCTAGAAGTGGTATTGCTGTGTCAAAGGGTATGCATAGTTTTATAACTCTTTGAGCATAGTCCCAAATTGCTGGATCAGTTCACAGCTGCACCAACAACAGTCCATTAGTTTCCCAATTTTTCCACATCCCCTCTGAAAGCTGTCATTTTCCTTTTCTGTTATATTAGTCAAACTGACAATTGTGAAGTAGCACCTCAGAGAGGTTTTAATTTGCATTTCTCTAATTAAGAGTGATTTAAAGCACTTTTTATATGAAAGTAGCTTTGATTTCCTAAAGGCAGTACGTGGTTCTGAGTTTTATGCTGTTTTTCAATATTCCCATTCATAAGATGCTATCATCTTTCAGTTAAGTTGTTCTGTATTTTCCTCTTTGTTAAATTTGTCCAACTCTGACACATGAACATTTAAGTCTCAGAATTACTGTGTTACTTTCCGGGGCCTTTTTATAATTCAATTAACTCTTCTTTTATGAATTAAGAAGCTATATCATTCGACAAACAGATATTTAGTATTGATATTCGTTCAATGCTACTAGTTTCTTTAAGGATAAGGAAATTAAATTCAATTAGATTTGGTAAGAATTTGCTGCATGCCTGTCATTGGCCTAGGAGTTTAGAAATACCTGGGGTTTAATCAAAAAGCTTTTTGATCTTAACCATTGTGTCTTGTTTTTAGCATGAGTATAAAAAGGGACTATCAAATTCTCAAGCTGATCATTAGAACAAAAATGAGAAATAATTTAGTCTATCCTGCACTTGATGGGATGGTGCTCAGAAAAGGGATAGGTCTTAGATTTAAAGTTGGAAAGGGCCTTAGAGGCTATCAAATCTATCCCCCTAATTTTAGAGATGAAGGAAGTAAGGCACAGATAACGTTAAGTCAGTGTCCCAAGGTTACATAGCTAGTAAAGTATCTGAGGCAGGATCTGAACCCAGGCTTTCCTGATTCTAAGCCCAATACTTTACACCCACCTCCCTGCCACCACTTTGCTTCTTATATGGGGACCTGTCCAAGGTGACACAAGCAGTATGTAGAAGAGCCAAGACTTAAATGTAAGTCCTGTGCATCCAAACCTTGCATTCTCTCCACTATACTTGAATGCCTCTTGTGAGTATAAGTGAACGTACCTGGAAAAAAGCTGAAAGCTTATTAGAAAAATTGTCAAGGGTCACTCAGAGGCAAAAGTTACTTGTGAAGTCACAAATTAACAATAAATAGACATTTTGCCTATTTCTTTATCATGGAAAAATCAACAATGTGTTTTTAGTTATTACCCCAACACTGACATTCAAACGATGAATAGACCAATTAGAGACAACCCAACTACTCTGCTGGAGATTCCATATGACTTTCTTCCAAAATGTTTTTCTACCTGTAGGTATCTGTCAGAATGACATCCCAGTCCCAACTGGGGAGAATTAATGAGATTTCATCAAACTTTGAAGCTTGAATTTCCTTTCTCTCTCAAATTTTGCAATATCTAATTTTATGTTTCAAATGCCAATTTTATGCATCAAAAAATTTTTAGGTTATAAAAATGCCATTTCCTGAAAAAAGTTAAATCAGGGAACTTTTCCTTTAAAAAGCAAAGTTAAAAAAGAACTTACCTTCCCCAATTGGTAAATGGTCAAAAGATATGAACAGGCAATTTTCAGATGAAGAAATTAAAGCTATCTATAGTCATATGAAAAATGCTCTACATAACTACTGATTAGAGAAATGCAAATTAAAACAACTCTGAGGTACCACATCACATCTATCAGACTGGCTAACATGACAAAACAGGAAATTGATAAATGTTGGAGAAGATATGGGAAAATTGGAATGCTAATGCATTGTTGGTGGAGTTGTCAACAAATTCAACCATTCTGGAGAGCAATCTGGAACTATATCCTATAAAACTGTGTATACCCTTTGATCTAGCAATACCACTACTAGGTCTGTATCCCAAAGAGATGATAAAAAAGAGAAAAGGACACATGTATAGAAAAATATTTATAGTAGCTCTTTTTGTAGTGGCAAAGAACTGGAAATTTAGGGAATGTCCATCAATTGGGAGAATGGCTGAACAAGCTGTGGCATATGAATGTAATGGAATACTATTATTCCATAAGAAATGACAACCAAAATGGTGTCACAAAAACCTGGAAAGACTTGCATGAACTGATGCTGAGTGAAGTGAGCAGAACCGGGAGAACATTGTGCACAGTAATAGCAACACTGTGTGATGGCCAACTTTGTTAGACTTAGCTCTTCTAAGCAACGCAAGGATCTAAGACAACTCCAAAAGACTCACGATGGAAAATGCTATCCACATCCAGAGAAAGAATTATGGAGTCTGAATGCAGATCAAATCATACTATTTTCTCTTTTTAATTTGTTTTTTCTTTCTTGTGGTTTTTCCCTTTTGTTCTGATTCTTCTTTCACAACATGACTTGTGAGGATTAGAAAATATGTGCAAGATTGCAAGCAGTTGTGTTGAGGCACAGGGAAATGTTTGAGGCGCAGGAATTAGTTGGGCCACATGGAGGTCAGAGCATATAGCAATGTCCCCAGCCAGGAGATACTGCATTGCTCAAGATTCTCTTATGTGGGGTTACCTGATGTTCCTGATTGGTGTCTCCACACCCTGGGGCCTTCATATCCTTGTGATTGCACTTCTCCTGTCACAATTCTGTTCAGCTGGGCTCTGTCACGTGTGGTGTGTGGATCTGGGGTATAACATAAGCCTTGAGAGAGGGTTAGAAGGCTGCCTTAAGATCTGGCTGTAAGGCTTCCCCAGAGAGAGACCTGAATAAACCTTTTCTGTCTGCACCTCAGAGTGGTGACTCTTCTGTTCTAAAGTGCGCTAGTGCCAACTTAAGTAGGGTAAGTAACTGGTTGCCCCTGCAGGCAAGTTAGGGTACTCTGAAAGAGAACCCTGACAATGACTAATGTGCAAATATGTTTAATGATTGTACATGTATAGCCTATATCAGATTAGAACTCAAAATCTTATAAAAGTAAATGTTGAAAACTAAAAATCAATTAATTTTTCTTAACAAAAGGGAGCACTTAAGAACAAAAAAAGAACTTACCTTTAAACCAACATCAATCCACACTTTCTAGAAATCTTATTTTGCTAAAAGCAGAGCATCCAAAAATGCTTAACTTGCCTCCCTAACAATTTCATCTCTCAGGAGGGAGAGGTAGCAAACAAGGGATTGCTATTCTGCATGAAATATTCTGCTCATAAAAAGCTGGTGAGGTGAAAGTGATGGGAAGAGAAGAAGTGACTGTTAGAGAAGAAAGTGACTGTTATGTTGGAATGCATGCCAAATGAAAGGAAATCTTGGTCCAGGCAGACATATATCCCAGACTCTAGAAAAACTAATTTCAAAAGTTGAGGGAAGACAGGTATGATCCGAGGTTTAAAAACTCCCAACAACACAATTCAAAAAGAATAGGAACATCTAAAATTAAAAAAACAACTGACTAGATAATAATTCCAAAGAAAAAATATAGGGAACCAAGTAAAGAAATTAGACTAGTTGGATAGGTATCTCTCTAATAAACTCAAATTTGAAACATAGGGAAGGCAGCAGGGAATAACCAGATATACAAAAGTTTAGTGTGTTATGTTGCTGAGTAAAGAGAAATGTTAAAAGTACATTAGTAGTGGGGAGGAGCCAAGATGGCTGAGTAAAATCAGGAACTTTTCTGAGCTTCACTCCAACTACCTCCAATACCTGTAAAATATGACTCTAAAAATTTTTTAGAGCTACAGAACCCACAAAGTGACAGAGAGAAACAAATCTCCCGCTGAAGGCAGCCTGGCAGGCCGACAGGAAGGGTCCATCACACCAAGCTGGGAGCTGAGCACAGTCCCGCATGAACTGGTTCTGGCCCTGGGGTGGCCTGATCAGCAGTACAGACTGGCCAGAGCTGACTTCAGGAGAGTGAGTCACCAGCAGCTGTGGCAGTTTCCTGACTTCTCAACCCATAAATGCCAAAGAGAAAATAAAAGGTCAGTGGGGAACTCTGTTGGAACCCGGTGACAGAAGAGTATAGTCCAGCCCCTACATTCCAGAGTGAAATGTAGAGGAGGCCTGGTGGCTGCAGCTGCTGCATGGCTGCCTCCTAAGCTACTGGCCTGCAGATTGTAAAGGGACCAAGTGACCATTCAGAGGGTAATTGCTCTTGCTTTGACCTGCTTAGATCGGGGTCGCTGTCTTAGGTGGTGGTCCTGGGGTGTATGGCCAGTGTGCCAGAGCTTGGAGTGTCTATAGAGAGGGTGCCCTTCTCATAGTTCTGACAACATTTGTGAAAACTCCAGCCATTTGGGACATAGCTCACTCCACTCTGGAAGCAGAGTTTTACTGTGGCAAAGAGCTCAAAAGTCAAGTAATTGGCTGGCAAGATGAGCAAGCAGAGGAAGTGCAATCAGACCACAGAATCCTTTTTTGGAGACAAAAAGGATCAAAACATGGAACCAGAAGAAGTCAATGAAGTCAAAACTCCTGCATTAAAAGCTTCCAAAAAAATATGAATTGCTTATAGGCCATGGAGAAGCTCAAGAAGCATTTTGAAAATCAAGTAAGAGAAGGGATGGAAAAACTGGGGAGAGAAATGAGAACAATGCAAGAAAATCATGAAAAGCAAGTCAACAGCCTGCTAAGGGAGACCCCAAAAAATACTAAAGAAAATAACACCTTAAAAAGTAGACTAACTCAAAATACAAAAGAGGCCCAAAAAGCCAATGAGGAGAAGAATGCTTAAAAAGTCGAACTGCCCAGATGGAAAAGGAATTTCAAAAACTCACAGAAGAGAATAATTCCTTCCAAATTAGATTACAGCAAATGGAAGTTAATGACTCTATGAGAAATCAAGATACTACAAAACAAATCCAAACAAATGAAAAAATTGAAGGCAATGTGAAATATCTCATTGGAAAAGCCACTGACCTGGAAAATATATCCAGGAGAGAGAATTTAAAAATTATTGGACTACCTGAAAACCACCATCAAAAAAAGAGCCTAGAAATCATCCCTCAAGAAATTCTCAAGGCAAATTACCCTGATATTTTAGAACCAGAGGGCAAAATAGAAATTGAAAGAATTCATCCATCAGCTCTTGAATATGATATTCTGGAGGTCAAAGGAGCTAGGACTAAAACCAAGAATCACCTACCCAGCAAAACTGAATATAATGCTTCAGGGGAAAATATGTTCATTCAATGAAATAGAGGATTTTCAAGCATTCTTGGTGAAAAAACTAGAGCTGAACAGAAAATCTGACTTTCAAATACAAGAAGCAAGAGAAACATGAGAAAGTAAACAAGAAAAAGAAATCATAAAGAACTTATTAAAGTTGAACTATTTATATTTCTACATGGAAAAACAGTCATTGTAACTCATCATTTTCTCAGTATGAGGATAGTTGAAGGGAATATATATATATATGTATATATATATATACACACACACACACACACATACATATATGTATGTATAGGAGGGTGTATGTGTATATAATTACATCTGTGAGTGTGTATATGTGTGTATATGTATACATAGAGGGCACAGGATCAGTTGAATAGGAAGGGATGATATCTAAAAAATAAAATTAAGAGGTGAGATAGAATAGGGTTAAGTTATCTCATATAAGAGAGGCAAGAGAAAACTGTTACAATGGAGGGGAAGAGCAGGAAGGTGAAAGGGAATGGGTCAACCTTACTCTCATTAAATCTGGCTTAAGGAGGGAATAACATACATACTCATTTGGGTATCTTACCCTACAGGAAAGTAGTGGGGAAGGGAATAAGAAGGGGGATGATAGAAGGGAGGGCAGACAGGGGGAGAGGGTAGTTAGAAGCACATACTTTTGAAAAGGGATAGAGTCAAAGGAGAAAATAGAATAAGAGGGGGCAGGATAGGATGGAGTGAAGTATAGTTTGTCTTTCACAATAAAACAATTATGGAAATGATTTGGGTAACTACACATATACAACCTATATTGAATTGCTTATCTTCCCAGTGAGGGTGGGTGAGGAGGGAAGGGAAAGAATCTGGAAATTAAAAGTTTTAAAAACAAATGTTAAAAAAAATTGCTTTTACATGCAACTGGGAAATAAGATATATAGGCATTGGGGACAGAATTCCATCTTGCCCTACTAGAAAGTTAGAGGGAATATGGGGGAGTGTATTAGAGAGAGAAGATTGGGGGAAGGGGTTTTCAGTAGGCTTGCTATCTTGGAGTGAGGGGCTGGGGAAAGACAGAGGAAATTTGTAACTCAAAATCTCGTGGAAATGAATGTTGAAAACTAAAAATAAATTTTTAAAAAGTACATTAGTAATCTCAAGCAATTAGTGAATACAACTATGAGAAAAATAGAACACTAGAGAATGCTAGCATATAGTCATTTAGAAGCTAAATGTAAGATATGAGCTCATATATTTCTGATTTTGCATCAATCACCACTGTGAATATAACTGTTAATGTGAAGATAGCAAAAGCTTAAAATGGGATGAGAAAGAAGCCTGGCTTTGGGAAACTCAGTCCTCTTTCATAAAAAAAACAAAAAGCAATGGATGAACTACAAGAACACCACTTTTATATGTGCCACGTGGCCTCTGGGGATATCTACGAGCCATAGCAACCAAGGCTATAACCATCAAGCCTAGAAGCAGAGATGGTTCTGATCTGGATAACATCCGCCACACCTGCTTCTACACAGAGGGGCCACTTAGGGGCCATAAAGCTTCTGGTTGCTCACATTAATCTAGAAAATATATTATATTTTGTATACTCACAGTAACAAGCTGGGACAATGAACTAAAATGAACCAAATGATATTTAATAAAGGCAGTGTAACATGAGACTAGAGCACTGGATTTTACAGTCAGGAAGTCTGGGTTTGAATCCTGCTTCATAGTTACTAACTATGTGACCCTGGGTAAATCACGGAATCTCTCTGAGCTTCACTTTCCTCATTTGTAAGGTCTAAGGTCCCTTTAAGCTCCAGATCTACAACACTATGATTCTAACAGGAATAAGCAAAGTCTTATATTTAGGTTCAACAAATCAATTGTACAAGTACAGGATGGAGGAGACGTGGCTTGACAGAAGTTCATTTGATAAAGGCCTAGACCTTTTCATTGACTACCATCTCAAAATGAGCTAATAGTATGATGAGGCTGCTAAATAAAGATAATTTGACCTAGGCAACATTAACAGAATTACAGGATCATGAAAAATAGGAGAGAAGAGCTCCACTCTATTCTAGGCAGGTCAGCCTGCATTTATCATGCTACATTATATGTTATGTGCTACACGGTAAGGACAATGACCATCAGAAGAAGCTACAAAGGAAGACACCCAGAATGGGGAAAAGTGTGGAAATTATCTCACATATACTGACCCAGTCAAAGAACCAAGTACGTCTAACTGGGAGAAGAAAAGATTTAAGGCCAGACAAGGAAGCTGTCTTAAGATACGTTAGGACTACATACCAAAGAGGGAGTTAACTATTGTTCTAGACAGCAGATGTAAGATCAAGAGCAAGCAGAATTTGGTTAATTATAAGGAGGAACTGTGTAATAATGAAATGTACTTCAACATCAGGTACTGTGCATCACAGAAAATGATTCAGGAAGAAGCTGCATGACCACTTGTAAGGAAGGTTATAGGAGAGAATTCTGTATGGGGAGGAGACTGGCTGGGCTAGATTAGAAGATGACCTCTTGGTTCTTTTACTTAGGAAGAATTTTATGATTCTCATTTAATCACAGGGAGGGAGCTAAAGCATAGAAAGCTTCTCACCCTGAGGCTGCTTTCTCCTCAAGAGGAAAGAAAGCACTGGGTGAAAGCTTTCATAACCTACTCAAATGTTTGGTTAAATAATTAGAAAACCTTTAAAACCCTGGGGTTTTCTTAGGAATTGTTTTGATAGGCTTCATATTTCCTTTCAAATAAAGTTAAGATATTTGAATGCTTATTCTATATTTTACAAATAAAATACATTTTACAAATAAAATACTCAAAACTGACCCTCACAAATTATGTTGAGAATTTTTGTAATTTCAATATTCATATTCAACAGCTTCTTTCCCTGAAAGAATTCAAGAACATGTGCTCTACTGCCAAAATGTTATTTAGAAATGTCTCTTGACTGAGTATCAGAGCTTAGGTTCATGTGTTGTCTGACTGTAGACCAATGAACTGAGCCGGCTTCCTCCCTGCATTCTCTTCCTCCTACCGAGGAACTCTCACTAATACTGGGGGCAGCAGTAGGAAGAAGAGGTCAGAAGGGCTTAGCTGCCTGAAGCGACTTCCTGGTCCTGTACTGAGGCTACTAATGTTCTTAAGCCCTCCTGGCCTTTCTTCTACAATCTCATTTTAAGAAAGGACACAGGAAAAAAATGATTTCTCAACCAAAACCCAGAGGTGGCCATTTTAACACTTCTCACTATGCCATTAAAATAAATATAAAAAATAATAAACAAAGATATATTACGCTTAGGAATACAGAAACTAGAATAACCTTTTGTCAGAATGAGGTGACTAGCATCTGACATACAAAATGTTCAAATGTTATCTTTTAAAACCTCTGCTGGCAAAAAAAATTTATTATATGTGAAATCAACCTCCAATTCCAATTTACAACAGAATTTCTTTTTTGAGACATAAAAACCATTCATTAACCATACAAATAAATTTAATTTATATACATACACGATCAAAGCATCTTCTGCATTGGAGCCTTCATGTGATGTTGGAGGTAAAACACTTGACTTGGTCTCTTGCTCACTTTCTCTGTCAGTTATATCATTATCTATGCAAAGAATTTAAAGGTGACTAAAAATCATGCCCACATAAAAATCATTTAACTGTGATCGCTACTGAGTATCCTGAGATGTGCAACCCAAGAAAGACCTAAAGATTAGGCCCCAAAAACTTAACCACTAGACGGGAAAGGCACACAGTGGAAAAAAACCGACACAGGTTTAAAGCCAGCCTCATGCTTAATTTCAACCCACCTATGCTACAGAATACTGGGGCTAAGTATATATCCCATTCATTCTTGTAAAATCACAACATAACCTCTAGTTGCTGTTGCCATAACATCATAAAAGGCCACATCATGGAACGATGTTTCTGTAATGTCCACATTGCTCTTTGTGTATCTTCCTCTCCTAAAATGTGTTTATCTTTTATATATCCATCCCTGTATCTCCTTAGGTCTGTTCTTTTCTTTTTCTGTATCTTTCCCCTTGCATCTGTGTCTCCATTTTTTACTCATGTTCATTGCATTTATTATTTATATATTGTGCTCATTTTGAAAAGGGATGTGTGTTATGTTTCATAGTATCATACCATTTAAGTAATGGAGGGCATCTTGTTCTATTTCCTTATTTTATGTTCTTGTAGAAGGAATTTAATTCCTTTTTATGGGTATGGATTTGATTTTTCTTTTGAATCAATGGGCCCTTCAAAATAAAAATATCCTCAACTGAATTTATATAATTATGTTACACTGATCCTCTGGTACAGATTAATAATGCAGAAAAGTCAAGTAGATAAAGGAATACTTAATACGCACACATATATGTGTATAAATGCACACATATACACATATAGGTGTATGTGTGTGTGTATACACATATATACATATACATACACACATCTATTTCCATTAACAGCACGCTGCTTCATATACATACATGTATGAGGCAACATAATATAGTGGACAGAGAAGTGGCCCTGGAGTCAGGAAGACCTGGCATCATGCTTTGCCTATGACATATTTTGGCTGTGTGACCCTAGATAAATCACTTACCTCTCAGCGACTCAGGCCACTGTCTTATATTTTAAGTGCAGAGCAGGTACCAATGTGTGCGCGCACGCGCGCGCATGTGTGTGTGTGTGTGTGTGTGTGTGTGTGTGTGTGTGTGTGTGTGTGTACATACACAAATAATGCTTTATGGTTTACGAAGCACTTAAACTTAGATCATCTCATTTGATCTTCACAGTAACTCTGCGAGGTGGGTATGACAGGTATTGTCCTTACTTTACATATGAGAAAACTAAGGCTCACAGAAGTTAACATCATTTGCTCATGGCTCCATGACTAGTAAGTCCTGGGGCCAAGGTTCAAAATCAGTTCTCTTTTGATTCCACTGTAAGCATTCCTTTCTCTACACGAGATTGCCTTTCCAGTAATCCTGTGAGCAAAGAAAGTGCTTTGTAAACCTAAAAAGCCCTATATCAGTTACAATTATTATGATCAAAATGATTAATAAAGTTAAGAGTATAAGAATCTCATGTGGCACAAAAAATGCTATTAATTAAGCAGAAGAAATCAATTTAAAATAGGAGAACTGCGGACGTACTAGAAAATAATTAAGATAGTCAGAATCCCGTGTCTGTAAATAAGAATATTATCTTTTTTTCCCACATTCGTTTTTCTACAGGACACATGAAAATTTATTTTTACCTGCGAGTAAAACAGGATTTGCAGATAAGTTGTCAGAAAAGAATTTTAAACTTTCCGGCTTTTCAGTTAATAATTAAATGGGGTAGGAGCGGGTGCAATGCTTTTGTAAAATACAGTCTTTTAGTTCACTTTCATAGTAAAGTACACAGATTATATTTATGTAATTATAGGCTAGTGAGCTGTAGCTTAAGGAGTAATAAGTGCTTTAGGTCCAGTATGGGGAACCCTGAGTTCTGTTTCTGGCTCTCAGATAACTTATTATTGCCTCAAGGTCATAGCAAGTCAGTCCGCTGAGCCTCAAAAGAACAATATTTACTCACGGAGAAATAAATCAGGAAAGATTAGAATTCATTTGTGAAAGCTTTTTTTTTTAAATGAACAAACAAACATATATATATGTATATATATACATATATCTTAGATTGACAATAAGGATTTAATTACATACTTTCATTTAATTTAAAAAGTAAATTTGAATATTTTCATCTTTTAAGAAAAGTTGTACAATTTATGTTTTAAAGAAACAAAGCTGCTCTTTCCATTAGTGAAATCACACCTACCTCTTCTTGTCTCCTACGCTTTGTGGTCAATGTCTGACTGGTGGTATATAAAAACCAGCCCCTTTCCATTGAGGTTATGAATGACACTTGATCACAGCAGCTTGCTACAAAACATTACTATGAAGGGTGGTAGGGATTGGTACCCAACCTCAGAGTAGTACTACGATTGGAAATGTCTTTTCATTTCTCCAGCTAAACTAGGGTTTGTAGTCATCTGCATTTGATAAGGCAAATTATAATTTATAAGGACTTAATGGTAAAAAAAAATAAGTGCCTTTTAAAAAGTTTAGTGACCTTTGACCATGTATTCACAACACTTTGAAATAGGAGTTACAAAGGAAAATGGTTTCTGTCTATGTTGTTTCCTCTTGATGTATTCCAGGGCAGAAAAAGTTTCATTCTGTCTCTGTAACCCAGAGTCTTGCAAAATCCCTTGCAGATGGCTGGTGCTAAATAAGTGTTTGCCGAATTGAATTCAACTTAAAATGTCTGGAATTTTGATGACAATTTGCAGTTTTAATTAAAATCTGTTCAACAATTTGCATTTCCTTTACATCTGTTAACCCTTGAGCAAATTCACAATGGAAGAAAAAACTTTATGGATAATTATTTTGTTATATACAGCTTTCATATTATCTCTTCTCTAGAATCACTTTAATATAAGCCAAGTCCCTTAGAAGTCAAGTTAGCAAGAGTTAGGAAGAATGAAGAATGACACCTACACACATACACACACACACACACACACTGCTCAAATCACCCCCACCACTACCAAGAGGGAAGAGAAATAATAGCAGCATGAGACCCATAAGCCTACAGGGACAACTATGTTTATCCTGTTGAAAGAGGGTATTGTACATTACTACGGTATTTTAGAGGGAAGGTGAGGGGAAGGTGGGGGACAGGACAGTTCCTGGTGGGAACTGTATTTGTGGGAATCTTCATTTTATAAAGCAAATCATGATTTATGTGAACTCAGTAAAGTGGATCTACCATCGTACCTCTTGTTGTTTTTAGTTAACATGCCACATTAAGTTTTGGCTGACCTGCCACATACTGAGAAAATAATTAAATCACATAAATGTGTGTGTTCAAATCAAATGTACATACCGTTTATCAATACTAAAGTGTTACTTCTAACTGCTTCATTCACCAGGGTCATGGCTTGGATATATTCTGTGATAAAAAAAAGAGAAGAGGGTGGAGGCATGGGTCAGGAATGTAAAGGGCTGTTCAATTCTTGAGAAACATAACAAATGTTAAAGCATCAAGAGAATTCCTAATTCATAAAACAAAACAAACAGTGCAGGACAAAACTAAGTTTCAGAACACTGAAAGAATGCTTTTGTCAGGGCCAAACCCAGACAGTTTTAAAGATAATCTCTACACTGGATAAATGTATTGACTGTGCAAGCATAATCTGAGCTTTTCTTCCAAAAGGCCACCAGGTAAGGTTGTTTTAAATGACAATGTAATGATAAAAGCCCAGTAGTTTCAAGGGTTAAGTACCTTGTCCTCATAGCCCCAAATGCCCATAACATGTTAAAAAGTGAATGGGCCACCAAAGCAAAAATGATGAACGTAAGAAATTATTTTGTTTTTCTGCAATGGTACTGGGGATAGTTTCGTTAGAACTGGAACATCAACAGGCCACAATGGGCAGTCAACTAATTCAGCTCTTTCATTCAACTGTTCTTGATCTCAAACTCCTCCCTCATACCTTGATTTGTTGCTGAGCCATCTTTGATTTTTTGTTTGAGAGACAACAGTACATTCTGTACATGCTCAAATATCAAGTCCAGTTTTCCATCTTCTTCTAGCTCCCTCCAAAAAGCTTTTGCATCACCTGGAATACAAACATTATATCAAAACACAGTGAGTGAGTGAGTGTGTGTGCGTGCGTGCGTGCGTGTGTGTGTGTGTGTGTGTGTGTAGAGAAAATCAGAGACTTTCCCATAAAGTTCAGATGAAGAAATAAACTCCATTTTAAGAATGCATGATGTAGTATCACTGAGGTCAATGTTTCTCTGTTGCTACATGAAGAACAGAGAAAAACTAATAACAGACATAACTTAATTTTTAAAAACTACTGGCACAAACAAATCAGTCTCCTTTTGGAAAAATGATTTCAAGTTGTCAGGCGACAACATGATCATATTTTCTAGAAGGAATAAACAAAAAATATGACCAAGATAGACTGCTATTTTCAAAAGATTTGTAGAAAAGTTCACGCTCTTCCAAATTCCGGAGTTATATTATTACTCTCGCACTCCTTTACGCAGGGGGGGCGGCAGAAGAATAACTTATGGTATTTTTTATCTTTCATCCTTCGTTTCCAATGCTCATACAAAATAAAACAGGCAGGATTTCTTATACAAGGGCAGACTGCTGCATAATAGTACCTCAACTACAAAGCAAAGAGCTAACTAAGGAGTGCTGGAAACATCTCTAGAGACAATCTCTGAAAAGCTGAAAGCGGAAATCTGAAAGGTAATTAAAATGAATCGGCAAAGGCCACACCTCATAATACCATATCAAGAAGTGGTATAGGCAGGAACTTCTAAAATATTAAGCACACTTTATTTATGTCAGTATGGCACTAATCAACACAATCAAGATGTTAGGTAACAAAATGGACTAAATATTAATAGATGAATGGTTTCTGTCATAAGATAAATTTTTGTTTAATGGCCCAGTTCTCCATGTACATTAAAATTCATACTGTATTCTTCAAGTACCTTTAAATCAACAAGCATTTGCTGAGTACCCACACTGTGCTAGGGACCTGTGGATTATCCTAAGTAGTGTAAGACATACAATCCCTGTCTTCAATGAATTTATGATCTGGTTGGGAAGAATAGATATTGTCTTATAAGGATGAAAGAAAACCCATCATTTTTGTCCAGGTAGCCTATTTTCCCAGAGTCACAGAAGTACATTTCTAAGGGTACAACTACATTTACAAAGGGGAGAATTGAGGTAAATATCCAATTTACTCAAGCAAGAGATATATTTGTCTAAAAAGCTTAAGTTGCAAATGAAATGTGGTGTAAATGAACTGACCGCCTCAATTCTCCTTCAGAATATGTGTGTTCAACAAAGCATTCATTTTACCACAAACATTTTAACAAGTGGCTACATTAAGTGCAGAACACCGAATAACAATAATGAGCTATGACCAGCATTGTTGGAGGGAGCACCTGCACTGATGAGATCACAGATCCACTATACAAACCATCATAACAAGTAGGAAAGGTACCATATGTCACATCCTACAAGAACTCCTAACCAGGGGATGACTGTCTCTATGAGTACCAAAGAAGGAAGGAGCAGTCTCTATGCCCCATTCTTCTCCAATACAACTTCCATCTTTGTTCTGATGTCCCTGCAGTCTCTCCATGGTTTCCAGGTGTCCCTTAATTACCAAATCCAATGTACTTTTCTTAGCCTTCATCTCTCTTGAATTTTAGATATCATGTGACACCACAGATCACTTCTTGGCTCTCTCTACTTCTTGGCTTTGGTGACACTGCTGTTTCCTGGTTCTCCTCCTATCTACCTGTCTTATTGCTCCTTAGTCTCTTTGTTTGCTTCATCTTCCTCCTTTCTTTAAGTACAGGCATTTCTCAAGGCTCTACCTTTAAGTTCTTTTCTTCTTTCTCTATACTCACTCCCTTAGAGATCTAATCCAGTCCCATGAATTTATTTACTATCTCTATGGAGATTCCATTAAATACAACAAAATATGATGGTTCCTCCTTCCACAAAGTCTCATCCAGGGCCTCATGGTGGCATGGTGACCCTAGGTTCTCAAAGACAATCCTAGCACTGCATGAGTTCCAGCATGTTCTACCACAATGAAAAAAACTTTGAATTATGGTCTGATAATAGAACAACTCTACTTTCCAAGGGCTAGTCTAGCTAATTATAGCAAAGCACATCACCTGTAGTAGACTGGCCAGCTGATGATGAAATATTTTTGGCCAAAGCAATCCAAGCAACAAAGAAAAATAAAACCCAGTCCTCAGGGCAGCATAGCAGTGGCAGAAAAGAGAGAAAGGGACAGAGAGCACTGAGAATGACTCGGGGTTATTGTTTGTTTTCATATTGTCCACCAACTTCAATTTGACTACTAGGAAAGCCGGATCAATTTTCTCATGAGATACTCCTGGAGAAGCAGAATGACATCAATCTTATCATTCATTCTATAAACAAAACCAGAAGAAAGAAGCTCTAACTAAATGGAAGGATGGCTCTCAGGTTCTCCTTGGACTCTAAAGGAAAGAGCTGAGGAAGATGGTTGAACATACAACCAAAGGAAGTAAGAAACATCATTGCATGACATGTTGAGTCATTATATGCAACAGTATCAATGACGGATATTTGCAAAAAGACTACAAAGAAAATAAACGCAACTTATATACCAACACCAGTTTCTGAGAATGAAGATGAGAAATCTGACAAAGAACCTGTAAAGACCCTCCAAGTCAAAGTAACATATACTCTGCTATTCAGTGACTTAAATTCAAAGGTGAGAAAAGGTGAAGATGGGAAGAAACATACAGAAAAGCATGGTACAGGGAGAAGTCAAGAGAAGCTAAAGGCTTGGATATTACAAAGAAGCCTCATAGCATTTTTTTTTGGAAAAAAATTTGGTAGATGCTTAATACAGGGACCCCTAAATAAAGCCATAAATAAGATAAATTATAATGCACTTTTAACATACAACATACATAACATACCTGTTGATAATGCATACTGATATATGCATTATCTCTGTTTACAATCAGACCATTAACTCATCAGAGCTAAGATCAGCATTAGTTTAAAAAAATTATAAAAACAAGAAAAATAATGAGAAAAAGGTAGCACGCAAAAGAAATAACTGTGAATTAGATAAGTAACTGAAAGGGAAAAATCAGAAATAGAAAACATAAATGATATCCAACCGGATTATTAATTTCATCCAGATATTTAGGAGATCAAAGGAGATCAGTGGAATTAACTGCAACAACAAAGAGACCAAAAGAGCCCCAAAGCACCCAAACCAGCAAACGTCTTACACACTTGACAAACTAAGACATCTGCAAAGGGTAACGACAAGTTAGAATATATACTTGTTTACAAAATTTTGGGAAGAAGGATGATGGGCTGTTATGATTGGTACTGTCTTATAACACAGAGAAAAAATAGTGGAGGTTAAAAGCAGTTTAAAGAAAGCTTGGCAAGCTATAATGAAGAGGCAATAAGACACTAACCTGAAGAAAGACAATTGAATTAAACCAAATATATGTAAAGGCGGATTTGTAAAGGCAACAAAATCATGAGTGTTGAGGTACTATATACACACATGGCATCGAAGGTAGAAAATACATGAAAGGTATGGAAAAAAAATTAAGGACTTTGCTAATACTGAAAAAAGGGTACCTGAGAGAATATCAGTAACTACCAATCTGTATTCCTATTCTATTTCTACAAAATATTTAAGAGAGTTATCTATAGAAAAACTGAGAGAATGCATATGCAACAAGTTGGCTTCCACTCACCATGTTCAGCAATAGGACACATCCTTACTACCTCACAATTTAGTAAAAAGTTTAGAGAAGGTAGATTCCATTGTGCTTATTGTTAAGATTATATAGAACAAAACACCATCTTATAGGCTCTTTTACAATGAAGTATCTCCCATCCATAAATCAAGATCATTCAAGAGTCCCCAGAAGAGATAACAAATATTATAACTCTGTCCAATTGGCTTCCCAGGGCGGTTGTGAAGATAAAATTAAGATAATATTTATAAAAACATGTTGCAAAACCTCAACATGCCAACTTAATGCTAGTTATTATACCACTAAATAGTCCTATACCCTAAGGAGAGCAAAGACAGAGGAAAGGTCCCATAAGGAACAAGCAACTGTTCATTAACTATGACCCAGCAGTACAAACTACAGAATATGAACGCAATGGAAAATGCTGCAAGAAACAAATATAAGGAATTCAGAGAAATGGAAAGATCACATGAACTGATCCAGACAAAGGTAATAAAAACAGGACAATTGGGGTGGCTAGGTGGTGCAGTGAATAAAGCACCAGCCTTGGAGTCAGGAGGACCTGAGTTCAAATGTGACCTCAGATACTTAACACTTACTAGCCATGTGACCTTGGGCAAGTCACTTAATCCCAACTGCCCTGCCTTCCTCTCTCCAAAAAGCAAAAAACAAAAACAAACAGGACAATTAACAAGGTCTGCACAATAATGTAAAGGAAAACAGCACTAAATTACATCAGAACTCTGATCAATGCAGTGACTAACTGTGACTTCAGAAGACTGACAATGAAGCATACTCCCTCTTCTCAGAAGAGGTGGTAGATTGCAGGGCTTGTCAATGTACTGCCAATGTGTTTGCTTGTTTTGCTTGGTTGTACTTTTTTTGTTACAAGGCAGGGTGGGCCCACTGGGAAGTGATAAAAAGCATTTATAAAACTTTTTTAAAAATGTTAGCATTCTTAGAAATAAAAGCATTTTAATAGAGGACAAAGTATTAAGGCAGAGTGACAAATCTCTGATTATAGAACTAACATCTTTAAAAACTACTTTTTTTTCCACAAGGTTTCCAGGCTAGATCAGGAAATAAAATAGATGGAAGAATATCTGGAATTTTTCCAGGGAAGAGAGATTCACAGAGGAGGTAACACCTGAATTCACATTTAAAGAAAGACAAGGATTCTTGTCTTGTCTTTTCTTGTCCACTCCAAGGGGTGGAGCCAAGGAAGGAATGTGTTCTAACCACAAGCGCCAGGTGGGTTATGAATCTGTTTATTTTCCTTCTGGTAGGAAATGGAGCATCAAGGCCTAAAAAATGGCATTTGTGAGGGTAAGACTGGGAAGGCATTTGAAAACCCGATTGTGGAGGACTATAAATTCTTAGTTAAGAAATTTGTATTTCATCCTACAGGCAATGGAGAATCACTAAAGAATTCTAAGCAAGGGAAGAAATAGGTGAAGGTATTGGTCAAGACAAGTACCAAATATCCCAAAAATTCAAAATATTTTTTAAGAGACAGAAAATAAATGCTTACTGATGTGGGGGTCATTTCGGAATCTGGTATCTGTGTGTGTTCTGTCAGACTATTGATAGCCAAGATAAAAATAAAGATAAAACTAGGAGAATAAAAATGAGAAAAAGGTATATTAATGTAATTAACATAACAACTCTAATTTGGCTAATTTCATACCAAAAATGAGAAATGGCTGGAGGAAAGACCATTGACATTAACTACAAAAATGTTGTATATTAGTTCATAAGATCATAGCTTTAGAGTATGAGTCCAACCCCTTCATTTCATAGATAAAGAAGCCAAAGTACAGAAGAGTTATGTGACCTACCTAAGATCACTTAAATAAAGAAGCTGAGCCAGGACTTGAACTTAACACTAGAGGAGCTGCCTCTAACAATGATGCCTCAAGGGCCTAAAAACCACTTTAGTTAGCGGACACATGACTTTTCAAACCGAAAGAAAGGCAACCAAGGGTGACATCAGTTAGAAGGTAAGCTGGTTTGTAAAGTCTCAAAGAGAAGGCTGATGGAAGATTAAGTAGTTTTATTTGTACTTATGAACAGATTATTACCCCACAAAACAGTAAGAAGTAAAGGAAGGGCAAAACAAAGTTTACAGAAACCTTGCCTGAAAAAACAAACATCAAAGCAGTCTTGAGGACATTTAAGGATGAAACTGGAAGGCTAACAGAGAAAAGATTGATCTACATTTTTGTGACAAGCTTTTTTCATTACCAAGGACAATGAAACCACAACATTTGGACTTAAAGTAGAGGAAACAGAAATGGCATTCAAATAAAAAAAAAGATGGGAACAGAAGCTGTCCTTAGGTCTAACAGTCTGCAGACGATTTTGAGAGATCATTTGTCAAGGTATCTCAAAGAAGCGAAGATAACAAAGGGATAGGTAAAAACCTCTTAAACTGTATTATTAATATCAAAAAGGGAGCAAGGAGAACATCAATAATTACTAACCCATATACAGTATCTATTTCTCCATCTATATAAAATCACAGTAGACATATAGATCAAAGACATCCCTGATCAGAGTATTAGAAGAGAAGAGGTTGGATTTTCTAAGTGATACTCCACAGAAGATCAATCTTTATTATCATACAATTGACAGAAATATATAGAGAATGCACCTCACTGTTTGCCAACATTAAAAAAGAAAATATGTGATTTGGCGGAACAAAATGCTCCTTTAAAAGCTCTCCTCCAACAAAGTGTTTCTCACATACTGCAACATTGTACAAGATTACTTTAAAGATAAAACAATAAAGATAACCTTAATTGGCAACCTTCATTACTAATATCAAGTCATACAATTAGTGGAAGCATGCTTGTCAATTGGTATGAGAAATGACAATGAGCTTCTCTGAAGATGGTGATGCTGTCAAGAAGTTCCTTTTGGCAGGTGACACTGTGCTTAATGCATCTGGATCTGGAACACAGTGGAGCCTCCCAAACAATACAAAAATCAAGAGTCTGGTATGACCACCCACAAAGGAAAAACAAAGCAGAACAAGCTGATAAAGAATTCGTATGTTTCAGACTATAATAGAGACTGAAAACCTCTACAACAAGAGTTCTTAAGCTGGGGTTTATGGCCCACTTGGTCTGTGAATAGATATCAGGGGATCCATCAACTTCAAAAATTAAAAAACAAATTACATCTTTATTTTCACTAACTTCTGAGTGAATTTAATTATGAAGGTAGGCAAAAAAAAAAATTCTAAGGGGGCCGGGCCAGTCATTCCTTCATTTCCACGGAAGGCTGCGCTCCTTTGAAGAACCTGCTCCTCCCTCCACCCTCCCCAGTCCCTTCCCCCACTCTTCTCCTTTCAAGCTTCTTTTTGTGGGTTGATTTCCCCATTAGACTGAGGAAAGTTTGATTTGATTGTCTGTCCTGTTCGTATTTGTATCCCCTGTGCTTAGCACAGTGCCTAGTAAGAGTTAACAAATGTTGGCTGATTCACTTGGTAATTGGTTGGATATTGGGTAAGAGGGAAGGGTCAAATCAAGGCAGCAAGGTGGCACAGTGAATAAAGCCATAGACCTTGAATCAGCAAGACCTGAATTCAAATTTGACCTCAGATATGTCCTAGCAGTGTGACCCTGGGCAAGTCACTTTACCTTTGTCTGTCTCCGTTTCTTCATTTGCAAAAAGAAGATAATAATTGCACCTATCTCCCAGGGTTACTGTGAGGATCAAACGAAATATTTGTAAAGCACTTTGTAAACCTTAAAGCTCCATATAAAAGCTTGCTGATACTGTTATTATCCTTATCACTATAATTATGTATGACTCTGAGGTTACAAATCAATACCCGTGGAGCCCTCAAAAGGAAAAAAAAAGGGTAGTTCAGAAGCTTTATAGTTTTAGGTTAGAAGACAACGGATTTTGTTTTAGATGGATTTTACTTTGGACTCCCTGAACATAAGGTCTTCAAGCAAAGTCTGGATAACCACTTTTAATCAGGTATACCATGTTGGGGATTCCTTTTGTTTAGCTGGACTATGGAAGCACTGAGGTCTGTTTCAACTCTCAAATTCTTTGATTTTATGATTCAGGCTTTTGACAATGCATGATAGAGTTTAAGTGAGAAATTATGGATTACAAAGGAGTGTATATATTGAAGACATGTATGGACATGAAACCTGAATCTCATGATAGAAGATGCCTGAGCAAGAGCATGGGCAGAAGAGAGGCTCTAGGACAGACTCCTAGGGAAAACCATGCTAAGGGGATAAATTATATTCATAGCAATGTTATCTGTAATAGCAAAAAACCATAAATCACTCAGGCATCAAATAATTGGGGAAAGGCCTGTGCATGTGAATGCAATAACGGCTCCTATTTACACAGCACTCACTATGTGCAAAAGCACTTTGTAAAACATTTTACGTATATGACCTAACCTGATTTTCACAATAACCTTAGGGAGAAGCACTATTACCTCCACTTTACAGATGAAGAAGGTGAAGGCTAAAGGAGATTAAATGACTTTGCCTAGAGTCCCACAGCTATTATGGGTCTGAAGTGGATCTGAACTCAGATCTTCCTGATTACAAGTCCAACATTCCATCTCCTAGCGGCCTACAAGCAGTGCAGTTTAGTAAACGGAGAGCAGGACTCTGAGTCAAAAAGACCTAGGTCTACATTTCCACTTCTGACAGTTGTGTAAATCTAAGAAACTCTTAAGATTCTAAGCAGAGTGGCTACTGACTTGGTAGAGGAATTTCCTCCTGAAGAGTTACTTACACCAAAAAAAATCACAGCTCTGATTAAAAAAAAAAATCAATTAAATGGAACCTTTTTCTGCCTTTAGAATTAACAAGGGTAAAGAATATAATATAGGAAGACAGATGAATAAAGAGTAAAGGAAGCAAAATCATAAACACACTGACTAAAACAATAAATAACTACATCAACAAAATCTAGAAAAATAGAATGGTTTTGTTACTATTTTATCAAAGTTAATATATCTTAATAATGGATTTAAAATTTTATCTGGATAGTTGTTTTTTGCTGATGATTACTAAGTATAAGGATTCTTTTAAAAAGTAAATGACTAACAAACAGAAATCATATGATTATGCTCAACAGATGCTGAAAAGTTTTTGACAAAACATAGCACCCATTCCTCTATTATAAATACTAGAGAACACAGGAATAAGGGGAGAGTACCTTAAAATTATCTATCTAAAATGACCAACAAACATTATCTGTAATGGGGATAAGATAGAAGCCTTCCCAATAAGATCAGGGATGAAGTAAGAATTCCCAACATCACCACTACTACTCAATATTGTACTAGAAATGTTAGCTATAGCAAAGAGAAGAAAAAGAAATCGAAGGAATCAGAATAGACAAAGAAGAAATAAAACTATCACTCTTTGCAGATGATATGATGGTATACTTAGAGAATCCTAGAGAATCAACTAAAAAAGTCACTTGAAATAATTAACAACTTTAGCAAAGGTGCAGGATTGTTATGGGAATCTGAAGATCTTCCCTGCCCCTAGGCCCTTTGCTAAAGTGTCTACGTGACTGAGGACCCTTGGATATTTGAAAGTATACTCTGTTCCCTAATAGGCTGAATGTGGTCACGTGGAGCCTGTGGCGCCAGGCTTGTTTTCCAGGAATGCCCGTGCCTTGTAGCTTTGTGATTGGGCAGTGGGTCTAGA
>CM053582.1:140459392-140479770 GCA_028627135.1 Pseudochirops cupreus
ATGTAATGGTCAGGCGCTGGAAGCCGTCTGCTGATCTGTTTTTCTGTTTGTTTGTAACTTCTGTTTGTATTCTCTGAAGTTCAGGGTGCTGACTTTTCCCCCTGAACTAGGTAAATGGTATTTGATTGATTAAAGTAAGATTGTTAACCCATTTTGAGTTGCTTTCCTTTAGAAAAGCAGATCTAAGAACCTGTGCTAGCAGCTGCCCTAGGTATGCTAGGGTGCTTGCTGATACAAGGATATAAGATAAACCCACATAAACCATCAGCATTTCTTTATATAAACAACAAAGCCCAACAGCAAGACACAGAAAGAGAAATTCCATTTAAAATAACTGTAAACAATATAAAATACTTGGAAGTCTACCTGCTAAGACAAACAAATCCAGGAACTATAAGAACACAATTAAAAAACATTTTTGGCTTTTGGCTTTCAGAGTGGGATCATGGTGGTGGCAAGAATAAGTGCCTCACTAAAGGCAGCAAAAAAGGAGCCAAGAAGAAAGTGGTTGAGTCAAATTGGCTAAGATGACAAAACAGGAAAATGACAAATGCTGGAGAGGATGTGGAAAAATTGGAACACTAATGCACTGTTGGTGGAGTTGTGAACTGATACAAACATTCTGGAGAGCAATCTGGAACTATGCCCAAAGGGCTATAAATAATTGCATACCTTTTGACCCAGCAATACCACTTTTGGGGTTATATCCCAAAGAGATCACAAAAGTGGGAAAAGGACCCTTATGTACAAGGATATTTATAGCAGCTCTCTTTGTGGTGGCAAAAAACTGGAAATATAAGGGTTGCCCATCAATTGGGGAATGGCTGAACAAGTTGTGGTATATGAATGTAATGGAATACTATTGTGCTATAAGAAATGGGAAGGAGATGGACTTCGTAATACCTGGAGAGGCTTATACAAATTGATGCTGAGTGAGAAGAGCAGAACCAGGAAAAATTTGTACACAATGACAGACACATCGTATGCGTGATGACCAACCTTCACGAACTGGACTCTTCTCAGCAACGCACAGTTATAAGACAACTCTACAAGTCTCAGGATGGAAGGAGATATCTGCATTCAGAGAAAGATCTAGAAAGACTAGAGTTTAAATGGAGCCTGAAGCAATACATGCTATTGTTCTTTCTCATGTTTGATTTTGTTTCTTTTTTCCCATTGTCCACTCATTGGTTACAACCCTTCTATACAACCAGACTATTGTACAATGTGAAAGCATGTGTAGATCCTATACATGATTGCACGCCACCATGGGGGAGAGGGCAAAGGGAGGGGAGAAAATCTGAAACTCAAGGGATTGTGGAACTGAATCTTGTAAACTAAAAGTAAATATCAAAAGTCATTGAAAAAAAAAGAAGAAAGTGGTTGATCCATTTTCGAAGGATTGGTATGATGTAAAAGCATCAGCTATGTTCAACCTTCGAAATATTGGCAAGACACTGGTTACAAGGACTCAAGGAACAAAAATTGCCTCTGATGGTGTCAAGGGTTGAGTTTTTGAAGTGAGCCTTGATAATCTGCAGAATGAGGTTGCTTTTTGTAAGTTCAAGTTAATTACTGAAGATGTTCAGGGTAAAAATTGTTTGACTAATGGACCTTATCTGGGACAAGATGTGCTCCATGGTCAAGAAGTGGCAGACCATGATCGAAGCCTAAGATGATGTAAAAACTACTGATGGGTACTTGCTCCACCTCTTTTGTGTTGGTTTTACCAAAAAGCACAACAACCAGATCCATAAGACCTCTTATGCCCAGCACCAACAGATCCGTCAAATTCAAAAGAAAATGATGGAAATCATGACCCGAGAGGTGCAGACAAATGACTTGAAAGAATCTGTCAATAAATTGATTTCAGACAGCATTGGAAAAGACATGGAAAAGGCTTGTCAGTCCATTTACCCTCTCCATGATGTATTTGTCTGAAAAGTCAAGATATTCAAGAAGTCCAAATTTGAATTGGAAAAGCTAATGGAGCTGCATGGTGAAGGTGGTGGTTCTGGAAAACCTTCAGCAGATGAAACGGGCACAAAAGTAGAAAGGGCTGATGGCTATGAACCACCAGTTCAAGAATCTGTCTAAAATAAGAACTTTTGAAGGGTGAAAAATAAAAATTTACCATTGTGGGAAAAAAACCATTTTTGGCACAAATAAAGTCAGATCTAAGCAACTGGAAAAATATCAATTGCTCATGGGTAGGCTGAGCCAATATAATAAAAATAACAATTCTGCCCAAACAAATTTACTTATTTAGTGCCATACCAAACTACCTATAAATATTTGATTGAGCTAGAAAAATAACAACAAAATCCATCTGGAAGAACAAAAGGTCAAGAATATCAAGGGAATTAATGAAAAAAAAATATGAAAGAAAGTAGCCTAGCAAAACTAGATCTCAAACTATATTATAAAGCAGTAATCATTCAAACTATCTGGTATTGGCTAAGAAATAGAATGATGAATCAGTGGAATAGACTAGGTACACAAGATATAGTAGTTAATCACTTACAGTAACCTAGTTTTTGATAAACCCAAAGCCTTTCGGATAAGAATTCACTATCTGACAAAAACTGCTGGGAAAACTGGAAAATAATGAGACACAAACTAGGTATAGACCAATATCTCACACTGTATACTAAGATAAGATCAAAATGAGGGCATGATTGAGACAAAGAGGGTCACACCATAAGCATATTAGAAGAGCAAGTCTACCTGTCAGATCTATGGGGAAAGGAAGAATTCATGACCGAACAAGAGATAGAGAACATTATGAAATATAAAATAAATAATTTTGATTATATTATATTTAAAAAGGTTTGCATAAACAAAGCCAATGCAATCTCGATGAGAAGGGAAGCAGAAAGCTGTGAAACAATTTTTATAGCCACTGTCTCTGATGAAGGCCTCATTTCTAAAATATATAAAGAACTGGGTCAAATTTATAAGCATACATGTCATTCCCCAATTAATAAATGGTCAAAGGATATGAACAGGCAATTTTCAGATGAAAAAGTGCTCAAAATCGCTTTTGATTAGAGAAATTAAAATTAAAACAACTCTGTGGTACCACGTCACCCATATCAAATTGGTTAATAAGACAAAAAAGGAAAATGATAAATATTGGAAAGAATGTGGGAAAATTGGGACACCAATGCAATGCTGGCGGAGTTGTCAACCGATTCAACCATTCTGGAGAGCAATTTGGAAATTACCTTTTGCACAAGCAATACCACTACTAGATCTGTATCCCAAAGAGATCATAAAAAAGGGAAATGGCCCTATATGTGCAAAAATATTTATAGCAGCCCTTTTCCTGGTGGCAAAATATTGGCAGCTGAAGGGATGCCCATCAACTGGGGAATGGCTGAACAAGCTGTATATGAATAGAATGGAATACTATTATGTAATAAGAAATGATGAACAGTCAGATTTCAGAAAAACCTGGAAAGACTTGTATGAACTGATACAAAGCAAAATGGGCAGTATAAAGAAAATATTGTACACAGGATCAGCAACACTGTGTGGTGATCAATGATGAATGACTCAGCTCTTCTCAGCAACACAATGATCCAAGACAAGTACAAAGGACTCATGAAAGATAATGTTACCAATATCCAGATAAAGAACTGACGGATTCTGAATGCAGATCAAAGCATATTCTTTTCATTTACTTTATTCTTTTTTTTTCCTTTTGATCTGTTTCTTCTTTCAGAACTGTGACTAAGATGGAAATATATTTTACATCACAGCACATGGATAACCTCTATCAAACTGCCTACCAGTTTTGGAAGAGGGGAGGGAGAGGGAGAAAAACTTGGAACTCAAAATCTTTTAAAAATGAATACTAAAAATTGTCTTGATGCGTAATTGGGGAAAAAAAATATTATTTTAAAAACAAACACAAAAAAAGACTAAAAAACCCCAAAGGTCTCAAAGAGCTCACTCCAAGGTAAGAGATTGTTCTAGGACACTTTATTAGTCCTAAGTCTATTTTCCCCTTTCCTGATGCTTTTAGGAATGATAGACTCATGCTTCTAGCCAACAATAACCTAAAAACATTTTCCTACAGTTCTCTTTACTTGTGATAGCCATTTATGTCAGGAAGGATTAAGAGACTATTTCTGAACAACTGTCAATCCTGTTAAGATCGTTCATTGAAGAACTAGCCATAATATGATGGCATCATTTATCACTCCCTTCTTCTGGCTTGAGGAAAGAAGTGGCAGATGTTGAAAAAAGTAATTTAGACATAAATCAAGTCCTATTTAAGATTTGTAGTCATCAACACAGTGACTTTCATTTGAAAGATTCCATTGGAAGTGTCAGTTTATTTCATTAGGATATTCTGAGAGAATACTTACAAAATATATGCTATGCTATGTACCTTGTCTTTGTCCTTCATTTTCAAAGAGGACCATGACATCAGGGAAATGATGACATGACTTTCAGTTGACTTTGATTTGAGTGAGGGCTGTGCAAAGTCACCAGCCTCACTTTCTCCTCCAGAGCCATCTGGGTCCAGTGGCCAGATGTTCATCAGGACGACTGGAGATGGCCCAGGATGCCATGGGAGACCCTGGTCCCTTTAGGCTAAGGCCTTTTCAGGTTCTCACTTTGAGTAAGGTAACGCCCATTCAGTGAGTAGGCCTCTTTAAGAAGTGACTCAAGGGATGGTCCCTTTAATTAGAAAAAAAAGAAGAAAAAAAATCAAGCTGGGAAGGGAAGACCCTCAGGCTTGAAGTTCCAAAGAAAAACATTTACCATAGACATTCACTCTAAGGCAGGAAGGTCTAAAATACATCCATTAAGTAGAGCTGGGAAGGGACATATTGTGGTCCAATCTATGAGCTTCAGGGAGAAATGGGTTTAACGTTTTGAGAAAGGAAGGAAGGAAGGCAAGAAGCGAGGCTGTCTTTGTATTCCTAGCATAGTGACTAGCAAATGGTAAGCACCTAGTACTGTTTGTTTACTGACCAATTAAAATGAATATATATGACCACACTATTAGCCACTCTGGTGAGAGGGGGAGAATGCATCTATGTGATGCCTAGTATGTGCCAGGCATTCTGCTAAGTACTTTATACATAATATAATAAGTATAGTAATAATGATAGCTAACATTAAGTGTTTATTTTGTGCTAGCACTGTGCTAAGCACTTTACAAGTATCTCATCTGATCTCATCTACAACCTTGGGAGATAGGTGCTCTTATCACCATTTTACAGTTGCGGTAACTAAGGCAGACAGAAGTTAAGGGATTTGTCCAGGGTCACACAGCTTTTGAGGCTGAATCTGAATTCAGGTCTTCCTGACTCTGATTACTTAAAAGTATTAAAAAAAAAAAGCCTTTGTTAACAGTGCGTAACAGCCATCTAATTTAGAATGGTCATTTTCAGCCAACAAAGACTGTGTGCCTGGCACATAGTAGGCACTTATTAAATGTTTATTGTATCACTTTGTTTCATACTGTATTGTATTCTAACTAGAGATACCAAGCCATTAAGATGGTTGATGGTAGGAGTTCCACAAGCTGAAATCATATATGCTTTCAAAAACATTCTGAAAGTTTTTTCTAATGAGTAAGTTAATCATTTTATTCCACTTACCATTTCTGTCTTCCATTTTTTGCAGCAGCTACTGAAGCACGTTAAACTCTTGAGGATGAGATTTACAGGGGTATCAGAGGAAACATTGACTATAATTGGAAAACATAACTAGTATCCAACTTTGACTCCTATATTCCCTCCTCCGAGGCACAGGCAGTCATTAGGCAACATTTCTCTCTTATTTATCCTACTTTGGATCCAACGCCTTTTGATAAACTCAGTCTGGTTAGTTTTCAGACTGGAAATCATGATAAAAGGAACTATCAGAGGTGACTAATATTCAAACTTCATGTTGGGTTCTTCAAGTTACACTTAAAAGTCTTGATCAGAATGTGGGCAAATTCACGATGAAAACATTTTCATTCTTTGCATCCATGAATCAGTAAAACACTCTATATGGAAAACAAGGAAAAAGAGTACACATTTGAAAAATGCAGAGCTGATAAATGATTTTTAAAAGGTATTTATAATAAAAGTCACAGAATCACAGTACACTTTGGAATTCCTAAAATAAGTTCTCACCTGGGTTACTCATACCTGAAACTACTGAAGTATAATTTTTAAACAAAAAATTTTGTCCCAATGACTCTTTTTTTATAGGAGATAGTAATTAAATAGGTTTGTTTCACTTAAACCTTTAGTTGGTTTGATTTCCTTTTATAATCATTCAAATGAGTAAATATATAGTTATTTGATCACAGAATGTTTAAGATAAAACTTATACACAAACCAGGTCTTTTTCATTGAAATCTACAGTAAACCACAGGATGTTAGATGTTGTAGGGATATTTTAGAGATGATTCAGTCCAATTCCAAATGAGGAATACTCATGATGCCAGCTGCATGGCTAATTTTCCCTTTTTTAAAAGAAATCAACAATGTCAGTTTTAACACAGTAAAGTATTTTTCTAATCTTTAAATATTCATTTGCCATTTTATTTAATTTTCAAAGATGGCTATTCAACTTCAAGAATACCAAAAGGAATTTTTGCCCCAAAATGTATAGCGCCCTTAAATTCTGACATCTAAGAATTGGCAGGTTACTCTAGCAGACAGTGCATCCAACTTGGAATCAGCAGAACTGAGTAAAAATTCTATCTAGATACTAACTAGTTACGTTACTATAGACAAGCTATTATATTCTCAAAGTTTCAGTTGCATCTGTAAGATGAGTAAGGATACTTTCAATAAATACAATACAGGTCTTGTCCAAAGGACAACACCATAAGGAACTATGAAAATGAACATTATTATTTAACCTGTAGTTCTAGGTCAAATAGAAAAATGCAATGCGTTTATAGAATATAATTAAGGGTCAAAACAATTTTGTTTAAATTTTTGATGGGCTTCCAACTCGAAGCCAACAACTCTCTTAAGTTCAAAACCTTTTTTTCAACACCAAAGACGTTAAATAACCAAGCAAGAAATAAAATCTGGCAATTTTCTGTTCTGGCCCCCACTGCTATACTTAATGGCAGAAACATACCTATAAGAAAAAGCAAGGTTACTTAGGTTTTACTAGTGGATCATCCTTTCCAGAGTTAAGAAAGAACTATTATTTCTTGTATTTATTATCTTAAACCAAAAGGACTAGATTGAAGAACACGTCAAAGGACCAAGCACATTCTTTAAACATCAATCAATGCTCCTGGTCCAAACACCAGACCAGAACAGGTCATGCCTTTTTAGAGGTGTCATTCCTTCCACCACTATTGGGGCATATAAATTGAGTTATCTCTCTCCTAGGGGCTCCTACTATTTAGAAGGCTGCTTCCCTTTGACAACAGTTAAAAAGGAAAATGTATTCTTTTTGCTCCATAGCTTTTCTTTGTGGGGAGTGAAGATGAACCACAGAGGTCTAGATCTGCAAATGATGGCTTTACAAGTTTGGTGTAAAGACACTTAGGTTGATAAAGCAAGCCTGGGTTGGTGGAAAGAAGCAGGAGTTCGCCTGGCCCTAGACCACAAAGCTCCCTTTTGGTTTCGACAAGCGCAACGCTTGGTTTCAGCACCCCTGGGGCCCGCAGCTGCGAGCACGGCTTCAGAGGAACAAGGCGCAGCCTCTCGCCACAAGTGGGCTCAATCCAGACTGCGGGAGTGGGGGAGAAGGGTGTCAGCGGGACCCATGCGCCTCTGAACGGGCCGGCGCAGGGACCGGAAGACCTCCGTTTGGCCCACATGCCCGCGAGTCGGCCGGCTGGATCCGGCTTTTTCCCCGGCCAGTGGATCTCTCCCCGGTTCCTCCCGTTACAGCCGCAAGCGGCGTGACCCCGTGGGCGGGCAGTGCGGAAGGAAGGACGACTCCGCAATTCCGGAACGGAGAAGTCTTTCCGCCGCCGGGTCGATCAAGGTGTCTAATCTGGACACCTCCTTCTGACCTGCGGCCTGGCTCCCGGCCCATCCGCGGGGCGCCGGGCGTAGCTCCCACCACCCTCCTGTACACCTCCACCGGGAGGCTTCCTCGGCCTTTTTTTTTTCCAAATACCCGCCGAATACCTACAATCGCTAGATTCCCGCCTCACCGGGAACGGAACACGCGCTTCCGAGCATCCCCGGGTATCCCTAAGGCTAAAACCGAAGTGGGCGGAGTTTGGATCTTCCAGCCCGCGCAGCCAAGTGAAGCGGCCATTGGTTGCTCTTTCGTTTGCCACACCCCTCAACAGGTTTCGTACGGGCTTCGGAAGCCAGCGGAAGGCTACGGTCATCCGCCGACCTGGCTCCCAAGTGTACGCTCGCTCCTCGGCGCCTGATTGGCTGAGTCCAGTCTCAGATTGTCTCGCGCTCCGGAGTTAAGCCAATGGAATCAACCGCAGTCGGGTAGCCGGCATCCTTGCAGCCGTGGCGCCGTGGATCCCTCCGGTAGGTGTGTGGCTGCCATCTTGTGTGTGGCATTGCCCTGGGTGCAAGGGGGTGGGGTGCTCGGGAGTTGGGGCCGGCAGAGGAAAGGTCTTCCTCACTACCGTCCCCTCCTTCCTGTTAGAAGGGTTATCCCGAGTTTCTCATCATAGGAGGGAGAAGAGAGAAGGCGAGGGAGTTGTGGCCGTGATGGAGAGCCACCACTAATCTTTAGTTCGTCCGTTTGTTTTTGTTTTGTTTTGTTGGGGGGGGGGAGGGTGGCGGATCTCAGTTTCGTTGGGCCTTGACCTTGACCCTGACCCGGCTGATGGGCATCCATATCGGGGAGATGCTTACACAGTCTACGGGCCGGCTTGCCTCGGGTTGGCCTTCCCGATTCCCGTCGTCATGGTAATAGGGAGGTGGAAACGAGGGAGACTTTGTTTGCTTGCATAGTCATTTTTGAGAGCTCTAGAATTGGCTTTTGACCGTAATCTTGCTTGACATCGTCCCAAGTGGGTACTGGGTTCTGACATCTTAATCAATTGCCTTCCTTACGATAAAGGCTTCCATCCAACAAATGGTCCTCACATGCCCTCCAGCTCCCAGTCACCAAACTACCTTTTCCTCCTTACCGAGGGATGAATGCCCAGGAGATTGGGATGTTTTGAGTCATCCACCTCCTTGAATTTGCTGTTCTCGCTGCCCTGATGCCCTGTAAATCTCAAGCCAGGGGGAGGAATTAATGCAACAGGAGCTTGGACTGTGGATGATTTGTATACAGTGACAAGGCTTGTGCTATGTATGGGTTAGGTTTTAGGTGTCACTTGACTTAACTTTTAAGATCTAAGGTGTTCCTTTTTTCCTTAGAAACTTCCCGTACTTCTGAGCTCTTTTCCCCCAAGCACCATTAAAAAATTATGAGGTTGATTTGTATCAAGGACACACATATATAAATATAACTATGAAGTCAACAACCAGGCTATTGAAAGTCTTCATTGTGCTGTTCTTAGTTTTGGCATCCTGGCGGTGGAGGTGAAGATAACTATCTTATTGCATTGAGTTAAGCTTTCAATTATTCAAGGCTAGCCAATGATCCAGCTGTATGATGGGTTTTGGTGACAAGGACATCAGAGGAATCAAACAGCTGTAATAATAATGAAGGAAATTATAAATTCTATCCCGTGGTTGTTAAAGGACTTAAGTTTCAAGAAGTCTTTGTTCAGATTTGAATAATATGCAGGAATGCAATGATGAATTTGGGGAGGATTGAGAGAAAATTTAGTTTATTTGCAGTGTTTTATCAGTAATGGATATTGTTGAGTAACAGGATACTGGAGTGCATTGCTCTAAGTTGTAGATAAAACTTTTAAGTGAATATATGCTTTTAATTGATTTCTCACCTATTGAAATTGTGACTACTTGAATGTATTTGCTTAGGGTGCATTCATATGAATCAAGTAGATTTCACAATCAGTTGTGTTTTTGAATGATTATTTTATTAGTAAAATTGATACCACTGAGGTGCTATCTAGGATTTTATCATTCACTTCTTTCCCAGAGTAAACATCCCCCTTCCCCCAGCAAACTTTGAACTTTGGTACCACTTGAAAAATCTGTAAGCCAGTACTTACATGAGTGCCTTAATTTAAGTTCTTGAAACAACATTGAATCAGGAGTCAGGAGACTTATTCTAGTCACAGCCCTACCACTAGCTTCACCGTACTAAATCATCTTTTAGGGCTTGTTTCCTAATAGGTAAAATAATTTAATTATTGTGAGCACCAAGATCCCTTAGAGTTATTTAGCACATGCTTTCGATCCACTGTCCTAACACACCACTGGATTTGACAAGACAGGGCATAAGGGTAGTCTTTGTAATTCTGTAAGTTTCAGCTCTCAATAGTATGCTTCTTTACCTCTATGAAGAGCCATTGATAATGAATACTCTGACAGACATAATGAGCCATTAGAAACAGGTATTCACTAAAGTGGTATATTTGGTACAATTTTTACAAAACATTCCCCCACCAAATCTTTGACATGCTTTTAGACCACCAGTACATACAGAGTCTAGGGCAGGGGTGGAGAATCTGGGGCCTCGAGACCACTTTCAACCCTCTAGGTCCTCAAGTGTGGCCCTTTGACTGAATCCACACTTCACAGAACAAATCCACTTAATAAAAGGATTTGTTCTGTAAAACTTGGACTTAATCAGAAGGCCACACTGAGGACCTAGAAGGCCACAAGTGCTCTTGAGGTCCTAGGTTCCCCACCCCTGGTCTAGGGGAAGATGGGCTCAGGCTTAGAGCACACATGTGGCAAAGGGGTAACCCACAGATCTTGGAAGTCCATTTGCTAGAGTCCTCAAGATATGCCCCTTAAGTTTGGTCTAACTTTTCTGTTGGGCTCTGTGTAGAGCCTGGAATTTGCCTTCCCTCCTCTTGACTTTGGCTCCGGATGTATACAATTGCTGTCAGATCTTACAATCCTGAGGATGTGCTAGCATTAGTTGAAAAGTGCAAATCCTCCGCCCTTCCAAAGTCCACAACATCTTCCTGTCATAAGCAGGCAGGAGGAGATTAAGGCAGTTCCTTCTAAGAGGCATGATCAAATCCCTGAACCAGTCAGAATGACTTATCATACCGTAGGAAATAGCCAGGCCTTGTTTACTCCTAGTGAAGATATTTTCTTACCTATTTATGGATTCTAGGCGTGGCATCCTGTCACTTACTTTTAGTGGGGTGAGGGAATTGTCTAGGCCAACCTATATCCTTACCCAGTCATCATATCCCATGATTCTTTGCCTTGAGTCTGTTCTTTTTATAGCTTTTTTGTTAGTACCACTTAAAGGCAAATGAAGGCAGCTAGGTGGTACAATGGATAGAGTGCCAGGCCTAGAATCAGGAAAACTCTAGCCTCAAATATTTACTAGTGGTGTGACCCTGGCCAAGTCACTTAACCCTGTTTGCCTCAGTTTCCTTATCTGTAAAATGAGCTGGAGAAGGAAATGGCAGACCACTGTAGAATCTTTGAGAAAACCTCAAATGGGGTCACAAAGAGTCAAACACAACTAAAAAATGACAGAACAATAATAACAAAGGCAAAGGACTCTAATTACTATAATATACAAACAAGTTTGTATCACTGATTTTCATTTTTATTAGTTAAATACAAGTATTTAAAATCATTACATGAATATTTTTTGCTTTAAAGAACGTATTTTGATTTAGTAATTATGGGTACCTGTCACTACCTTTCTTACATAAACTATATGATCAGTAAAGGTTTAAACTGAAAATGAATTATGAACGTGGATAATGGGATTCACTTGTATTTTGACCAAATAGGATTTGATATTTACTTTTTATATCCACTCAGCAAAGTAAATTATCACACAGTATACATTTTTAAAACTTTATTTTATACTTATTCTTTTATTATTGCTTTTCTGTCCCTAAAGGAAAAGAATTCTACTCAGAAACATCATGGTTTTCCACAAATTCAGAAAAATGTTCTCATATATGTAGTGAAGAGTTTTTCATCAACATAGGTAATTAAATCTAAAGGGGTTGCTTTAAAAAAGTAGTTAAAATATTAGAGAAAGGAAGGGAATAAACATTTATTTAGTGCCTGCTGTATGCCAGGCACTGTTAAGTGCTTTACAAATATATCATTTGATCTGAACAACTCCATGAAGTTGGTGCTATTATTCCCATTTTATAGGAGTGAGGAAACTGAGGCAGACAGGTGAATTGACTTGCCCAGGGTCACATAGCTAGTAAGTATCTGGGGTTGGATTTAAATTTAGGTCTTCCTGAGTCCAGACTAAGTGCTTTATCCACTGGGTCACCTAGCTGCCTAAAGCAAAATAGAGGAAATTACATCTATTTCCATATGGGGGGAAAATGCCATAATTTTTTTTATTGTTACCCCTATATGTGATATATGTGTACATATGTGTATATATACATATAGAATTTTTCTTTTTTAGAAAGGAAAATATTGCTAGCATTAGAATTTTCCCACATAGCCCAGTGGGGTTTTATTGTTTTAAACAGTTGGGATGATTATATTTCATAAACCAAATTCATGTGAGTTTATCCATTTTAACTGTTAATTACTCCAGAGTATCAATAACCTTAAATTAAATGGAATAACTTTTTTTATGCTAGATGTGTGATTTTATTGATTTAAGGAACTAATTTCCCATCAAAGAAATTCACTTTGCTGGTACAGATCTGTAATTGTCCTGCAACTTACTTATATTAATTAAGGATCTTGAAATGTTTACCCAAATGTCTATAAAGTCTGAGGGGTAGTGGCACTCCCGCTCTTCCTTCCCCTCCCCCCAGGCCATTATCCTTGGCAAAAAAGGGCCACTATCAGTACCAGTGAACACTGACCATCTGCCCTGAAAAACCCAGGTACACCCAAAGCCCTAGAAATAGGAGCCTTCTTTACACTGCCAGTCCTAATTTTAACTAGGTCTTCTCCAACTTTGGGGGAGAAGCCATTGGAACGCAAGAGAGCAGCTTTCTTGAAGGTGCTTCAGTTTCTTCTTCCACAACAACTGTAACTACCAAAACCTAGAAAAAATTCCTCCACCACAGCTTTTGCTATAGTCTTATGACTCAGCATCAAAAAGGGATATGGTTTTATTGAAGAAAATGACACTAAAAAAGATGGATTTTCCTCTTCTTTGACTCCGTAAGTAAGCGCTTCTTCTACGGTGGGTTTCATTGTGACTGAATGTGGGGTTGTTGAAAAATTTGGCAACAGTAAAAGGTTTCAGAACTCCAAATGACTAAAAATAATTAATTCAAAATCAAATGGGTAATGAATCCAAGGTGTTTCTGGCAGGGCTTGCCCATGTTATACTGTGTGACTTCCCTGCAGCCTTGGTTCTGAACACGCCAGGTGCACACTTAGCACTGTGCATGCCATCACACCATGCAGTGCCAGTGAATGCTCCTGGGAAAACCTCTGCTCAGACTTGAGGCTGTTGTCTTTACTAAATGGTAAAAATTATATGTATACCAAAGAATTGTTTATTTCTTTATGATTTATTATCAGTAAATTTTTGATTTCATACCTATTTTATATACCTATATGCCTGAGGTTGCATAAAAATTTCTCGGGCAAAAAGAGGTTTTCTCTGATTCCAGGTTCAGTGCTCTATCTACTGCACCACTTAACTGCACCCATATATTTTAAGTTCGATATGTTTGTAATCCTTTAAGTCAATTTTTTTTCTGTGGGAACAAATTCTGAAGTTACTAATTCAAATAAGCGTTCCAACAAATTTGCTTTGGATTCAGAAGCTAAACCCAGAATTTAGGAATAAAGTGAATTTTTCCATCTTAAAAGTAAAAAAGTCTACAGAAAGATCTCAATGTATCTATTGTAAAGATAGTTCTGTAAAGATACTGCAGCTAGGTTGCACAGTGAATAGAGCACTGGCCCTGGAGTCAGGAGGACCTGAGTTTAAATCCGGCCTCAGACACTTGACATTTACTAGCTGTGTGACCTTGGGCAAGTCACTCAATCCCAATTGCCCTGCCTTCCCCCTCTCCAAAAAAACCAAGCAAAACAAAGGAATCCAAGAAGCTGAGCACATCTGCTAAGGTGTTTTTTAGTACTGCCTGGCCCATATATGACCATTCCTGTTCTTGTCCAATTCAACCCTTCTTTTTCCTGGGGGATTACAGCCTAGAAAGCCCAGTCTGAAAGAGATACAGCAGTTTTCTTAGCACCAGAAGAGCTCCTCCACCGTCTGCGTTGCTACTGACATTGAATGGTGTTATCTTACGAATTTTGCCTTTATTTTTATATTTATATATAAATATTAAATACATTTATTGTATAAAGTATTCTGCTTTTAGGTTAAACAGTGGGAGTGCCACTACCCCTCAGACTTTATAGACATTTGGGTAAACATTTCAAGATCCTTAATTAATATAAGTAAGTTGCAGGACAATTACAGATCTGTACCGGCAAAGGGAATTTCTTTGATGGGAAATTAGTTCCTTACATCAATAATATATTATAATATTATATCAAGTATAAATATTTATGTATTATATTATATTTGCCTCTATTTTTATAACAATAAAATCTGAGAATATAATAATAAAATTTGAGAATATGATTTTTAGAATGAGAATAGTTAGAAATAAGATTTTATTAGAAATAAGATTGTATTCATACACAGCCTTTTGGTCATACATTTATTGTATAAAGTATTCTGCTTTTAGGTTAAACAGCAGACATTAAGTTAAACACTTTTCAAATGGGACTTCTGGTGTTGAAACAGAGCTGTTGCTTTTTAGATTAAAGATGCTTCTTAAGCTAGGATTCAAGCAAGCACAAGTCGTCTGATGTGAAATCCAGTGGAGATGGAGAGGGGCAGGACAGCAGGAAAGGTGTCCCAGCTATCAATCAGTTGCCAAATATCAGTCAAGCACTTAGTGCTGACTCTCATGTTCACTACTTAGTATTAGAGCTCTGGGGTACCTGCCAAGCTTTCTGTGCCTCTTGCCCCTTGCTTCCTTCCCTTCAAGGGTGCTATTGCTGTGTTCCTTTATTTGAAGTTGGTGTGGGTGTACACTAAATGAATAAATAGCCTGTAACCTCTCTTCTTCTCTATTCCCATCCTGTTTAGTGAGGCTTTTCTCCTTTATTCTCTTCTTATTATGTTTCTGTTAAGATTCTTACACAAATACACTTGCATATACAGTCTTTCATCAGATTGGTAGAAAGTAGTGAACCAGGTCAAGTTAACATCAATGTACACAGTACATTGGATCATCTTCTAGACCCTGCATCAACCCCACAGTGTAAATAGGCCAGGATGTTCAGTTCCTCCAGTTCCTCCTTCAGTTCCTCACTCTTTTTAAAATTTAATTTCATTATTTGTTTCGATTGACAAGCATTTATTTTTTCTTCTTTATACCTCTTTCTCCTCACCCTCCATTGAATAAGAAAAAAAAGGAAAACTATCATTTGTGCATAGTCAAAGTAAATTCATTGGTTATGTCCAAAAATCTATCTCATTCTGCATCTTGCATTCTGCAACTGTCTGTCAAAAGGTGCTTCATTGATCCTGTGAATTGTGGTTTGGCCAGATTTCTCAAGCCTTTCAAAGTTGTCTTTATACTGTAAATGTATAAATTGTTCTCTTGGTTCTGTTCTCATTGTTCTGCATCAGTTCATACAGGTCTTCCCAATTTTCTCTGAATTCATGTATTTAATTCCTTATGGCACGACAATATTTCATTATGTTCATAAGCCGTAATTTGCATAGCCATTCCTTAATAGATGGATACTTCTTTTGACACCCCTTTAGTTTTCAGATTTTGTTTTTACTACTACATAATGAACTGCCATAAATATTTTGGTACATATGAGCCCTTTTCCTACTTCTTCAATCTCTTTGGCCTTTAGGTATAGTAGTGCTTTTTACTGGGTCAAAGGATATACAAAGTTTAGTGATTTGGGGGTAGAGTTTCAAAATGCTTTCCAGAAGAGCAGCTAGGTAGCAAACTGGATAGGGCATGCTGAACTTGCCACCAGGAAGACCTGTGTTCCAATAATGCCTCAGACACTTCCTAGCTGTGTGTGACCCTAGGAGCACTTAACCTTTATCTTAGTTTCCTCAAGTATAAAATGAAGGTAATAAAAGCACCTATCTCACAGGATTATTGTGAAGATCAAATGAGATCAAATACTTGAGGTGCTTTTCAATCCGTAAGGCACTCTGTAAACGCTAGGTATAATCATAATAATAATAATAATTCATATTTCTGCTTTAATTTCTATTTTCCTGAAATCCCACCAACAATTGGCATTTTACTTTTTTGACATTTTTGCCAGCCTGATGGATGTTATGTAGTAATAATCATCGTAGCTAACATATATCACTTACTATGTTTCGGGCAAGGTGCCAAGTGCTTTACCATTATCATCCCTTTTGAACCTCACAACAATCGTGGGAGGCAGGGGCTAGTATGATTCCCTTTTTACAGATAAAGGAACTGACAAGGATTAAATGGTTTGCCCAGAGTCACATGGCTAGCTAGTGTCTTGAGGCTTGATTTGAGCTTGGCTCTTCCGATTCCTGGCATAGTGCTCTATCTGCTGTGCTGCCTAGTTTCCCCTTGAAGCTAAGAGTTACTTTGACTTGTATTTCTGTAATTATTATTGACTTGGAAAAACTTTTTCTCACAAAGTTGTTGATAGTTTGGATTGGATTTCTTCCTTGGAACATTATGTGTTCATATCCTTTGATCACTTATAGTTTCCTTCCCAGCCATTCTTAGCAAAAGTATCAATTTGGGAATTTTTCACTCATGAAAAAGCAGTGTGGCAGACGCTGGTATCCAGGGCAGCCTCAGCTGGCTTCCATATGAGTGGTGCTCCATTCTCAGATCCAGCTTTCCTCAGTGCCCCACTGAAGGCAATATGTCTGTCCACCTAAGTCCCTGAGAGGCCATCAGGAGGGGAAAAGTCAGTGGCTTCTGCCAAGGGTCATCATTTGTTTAGTGTCACTTTTCATGTTCTGACTACTCTCTTTAAAAAAAAAATATCCACGCTCTTGCTCTTTCACTGCAGTGTGTAAAATACTCACTTGTAAAGTTTGTGTAGGCCATTTAATGATGAAATTTAACAGGAATAAATTTAAAGTTCTAAATTTAGGCCCATGTTGTCCAAACACATTGCACTAGTACAAGATTCTTATATATCTAGGAATTTTAGTTGACCGTAAGCTAAAATATAAACCAATAGTGTAATGGGTTGCTTAAAAAAAAAGCTAACATTCTTAGACTGAATTAATAGTAGTTTAGTGTCTAGGATCCAGGAGATAATAGTCTCACAGTACTTTATGTAGATTATATCATATTTGGAAGCATTTCCAATGGATCATTATTTGGGGGCATTACATTTTAAGAGTACTTCTGGTAAAGTCCAGGTTTGATGTTTCATTGTGCCATTGAAATGACTTTGAGTTTTCAAAAACAGTCTCCATGGAACTTAGGACTAACAGATCCTAAGAATATAGAAAAACTTCAAATACATTGTTCCAGAATCTGCCAGCCTAACTTTAGATAGTATCATCACTATATTGAATAAAGGGTCATGAATTTTTTTGGTCACAAACATTTTACATTTTATTTTTCAGTCTGAGTTTAACAAACACCAGATAAAATGTGTATTTCTACATACAGAAATGGAGCAGAAAAAAGATTGTACAGGAAACTGTGAGTCTCTATTGTATACACCTTGTTTAAGTATATAACAACTAATCTTGAAAATCTACTGAGTGATCTGAGCTGTTGAAGGAAATCCCCGCGTAGAAGAAATCACAGATCTTTAAAGTATTTTAGGAAGTGTACTAACATATTACAAAGCATTTAAAGGGGAATGCCAGAGATTATTTGATTTTTAGGCCATGTCATGGCTAAAGGAACTGGAATAGTTTAACCTCAAGGAGTAAAGAATAAGGCATGGGAGAAAATCTAATCATTATCTTCCACTATATGAAGGATTGTCACATGAGAACAGTGAAGCAACATTCACTTGGACTTAGGAAGATCTAATCATATAAATCATTTTTAAAATATCAGTGATTAGCATGAAAGAGATTAGATTTAACTTTGGCACTGAAGATAGGAACCAGAACCAGGGGGTAGAAGTTTATAGGACAGATTCGAGCTTGATATCAAGAACAACTGCCTTACCATTAGAAGTGTCTAAAAGGGAATGGGTTGCCTTGGGAGAAAGTATTTTCCTCATTACTGAAAATATTCAAGGAGAGCCAGAGTGACTGTATCATAAGTATGAGACACTGTGGTATGATAGCAAGCATTTCAATTCAGAAGACCTAAGTCTCAAACTATTCTTTCTGTTACTGGTTATTATTATTCTGTGCCATAACTTTTCATAGAGGATATCCTCAGGAAAAAATTTTTGGTGTCTGATTTTTAAAAATTCTCAGTTGGTAACATTTATCAGTGGAGCTAATGCTACCAACACTGCGCTTGCTTTTTTTGTTTTAATTTTTAAGAGGTTTTTAAAATTGATTTTTGTCACAATTTCACATTTATTTCTGATTAAACCTCCCTTCCTGTGCTATGTAGTGAGCCATTTTTTGTAACCAAGATTAAAAAAATAAAGAGGAAAAAAAATTTCAGTAAAACCATCCAATAGATCAGCCATGTTTGGTAGTATAAGTAATGTTACTCTCTCCATACCTGTCTCATATAGTTCATTTCTTCCTTTAATAATGAAGCTTAAGCACCAACTTCTTCATGACTCCTTTCATGATCCCTCCAACTGCTAGTGGCTTCTCTTCTAAACTACTTCATGTACAACTACTTTGTATATATTTATGTTTATTAACTTTATATTTTGTGTGTATACGTTTTTGTATGTATTTCTTGTCTCCCCCATTAGAATGTAAGTTTGTTGCAAGTAGGGATTGTTTCATTCTTAGTATAACTACATACCCATATTAGCACATAGTAGGCACTAAAATACTTGTCAGTTGATTGATATTAAATATTTTGCAACCATAATCCCTTACTTCCTGCAAAGATGGAAGACAGGTACATCTCAGATCTTGGTCATTATAATTATGTGTCAATATACTTCATTTTATTCTTACATTGTTTTGATCATTGTGTTCATTATTTCTCCAGTATGACTCGCTTGACTTTGTATTAGTTCACCTAAGTTTTCCAATTATTCTCTCAATTTTTCATATTTGTCACATCTTACTTTTAAAAGAGTTATCTTCCTCTACACTCATGTATCACACATCTTATTTAGTCATTTCTCATTGCCAACAAGGCATTTTTCATAGACAGTTTTACTAAAAGGACAGTTTGGGAAAATGAGTATTTTTCTTTTATGTAAATTGGTGATATGACTAAAGAATGGTTTCATCACCATGTGCGTAATAGAAACTAAACATAATTCATTTTTTTTTTATCTAGAGAATTTCACACTTTACCCCAAAATGTCAAGGCAGTCACATTTTAACTTGGGCATTTCTCTGTTCTACTTTTAAAAATTAGTTCCTTTAAGTAGTATAGGCATATGAATATATGAAGTGTATCCATGCATACAGACACACACACACACTCAAATATACATATACATATATTTTTATATGTACCTAATTAATTTATATTGAGCCTAAATAGTTTTACACCTGGGGAAGGGAGGAAAGGGGAGAGAAATGAATCATTCTTCAGTACAAGTTTTTCCTTTCTCTGCTTCTTCTCAGCCCCTTCCAAAAAATGTTCCATAATTTATTCATTTAACAATTATCCATTAAGCACCTAATATATGGGAGACACTGATCTAAACTCTGGCAATACTGGGAAAAGATAGAAGATGGTGGCGTAGCAGCAGCAACATATCGCAGCTCTCACGTAGCCACCCCAAAATACCCATAAAACAGGACTCTAAACCAATCCTAGAACTCCAAAACGCACACAAAGATACTTCCCACTAAAGTCAGCTCAGCTACGAGGAACCATATCAGCACTGGGAACCGAAACCAGCCTGCCCTGAAGCCACGGCTGTGCCCCGGGGCGGCTGGATGGGAGGAGCCCAGGAGCCTCTCAGGTGAGCGGATTAGCAGCAGCTGCGAGTGGGGATTGTGAAAGGGGGAGATAAGCAGTCCAGCCGAAAGGCCTCCAGAGCAGAAAAGCGAAAGGCAGAGGTTTTGCACCCGCCTCCCCTTTGTAGCTTCCCACCCGCGGCCTGCAGACAGCAGGGGGACTTAGAGATTGTTCTCAGGCCAGTGCTCTCGCGTTGAGTGGCCTGGATCCAGATCGCCGTCTTGGGCCTTGGTCTTGGAGTCTTCATTATCCAGTCTGCCGGAAGTATTTAGGAAGACTCTTAGCATCTTTC
>CM053582.1:140480270-140499793 GCA_028627135.1 Pseudochirops cupreus
TGTTGCTGCTTCTACGCCGCCATCTTGGCTCCGCCCCCGAAGTAAATTAATTTGTGAAAAATTGTCATTTTTATTATATTGGCTCAACCTGTCCATGAGCAATTGGTATTTTTCCAATTGTTCAGATCTATGTTTCTATGAAAATTGTTTTGTAATTGTGTTCATATATAGTACCTAGGTTCGTCTTGGCAGGTAGAATTCCAATTCTATATTGTCTGTTGTTATTTTAAGTGGAATTTCTGTGTCTCTTGCTGCTGGGCTTCATTAGTTATATATAGAAATCTTGATGATTTATGTGGGTTTATTTTATATTATTATTTCTTTTTAGTTGATTCTTTAGGATTGTCTAAGTGTACCATCATATCATCTGCAAAGAGTGATAGTTTTGTGTCCTCCTTTCTTGTTCTAATTCAATTTCTTTTTCTGCTCTTACTGCTTTCACTAATGTTTCTAGTACAATATGAACAATATCAGTTGTAATGGTCATCCTTGCTTCACCCCTGATCTTGTTGCGAATGCTTTTAGCTAATCCCCATTACAGGTAGTGCTTGCTGATGGCTCTAAACAGAGGTTATTTATCCTTTAAAGGAACTCCCCGTTTGTCCCCGTGCTGTCTGGTATTTTTGGTAGGAGTGGGCGCTGCCTTGTCAGAAGTTCTGCAGTCGTTGGGATAATCGTATGACTACTGTTGGTTTTCTTATTGATATTTTATATTGATACATTTTCTTCTGTTTTTTTAATCTTTTGACATTGTTTTATGGTTTCTTGCAGTTTTATGGAATCATTATTTTCCACTTGCCCAATCCTTATTTTTAAGGAATTATTTTTTTCAGTGAGCTTTTGCATCTTTTTCCATTTGGCCAGTTCTGTTTTTTAAGGAGTTATTATGCTGATAGTTTTTCTAATATTGAACCAGCCATGCATTACTGGTATAAATCCCACCTAGTCATAGTATATGATACTTGGGATATATTGTTGTGATCTCCTTCCTCATATTTTATTTAAAATTTTTTGCATCAGTATTCATTAGGGAAATTGGTCTGTAGTTTTCTTTCTCTGTTATAGATCTTCCTGATTTAGGTGCCAGTATCATATTTGTGTCATAAAAGGTATTTGGTTGGGCTTCCTCTTTACATGTTTTCCCAAATAGTTTATATAATATTGGAATTAATTATTCTTTAAATGTTTGGCAGAATTCACTTATGAACCCATCTGGCCCTGGGTTTTTTTTTCTTTTTTCTTTTTTCTTTTTTTGTATTTTTCTTTTTTAAATTTTTAAAATTTTTTAAAATTGATTTGTTTGTTTACTTTTAGTTTACAAGATTCAGTTCCAGAATCCCTTGAGTTTCAAATTTTCTCCCCTCCCTTTCCCCCCCGCCCACCCATGGCAGCATGCAGTCAAGTATAGGATCTGCAAGTACTTTCACATTGGACATTAGTCTGGTCGTATAGAAGGGTTATGACTAGATGGAGTGAACACTGGGAAAAAAGAAACAAATTTTTTCTTAGGGAGTTCATTTATGGCTTGTTCAATTTCTTTTCCTAAAATGGGAGTATTTAAGTATTCTGTTTCATCTTCTGTTAATTTGGGGAATTTATTATTTTTAAAAAATATTCATCGACTTCACTTAGATTATCAGATTTATTGGCATATAATTGGGTAAAATAGTTCCTAATAATTACTTTAATTTCCTCTTCATTAGTGATGAATTCTCCCTTTTCATTTTTGATACTGGTAAGTTGATTTTCTTCTTTTTTAAAAAATCAAATTAACGAATGGTTTATCTATTTTATTGGTATTTTTCATAACACCATCTTCTAGTTTTATATATTAGTTCATTATTTTTAAACTTTCATTTTTATTCACCTCTTCTTTGATATTCAGGACTTCTATTTTAGTGTTTAATTTGTTCTTTTTCTAGATTTTTTTAGCTGCATGCCCAACTTATTGATCTTCTGTTTCTCCCTTTTATTGATGTATGCATTTAGAGATATAAATTTTCCCCTAAGTGTTTCTTGGGCTGCATCCTACAAATTTTGGAATATTGTCTCGTTATTGTCATTCTCTTCAATTAAATTACTGATTATTTCTATGATTTCTTCTTTGAACCACTCATTCTTTAGGATGAGATTGTTTAATTTCCAGCTAACTATTAATCTGTGTTTCCACAGTCCTTTATTAAATGTTATTTTATTGTATTGTGGTCTAAGAAGAGTACATTTAGTATTTCTTCTTTTCTGCATTTGCTTGTCAGCTTCTTATGCCCTAATACGTGGTCAGTTTTTGTGAAGGTTGTGTGGGGTATGGGGACCCCAAAAAATCTCCTACCCAAGAAAACTCAAAAGTCAGAGGTATCTTGCGGAAGGAACAGGAAATTTTATTCTCTTCCCCTACAGGAAGAGGGAGGTCATCTCCATGGAGGGGAACGAGGAGATGAGACATGTTACAAAAGACAGAACAAGAATTTATACCCAAGGCAGTCAAGTCCCCTCCCCTCCCCACCCCACCCCTTCCCTTCTCCCATTGGCTGGGAGGTAAGCTCTCAGTCTTGGCTCAAAATCTAACCCTATGGTGGATAACAAAGAAGTCCACCACTATCTCCTATTGGCTGGGAGGTGGGACAGGAAGCCAATGTGTTATTCATGTCTTTATTTGGTAACCACCAAAGCAAGGGAGGGGAAAAGATCACTAGCCAGGGTGGAGGTCAAAAACTCCTGAAAAAGGGCCTAATGCTTTTAAGGGTGTGGTATACAAGGGTGGAGGTCTAAAACTCCTGAAAGGGGCCTAATGCTGATGACAGCAAGGGAAGGGGGGGAAGGGTCCTAGGTTGTATAAACCCAGGACTCAGGTCTGTCCAGTCTCAGAAAAATCTCTCTGGTTTCCAGATAGTTTGTCTCCCTTCTCATTCTGAGGAGTCTTCACAGAGGGTGCAGAGAGTGTACCCCACGCAAGGTGCTATGGACAGCTGAGAAAAATATATATTCCTTTCTATTCCCATTCACTTTTTTTTCCAGAGGTCTGTCATATCTAACTTTTCTAAGATTCTGTTCATTTCCTTAACTTCTTATTTATTTTATGGTTATAGTTATCTAGTCCTTGTAGGAGAAGGTTGAGGTCCCTCACTTGTATAGTATTATTTTCAGTTTCTTCCTGTTACTCATTTAACTTTTCCTTTAAGAATTTGAATGCTACAAGGAACAGAGCACCTGCCCTGTTGTCGGCAGGACCTGAGTTCAAATCTAATCTCAGATGCTTAACATTAACACTTACTAGCGTATGACCTTGGGCAAATCACTTAATCCCAACTGCCCTGCCCACCCTCTTCCAAAAAAAAAAAAAATAAAAATAAAGAGTTTGAATGCTATGCCATTTGGTGTATATTTTTAGTACTGACATTACTTCATCTTCTATGGTTCCTTTTAGAATGGAACTTCTCTTACCTCTTTTAATTAGGTCTGTTGTTGGTTTTACTTTGTCTGGGATCATAATTTCTGCCCCTGCCTTTTTTATTTTAGCTGATGCATAATAGATTCTGCTCCAGGCCCATATTTTAACTGTGTGTGTCTCTCTATTTCAAGTATGTTTGTTGTAAACAACATATTGTTGGATTCTGATTTCTTTTTTTTTTTAAGTTGTGTTTTGTTTTGTTTTGTTTTTTGCTTTTTGGAGGGGGGAGTGCAGGGCAGTTGGGGCTAAGTGACCTGCCTGTCACATGGCTAGTAAGTGTTAAGTGTCTGAGGCCATATTTGAACTCAGGTCCTCTTGACTCCAAGGCCAGTGCCCTATTCACTGTGCCACCTACCCGCCCCTGGGTTCTGATTTCTAATCCATTCAAATCCTTCAGTTTTTTGGGGTGAGTACATCCCATTTACATTCACTTTTATGATTACTAACTGTTCATTTCCCTCTATCCTGTTTATCCTTCTCTCTTTTTATTGTCTCCCTCCTCTAAAGTCTGTTTTGCTTCTGACCACTGCCTTTTTTTAATCTGCCTTTTATCATCCTCCCTCTTCTGATCTCTCCTTCCCCTCCTAATTCCCTGTTGGGTAGCATAGATATCAACTACAAATTGAGTATGTGTATATATATTTCCCAACTTTGAACCAATATAGATGTAAATAAAGTTCAAGTGTTGCTTGAACCAATTTAGATGTGAATGAGTTTCAAGTATTGCTCATTCCCTCTCCATCATTTTCCCCTCTATTGTGAGACCTCTTCCTTAACACTCTTCTTTTATGTGCAATAATTTTCCCCATTCTTCCTCTCTCTCCTTTTCCCAGAGTATCTCTCTTCCTTGCCTATCCATTTTTTACATCATCCTAACATAATTGACTCATTCCCACACCCTCTTTCTATGTAGAATCCTTCTAACTGCCCTAATAATGATAAAATTGTTAGAAGTTATAAGTATCATTTTCTTATATAGGAATGTAAACAGTTTAACCTTATTGAGTCCCTTATAATTTCTCTTGCATGTTTACCTCTTTATGTTTCTCTTGAGTCTTGAATTTCAAAGTCAAAATTTCTATTCAGCTCTAGTCTTTTCATCAGAAATGCTCGAAAGTCCTCTATTTCATTAAGTATCTATTTTCCCCATGAAGGATTATGCTTAATTTTGCTAAATAGGTTGTTCTTGGTTGTAATCCCAGTTCTTTTGCCTTCTGGAATGTCATATTCTAAGCCTCTATGACTTTAATGTGATAGCTGCTAAATCTTGTGTGATCCTGACAGTGGCTCTGCAATATTTTAATGGTTTCTTTCTGGCTGCTTGAAGTGTTTTTCCCTTTGACTGGGGAGCTCTAGAATTAGACTACAATATTCCTATGAGGTTTTTTTTTGGGGGGGGGGAAATCTCTTTCAAGGTGATAAGTAGATTCTTTTAATTTCTATTTTACCTTCTGGTTAGGATATCAGGGCAGTTTTCCATAATAATTTCTTGAAATATGATGTCTAGACTCTCTTTGATCATGGCTTTCAGTTAGTCCAGTACTTCCTTAATTGTCACCTCAATTTATTTTCTAGTTTAATTGTTTTTCCAATGGAATGATGTACATTTTCTTCTATTTTTAAAATATTTTGACTTTGTTTTATTATTTCTTGCTGTCTTGTGCAGTCTTTATCTTCCACTTGCCCAATTCTAATTTTTAAGGAATTATTTTTTCATTGAGCTTCTGTATCTTTTCCCTTTTGGCCAGTTTTGCTTTTTAAGGAGTTATTTTCATTGGTGAATTCTTGTACCTCTTTTTTCATTTGGCCAATTCTTTTTTCACAATGTTATTTTATCCAGGTTTGGTTTTTTTTTGGTGCTTCTTTTACCAAGCTATTAATTGTCTTTTCATAATTTTCTTCCTTTGCTTTCATTTCTTTGCCTCATTTTTCCTCTACCACTCTTATTTGATTTTCAAAATCGTATTTTAACTCTTCTGGGAATTCTTGTTGGACTTGTGTCCATTTCACATTTTTTCCTTTGAGGTTTTACTTGTAGATGTTTTCACTTCATAGTCTTCTTCTCAGTTTGTGTTACGATCTTCTCTGTCACCATAGTAGCTTTTTATAAGGTTCTCTTTTTTTCATGTTTACTCATTTTTCAATCCTATTTCTTGATTTGGAACTTTATGTTAATGTTGGGATCTGCTCCCAGTATGGAAGTGATGAGATACAGGCTCTGGGACCCCACCTTGAGCTCTCCTTGAATCTTTGAGGTATAGGCTCTGGGAAACCCCTTGAAGTCTGATTAAATCTTCCCACTTGATGAGGCATTTGCAGAGGCCATAAGTTTTTCATTGTGGCTGGGCCCAAACCTCTGTTACTAGCCTAGCCCTCTATTGTTCATATACTTCCCACCCTTGAGCCTATCAAAATATCAATCCACCCTTGCATTGACCTCATTTACTCCTCCTGAAGACCCTCCCCAAACTCCTCCTCTAGACCACCCCTAGATTCCTCTGTATATAAGACCCCATCTTCCTTCCATGTGGTGTGAGAGCACCATAGAATGACCTAGCATAGACTGGCTCCTTAAGAGTCTACCCTGTATGGTGAACTATTAATAAACTTTACTTTTCTTTGGCTAAGAAGACTTGAGTCATTCTTTCAGCAGGACCCAGCATATTGGTATTTTGGGGTCTTGGGCAACCCTAACACTCTTTGTGGGTAACCTCTTCAGGAGGACAGAGGGATACCGTCTCAAGCTTTAGGCTTTTTTGCACTGCTGTTTTCAGAGCTAATTCTGGGGAGTTTTTTAGGTGTTTAGGTATGTTTAGGTCTGTAGGTTTTAGGTGCTTCCAAGGTGGTATGACCTGGGAAGAGGTCAGTACTCTTTTGGTCTGTACTCTGGTCCTTACCTAGGAAGGGCTCCTGATCCCTTGAAATGCAATTCATACTGCTCCTCAGGATCTCTGGTTCCTTGGGGCTGGAAATGATACACTCTCTCTCAAAACTTCCACTCCTTCTTGAGTAAAGTTCTTCCCTGCCCTTGAGCTATGACTCAGAAGTGAGCATAAGCAATGGAGTTGCCAAACACTTGCTCCTCAAGGCTCCTGCTCCCTTTTGAGGAGAGCTCCTTTCCATCCTTAAACTATGACCCAGAAGTGGGAATAGGAAATTGAATTACCAAATGGCATCTGGTATTTTGTTCAGTGTTAGCACAAGGGTACCCTGTAATCTCCTTCTGACCAGTTGCCAAGTCCCCTTTACTGTCTCTGACTTGAGAACTCCCAAAACTATTGCAGTTCTTCTACCCTACCACTGGTATTGGGCTCTGAATCAGCCTCTTCCTCCATGTCACAGATTTCTCTTTCCAACCTCTTGTGTTGTCTTGGGCTGGAAGACTGTCTTATTTTCACCTTTTGTTGGCTCGGCCTTTCCAGAATTCAGTATGAGGCATTATTTTAAAGTTGTTTGGAGGGGAATGTTGGGAGATCTCAGCTAAGTGCTTTCCCTCTTCTACCATCTTGGCTGTAGCCCCAGAAGTGGGCTCATATGTTCTTAACGCTTAAAGGAGACCCTTCAAAGTTGCATTTTTGTTCTATCAAGTCAAATGCTTTTTATAATCTGCAAACAATAAAAACACCTTTTAGTCAATATTGTGCTTGCAAAAATGTGGTCTGCTATGAAATATAGTTTGTGAAGGACTGTGGGTTTCCTTTTTTATGTTTTCTCTGAAGATAGATACCCTTGATGCACATATAGATCATTTTCAAAAACTTTCAAAAGATCAGAAAGTAATGATATGTACTAAACATATCCTATAACAAACAGTACCCAATACAGGGAGCACAAACGACGCATGTGAATAGAGAATTAATAATGAGTAGGGCAAAGAACAAATCATAGACACGATAGCTATATACAAAACAAATGATAATGATTCTGTATATTAGAAAATTCAGATGATGTGAAAGTAAAATTTATCAATTTTTCAAAGAAAGAAAATTGACCTCTGGATTCTTAATGTCTTTGCCACTGCTCTTTTAGAGTATTAACAATGACTTTGATTTTTTTCCCCTCCTTTTTGCTCTCTTCATATCCCTGAAATAACTTGGAAGACAATCCCTGAATGATTTTCGTATTCCCTTACCTGCATAGTATATTTCATAAGAGGTTATTTGGTCTTTGAAACTTTTTTCAAAGTATCATTTCTTTTTTGTGTATAAGTTATTGGGGACTAAAGTATTAGGGTCAAAATTTGGTGGTTCCTCTAGTTCTATCAATAAAAATAAATCATCATAAAAACTTTGAAAAATTAATTTCATCTATGTATTTGTCCTGGCAGGTTCCACCATGAATGGAATAATAATGTGGATCATTTGGGTCTCATGCTATGGGTTATTCCATTGCTTTTCTCTGTTTTAAAAGATGGTACTGCTCATGATCTTCTGCCGTCCTACTCTGCCATGCTTTATGGGTTATTTTCTCTTCTAAGCTAGTATTGTTTTTATTTGCCATCTATATATGCTTTGCAAAGTTATAATATGTTTGCTGCATATGATGGTTTTGGGGAGGGGAAGGTGGGAGTGGGTCTTTTAGATGCCATGTTGTGAAGACTGCTTTATATCAGTTAAACTCTTGTAGAATAGGCAACTATGCGGTACAGTGAGTAAGAGTGTTGGCTTTTTAGTCAGAAAGACCTGAATTCTGCCTCTCTTACTATGTGGCCCTGGACATGTAAGTTAGCCACTCTCAGCTTCAGTTTCCTTATCTGTAGGATAGGAATGTTAATAGCACCTACTTTATAGGGTTGTTGTGACAATCAAATGAGATAACATATGTTCAGTGCTTTGTAAATCTCAAAACACTATATAAATGATAGGCATGATTATTATATTATTACTTTTCTCAATTTCCAATTTTTGGCATCAACTTATTTTGAATAGGTCAGACTAAAGTTGGGCTAACTGTTCATTTTCTTCTTATCTTTTGTTTTTCTTTTACTTGATGTTGATTTTGACCTTTGGTATAACTTGTTGACAGTCTCACAACATAAAGACAACTGATTCTGCTGTGACTCCTGCAGCAACCACTAATTGTTTCCTGTCTCTGAAGATATGGGGTCAGTTAATTTCATTTTTTGTGATGATATTGAGTGCTTGCCATGTTAAGAGCATGCTACTCTCTTATGGAGGGAAATAGGCATGATGAGTAGTCAGGAGACTTTAAGTAGTCTATAGACTTTTGTTCTCTTTCACTTTTCAAATGAGATACTGGGAATTCCAAGAAAGAAAAAAGCAGCCCCTGACCTCAAGGAGCTCACAATCAAATGGGGGAGACAATATGAAAACTGTGTACAAACAAAGTAGAGAGAGAGAGAAAGTGATAGAGACAAAGCAGGTTGGAGATCATCTCATAGGGAAAATACTAGCATTGAGAGGGACCTGGAAAAGCTTCTTATGGAAGGTGTTATTTTAGATGACATTTTAAGACCTAGGGAAGCCAGGGGGCTGAGCATGCTAGGCATAGAGACAGCCAGAGAAAATTAAAGAAATAGAAAATACTGGTGTAAGAGGAAGAAATACAGCTTATCTTCCTGACCCCACTTCTATAAAGATTTAGAAAATTCATCAGACTATGTCTTGATTGGGAAATCTAAGAAAAAATAATCAGTATGTCATATTTCCTGTTTAGGTCAGCATAGAGAGACAAAAAGAGGTCTGTGGAAACTGGGGATGAGATCTGTCAAGAGGTGTTCTGCAGGTGGAGAATTCCGTGTCACAGGAACAGAAATAATAACAGAGTTGTACCAGGGTGAGAAGAGGGCCCAGATTCAGTGGGGGCAGGGGGTATCCCAAACTTGTACAGAATGTAGGACCAGGTACCAACTGAAAGCTGTATCATTCGCTACCATGTTCTAAGTCATGGATTCAGTAGAGGCTGAGGAGAAGATCTGTGCTTGCGAGGTGAAGCAGTGGCGTTCCTGAGTTAGGAGCAGTTGTGGGTCCTCAGCTGTGTAGTGAGCTGGGAATAATTCAGAGGCAAACAGCTGTGATCCCAGGAACTGAGCAGCGTCTTATGTGTAACCTCAGGAGCAGTCTGAAGCCTGCATCTGAATAACCAGGATAGGAATCTCAGACCAAAAAGGAACCTATTATAGTTTTGGTATTCTTAACCTACAGAGCTTTCCAGGCTCCTGATGGTGGTGGAATACAGCAGCAGTCTACTGAATCTCCAAATGGGGCAAGTGCACAGACAGGTCTGTTGCTTAGACCCAGAAAAGGAATTTGCAGAACTTAGACCAGGAGGACAGTGATTAGACTTTGCCCTGGATCAGACCATGTTTGGAAAACTGAAAGATATTCGGTCCTCAGCATGAAGTCCAAAGTTAGGGAAAAGGTTAGAAGAATGAACAAACAAAAATAGATGCCACCGTAAAGAGCTTTTGTGATACAGGAACTTTCAAGACCCAAACCTGAAAGAAAAGAATAACTCCAAAACCTCTAAAAGAAGTTTTAGGGAAGAGCAAAGCTTTAGCACAAATACAACCAGAATTCCTAGAAGAAATGAAGCTAGAGGGTTTTTTTTAAAGGAATTTAAAATTCTTTTAAAAGTCAATTAAGAGAGCTAAGAAAAGCATGGGAGAGCTATAGAAGAAAGACTTGGAAAGAGAATTAAGAGCTTAGAATGGGAGGTACCAACCTTATCCAAGGGGGAAGAACTCCCCAAAATTAGAATTTACCAAATGTAAGTGAATGACCCCATGAGACATTAAGAAATATGAAAACAAAGTCAAAAGACTGAAATAATAGAAGAAAATTAAAGGTATATCATAGCAAAAACAACTGACCTGGAGAAAAGATTAAGGAGAGATGATTTAAGAATCATTGGATTACCTAAAAGCCATGACTAAAAAAAAAAAAGGCTAGACTATTTCAAGAAATCAGAAAAGACTGATCTCATAGATCTCTTAGATCCAGAAGATCTTAGAAGATCTCTTAGAACCAGAGGACAAAATTAAGAGAATCCGCTGATTGAAAAAAACTCCTCAAAATGAAAAATCAGTGGAACATTATAGCCAAAATCCAGAACTGAAGTTAAAGAACAATACAGCAAACATCTAGAAACAAAGAATTCAAGTATTAAGAAGCCATGGTCATGATCACATGATTTAGCAGCCACCACTAAAAAGGAATGGAGAGTTTGGTGTCTGCTATTCTCGGAAGCCAAAAGATGTTGTTTGTCCTTTGTTTTTGAAGAGGACCAATGACATTACAGGATGATGAATTGGATTTAAGGGAGGCAGAGTTGCACAAAGTCATTAACCTAAGTTTCTCTTCCATAGTCATAGAAGTCCAGTAGCAAGACAAAATTTAAGATGACTGGCAGTGACCCTGGATGCAGTGGATGACCTTAGAATCTTCGATGTGTGACTAAGTTCTATCCCTTTCACATCGCCTGCTTCAGCCACCTTCATGGCCATTGGAACAAATTGTTCTTATCCACCCTTTCTGCCTGGGAAAGTCTTCACATGCTTGGGGTAGATGTCTCTCTAACTTAACTATGGGTTTGAAGCCTGTCGGTTACCCTCAGCCTGGTTTACTTTGTCTGCCTAGATGGTTTTACCAGTGTGTGGTTGCTGTGCATGCTGCAGCTTCTTGGAGCCACAGGCGAGAGTTGGGTGACCAGTTGAACACCAAAGGTGGATGAACAGCCCTGAAAAGGGCCCAGCAGTCCCTCACACCAGAGGTGCTAGGCCTCCCTTAACACTGCATACACTACACAGGCAAAAGAATATGCTTACAACCAAGAATAACTTGCCCTGAAAAACTGAGTAAGAGACACAGAAGGAATCTAATTAGACAGAAGGCTTTAGAATGGTTCCATTATGTTTTGATTATCTTAAAATAAGAAAGGGAGAGAAAGAAGAATACATTGGGCAGGGGGAGGAGAGGCAGAATGAGGAAAATTATTTCACATAATTGGGGTACATGGGTAGAAGTTCTACAAACAGGGAGGAACAGGTGCATGGTTGTGGGTGATATTTGAAACTCTTTCTCATATAAACTGCTCTAGGAAGGAGATTACACCCACACAGTTGGTTACAGAAATACATTTCACTCAACAGGGAAATAGAAGGAAAAGGAGAGAAAGGAAGACAGGGTAGATTAAGGGAGGGGATTAGAAAATAAACTCTTAAAATGAAGGCAAGAAACAAAGAAAAAGAAAACTGTAAAAAGAATACAATGGAAGGAAATACACTTTAATCATCTGTTAATGAAATAAACTCACCCAAAAAGTGAAAAAGAATAGACAAATGGATTAAAAAACATGGTCTAACAATAGTTTGCTTATGAGATGATTGAACATAGAGTCAAAATAAGGGGCTTGAGCAAAATCTATTATGCTTCAGCTGAGGCAAAAAGGGCAGTGATAAAAATCATGATTTCAGACAAAACATCAGCAAAAATAGACCTAATTAAAAGAAATAAACAGGGAAAATACATTTTAGACAATGAATGAATGTCAGTATCAAACCTATATATGCACCAAATGGATTTAAATACATGAAAAGTTAAACAAGTTACTGAGAGAGATACTAAAGCTGTAATAGTGGCACAGTTCAATTTGCCCTCTCTCAGAATTAGAAAATTTTAATTAAAAAAAAAAAGCTAAAAAGAAGTGAAGGACTTGAATTTTTTCAAAAGTTAGATACAATACACCCCTATGTATTTTTGAGTGGGAATATAAAGATATATAAATATTTCTTAGCTGTACATAGTACCTTCACAAAAATTCATTATGTATTGTCATAAGGGTCAGCATACTGACCCAAGGACCAAAACTAGGCTGCCATCTGTTTTTGTATGACCCATGAGCCAAGAGTAGTTTTTATATTTTAAGATAAGTTTTATTATATTAAAAAGTGTAAAATCCACTCTTAGCTCATGCATTGTACAAAAATATGTGGTACAGACCATAGTTTGTTAACCCCTGTACTAGGGGGAAAAAAACCTCACCATTAATGTAGAAAAGCAGAAATATTAAATGAGGCTTTCATGGAGCACAATGCAATAAAAATTTTATCAATAAAGTGTCACTGATGAAACAATTAAAAATTAATTGAAGACTAAATTACTTAATCCTAAGGATGGATGTCAAGTAACAAATCATAAAAATAGTCAATAACCTCATTAAAGGTTATGACAACATTGTGATAACATACCATCACTTTTGGTGTGTAGCCAAAGCAGTCCTGAAAGGAAAATTTTTATCTCTAAACACTAATAAAAGAGAGATAATGAGTTGGGTATATTTCTCTAAAAACTTGAAAATCAACAAATTAACCCCCAATTAAATATAAAACTAAATCTCCTGAAAGTCAAAGAAGAAATTAACAAAATTGAAAAAAATGAAAAAAATTAAACTAGGAGCTATACTTTTAAATAAAATAAAATATTATCTAACATGATTTTTAAAAAGAAAAAAGCAGGCTACCCGTATCACAAATGAAAAAAAGATGAATTCACAATCAATGAAGAAGAAATAAAAGATATTGGGAATATTTCATATGCCAATCAAACTTGACAGTCTATATGAATTGGATAAATATTTACAAAAATATAAAGTACCCAGATTAACAGAACAAGAAGTAGAGAACTTAAAAAACCCAATCTTTGAAAATAAATTGAAAAAGCCATAAATGAACTCCCAAAGAGAAAAAGCCAGGACCAGATGGATCAAGCAAATTCTATCAAACATTCAAAATGTAATTAATTCCAATAGCATGTGAAATATTGAAAAAACTAGAAAAGGGGTTCTACCAAATTTCTTCTGTGATACAAAAAATGGTCTTTATGTTGATCCAGAAATGTTAAAATATTAGTAAGGCAACTACATCAAAGTATCATAAAAGTTGTATGCTATGAGCAGGCTGAATTTATAGTAGGAATGCAGAGCTGGTTCAATATGAGGAAAAACATAAACATAATTGACCATATTAATAACAAGAACAACAAAAATCATATGATTAAATCAGTTGCTGTAGAAAAAGCCTTTGACAAGATAAAACACCTATTCAAAATAACAAACTAGAAACTATAGTAATAAACAGATATTTCCTTATTATAAATAGTGTCTATCTAAAACCAAGAGCTAACATTGGCTATAATTGGGATCTACTAGAGACTACTTTCCTATAAGATCAATGGTAAAACAAGGATGTCCAGTGTCACTATTTTTATTCAATATAGTGCTAGAAATGCTGGTTATAGCAATAAGACAAGAAAAATAAATCAAAAGAATAAAGAAGAAACAAAGAAGGAACGAAATGACCGCTTTTTGCATGTGACATGATTTCCTTAAAGAACCTTAGAGAGTTAACTAAAAAGTGGATTATAACAATTAACTTCAGCAAAGTTACATGATACAAAATAAACCCATATAAATCACAAGTATTTTTGTTTATTATCAACAACTCTGAGGTATCACATCTCACCAGCCAGATTGGCTAAGATAACAAAACAGGAAAATGACAAATGCTGGAGAGGATGTGGAAAATTGGAACACTAATGCACTGTTGGTGGAACTGTGAACTGATACAACCATTCTGGAGAACAATCTGGAACTATGTCCTAAGGGCTATAAATAATTACATACCCTTTAACCCAGTAACACCACTTCTGAGGTTGTATCCCAAAGAGATCATAGAAGTGGGAGGAAGACCCATATGTACAGAAATATTTATTGCATCTCTCTTTGTGGTGGCAAAAAAATGGAAATTAAGGGGATGCCCATCAATTGGGGAATGGCTAAACAAGTTGTGGTATATGAATGTAATGGAATACTATTGTGCTATAAGAAATAGGGAAGAGATGGACTTCACATTTACCTGGAAAGGTTTATACAAATTGATGCTAAATGAGAAGAGCAGAACCAGGAAAAACTTGTACACAATCACAGGCACATCGTATGTGATGACCAGCCTTGATAAACTGGACTCTTCTCAGCAATGCACAGCTATAAGACAACTCTACTAATCTCAGGATGGAAGGAGATACCTAAATCAGAGAAAGATCTAGAAAGAACAGAGTTTAAATGGAGACTAAAGCAATCTACATGCTATCGTTCTTTTCCATGTTTGGTTTTGTTTCCTTTTTCCTATTGTCCACTCCATTGGTTCCAACCCTTTTATACAACCAAACTAATGTTCAATGTGAAAGTATTTACAGATTCTATACTTGACTGCATGCTGCCATGGGGGGTCGGGGGAAGAGGGAGGAAAGAAAACTTAAAACTTAAGGGACTCTGGAACTGAATCTTGTAAACTAAAAGTAAATAAAGATGCCCTTTTAGTATTTAAAAAAAAAAGTTTCAAATTTTCTTTCTCCTTCCCTCCCTGCCCTTTTCCCTGAGATGACAAGCAATTCAGTATAGGTTATACATGTGCAATCATGCAAAACATTTCCACATTAGTCAATTACATAAAATTTAAAATAAAGTTTTTTTGCTTTTTGGAGGGGGAAGGGTAAGGCACTTGGGGTTAAGTGACTTGCCCAAGGTCATACAGCTAGTAAATATTAAGTATCTGAGATCGGATTTGAACTCAGGTCCCCCTGACTTCTGGGCCAGTGCTCTATTCATTGCTCCACCTCCCTGCCCCCCAGAAAATTTTGCACAAACAAAACCAATGCAGCTAAAATTAGAAGAGAAGCAGGTAATTTGGGGGAAAAAATCTTTCCCAGGATTGGAGGTGGTGAGATGGAAGGAAAAGAAGGTAGATCTTCATTAAGATAAAATAAAATTTAATTTAATTTAATTTTAAAAAATCAGAAAGCATGGAGTGGAGAGTCTTGTGTGAGAAGTAGCAAAGAAGGCTCAGGTCACAAAATGTAGAGTTCATTGAAGGAAAGAAGTTAAGCTTCAAAGCCACATCAAGTCGGGCTTTAAAAGCAGAACAGGATTTTATATTTTATGCTAAAGGTAATTATAGCCACTAGTGTTTACTTAGTAAGGGGGGGTGGTGATACATCTTCTTTAGGAAAATCACTTTGATAGCCCAGTGAAGGATATTTTGGAGTGAGGAGACACTTGAGACCAGGATGCCAACCAGAAGCTTTTGAAATAAGTCTAAGCATGAAGTGATGAGGAAAACCAGGGTGGTGTCAGTTTCAGAAGGAAAAAAAGGACATAATCAACAGCTGTTATAACTGAGTATCAAGAGAATATCATTTCTAGGATCTCGTGAAATTATTATAGCATTTCTTTATCTCTTTAACCTTCACAACAGTTGTTGGGACACTAGCTGCCAGATTCATGGTGGTCTTTTTGCTTATAATGAGCACTTCAATGTGAGATGACTATGTCTTATGAAATGGTATTTCTTGTTGCCCTTAGTTACATCATGAAAACAACTCTTTTGCTTGCCTCTTTAAGGAGACTATATGAGCCACCTTCCTACTTAGTTGTAATTTTCTTTTCACTTTTGGCTTTGTGGTTCAGTTTTTTCAATGTTCTGTTAAGTTCCTTCACTGTTCAATATCTAGTCATCTTTCAGGAGAGAGTTTATGTTTTATAGTACCTATAGTTATATGTTTGTGGATGATCTAAAAATGGTAAATCTTAGAAGTTTCCCTTCTCTTCTTTCTTCTACTTTGCCATTGTCATTACAAGTTCAGTCTACACAAAAGTGCCTACCAGAATACTCATCAAACAAGTGTTCTAAACCAAATGTTCAGAAGTTGAAGTGGATTGTGTCTGGGCATACTGCACATCAGTTGAAGCATAGTTATTATAAAATTCGCTTATCTCCCAACAGTCCCTGAAACTGGGTCTTAATAGGATTCTTCTGGTGAAAACATTCATCTCCTTTGAAGGCTTATTTCACATCAGGACCGTGTACTCCAATATTAGAATGGATTTAAGCTGTGAAGCCTGAAACATAGCAACTAGGTTAGCATTGATGTTCTCAGACTTGAGAGGAAAATAGGCTATAGTTGGAAATTGACTATGTGTGCTACAGTTGGAAATGTGTTCAGGACTAAATTGTGATCCTCTTTGAAGCATGTTTGTAAAAACTAAAACTCAAATATGACACCTTAATGTAGAATATACTGTGATTGTACTGTGAATTGACAGTTAATATTGATCCAGTCTAGTAGTATCTGGATCAGTATACAGATTATGGGAGGTATTTGAATTGTGTTACAAATTCACATCAAAATAAATCAACTTCAGAAAAATGGTATGTTGCACTTTAGTATAGTCAAGGTTGCTAGTCTTTGAGGCAGTATAAACAACCTTGTGAAAGCCTTCAGCTAGATAATCCAATAATTCTAAAGATTTATTTTTGTTTGGCATATTTTTTCATTTAAATTTGATTATGAAATTCTATTAAAGTTGTAGACAGACATGTTCAATTTAAGTGATCTTCAACATTATCCTAGAAAACAAGTGATATGGTATACAAAGTTTTATACAGAATGATTTTTATCTCAATATCTAGCCCCTTAGGAAAAAAAATTAATTTCTATTGTACAAGCAGCTCTCCTAGCCTGCCAATCTGAAACCTCAGCTATACCTTTTTTTTGTTTTTTGCTTTTTTTTTGGAGGGCAGTTGGGGTTAAATGACTTGCCCAAAGTCACATGGCTAGTAAGTGTGTTAAGTGTGTGAGGCCAGATTTGAACTCAGGTCCTCCTGACTTCAAGGCAGGTGCTCTATTCACTGCACCACCTACCCGCCTCAAGCTATACCTTTCTAAAGCAATATATGCTAATGCTAACACTCTAGAGCTTTTAAATAACGGTTATTGTTGATATGAAACTGGGCCATTAGTATAGAGCTTTGTATTTAAAAACCATTCATATGGGGTATGTTGTTGTCATAATGCTCTTGTAACAATTCATGTTAGAGCAGTGGTTCTCAACCTTCCTAATGCCGCGACCCTTTAATACAGTTCCTCATGTTGTGGTGACCACCAACCATAAAATTATATTCGTTGCTACTTTATAACTGTAATTTTGCTACTGTTATGAATCGTAATGTAAATATCTGATATGTAGGATGTATTTAAATTGAACATAACCTACAGTTTGAGAACCACTGTCTTAGAGAGACTGAAGTGAGTTGTCTATCTAGGTTGAAGTAAGCAGCAATTTAATTGACTAATTATGTGGTGCTTGGAGCACTTAAGACCAGTTATAGGTTAATGAATCTAAATTGACATATAGGGTTCGGAAAGCATATAATTAATCAGTACAATATATAACTTAACTTCCATAATAGCTATAACTAGTTCAGATTTCCCTTTGACATCATATTGTGGGGGGAAAAGCTTCCCTTAAAGATAAATCAAAGAACCACAGTATGTCTCATAAGTCTTAAGATTCATTTTGTAAAGTGTTTTGCTGATGCACTCTTCAGTTACTCCTAAACACTTGATTCATTGAAGAATTTCCTTTCTAATTCATCAATGCAAACTTAAGTGGACTGAAGAAACCTAACAAAGTACCATGATGTTCTGGTACTGAGAAAGCAGATCTTTCTATAAAACTGCTGAAAATGCAAACAACAAAAACCAAGAACACACGAATTCAATTATATAAAACTTTTATATTTTTCTGTGTTTTATGGGTTGCCATGGTCAAAGAATTCATACCTCCATGACAAAGAATTCCCTCTCTACTTGGCAAGCCTACTGGTGATGAGCCTCCAGTACTTTGCTATACTGGTTCTCAGAAAGCAAATAGTTATTTGCCAAGAGTGTAATAGAAACATTCCCATCAAGGGAGAAAATGCTTGAAAACAGCCTTTGAAAACATAGGCTAACCTTCATTCTGTAATGAAGCATCAGAGCAGGACTTTGTAGAAGTGCAAATAGTGCAGTTAAAAAATTGACATTTGAGAGGGTGGAGCCAAGATGGCAGTGTAGAAGCAGCAAAGTTTTGCAGCTCGCACATAGCCGCCTCAAATATCCATAAAATATGACTCTAAACAAATTTTAGGGCTCCAAAACTCACACAAAAATACAGAAAAACACATCTCCCACTGAAGGCAGGTTGGCAGGAAGGGCTCATTGCAGCATGCTGGGAGCCAAAACCAGCCCAGCCTGAAACCACGGCTTGGCCCCGGGGTGGCCAGGATGAGCTGCAGCTGGAGCCTTCAGAAGAGTGGATCAGCGGCAGCAGTGGCAGTTTCCAGAATTATCAAACCATAAGAAACAAAAACTAAGTGAAAGGTCAGTAGAACTCAGCTAAATTTGGGAGAGAAAAGCAGTCCGGCCAAACTGCCTCCAGAGCAAGGAAGGCAGAAGCTGCGGCCCTGCAGCCACCTCCACATGGCTGCTTCAGAGCTCTTAGCCTGCAGACTGCAGGGGGGGCCAAGTGATTGTTTAGAGGGTAAGTGCTCTTGTGTTGAGTGGCCTGTATCCAGATCGTGGTCTTGGGTGTTGGTCCTGGGGTGCATTTTCAGTGAGCCAAAGCTGGTGGGGGCTGCAACAGCCTCCTAATAGCTCTAGCAGCTGTAAAAACCCCAGCGATTTCGGACAGAGCTTTCCCCCTTGGAAGCAGAGTTCCACAGAGCTAAAAAATCAAGTAATTCACTGGCAACATGAGCAGGCAAAGGAAGCAAAGTAAGAACAGTAACCGAACTCCAGAATCCTTTTTTGGGGATGAAAAGGATCAAAGTATGGAATGGAAGGAAGACAACACAGTCAGAACTCCTGCACCAGAAGCTTCCAAGAAACATGAAGACTGACTAAAAGCAATAGATCAGCTTAAGAAGGATTTTGAAAACCAAATAAGAGAAGTGGAGGAAAAATTGGGAAGAGAAATGAGAATGATGCAAGAAAATCATGAAAAGAGAGTTAATAACCTGACTGAAGAAAATAACACCTTAAAAAATAGATTAACTCAAATGGCAAAAGAGGCCCAAAAAGCCAATGAGGAGAAGAATGCCTTAAAAAGTCAGATTTGCCAGATGGAAAAAAAGAATCTCAAAAGCTCACTGAGGAGAATAATTCCTTCAGAATTAGAGTGGAGCAAATGGAAGCAAATGACTTTATGAGAAATCAAGATATTATTAAACAGATCCAAA
>CM053582.1:140500293-140520105 GCA_028627135.1 Pseudochirops cupreus
TCTGTGTCATAAAAAGAATTTGGTAGGACTCCTTCCTCACCAATTTTCCCAAATAGTTTGTACAGTATTGGGGTCAATTGGTCTTTAAATGTTTGATAGAATTCACTAGTAAATCCATCTGGCCCTGGGGATTTTTTCCTAGGGAGGATTTTGTTCCTTTTTAATGATCTTAGGAGAAGAGAGAACATGGGGGAGAAAGGAGGGATACTAGGAAACAAATAATGAGAAAAGAGAAGGAATTTATCTTACATTGATAGGGGTACATAAGGTGAAGATTATATAAATTTGGAGGAAGTGGTGGGAGGAATGGGCTTTTCATGAAGAGGTCCCCATGTAGGTGTATAATAGGTGTGACTGATCTAGGCCCTTTCTCAAAATGGAGGGCCCACAGGAGGGCTGTGAGGAGACAGCTAAGGCATGAAGTCTAAGTCCTGAGAATTAGAGATAGCTTGTCTGGGCCCTTCCCCCAAATACTAGATCAGGAGGAACTCACCAGCGGGAGAAGAGACCAAAAGGAGGGAGTCACTAGGCTCACAGGAGCAGAATTATAATAAAAAGAGATAAGAAGGGAAAGGACCTTGTGCCTAAAAGCACCACAGGTAATGAGTTGATTTCAGTTTTATTTTTATTTTTTTTATTTTTGCTTTTTTTTTTTGGAGGGGGCAATGCAGGGCAATTGGGGTTAAGTGACTTGCCCAAGGTCAGCCAGTATGCATTAAGTGTCTGAGGCTGTATTTGAACTCAGGTCTTCCTGACTCCAGGGCCGGTGCTCTATTACTGTGCCACCTAGACACCCCAGTGAGTCAATTTCAGTACCTAATATGCAGGGTATCACAAAAGTCTTAATGCAGTTTTAAGCTTTAATAACTTCAGAAGTATAAATGCTGCAGCCTTACAAAAATATCATTTGAAATTGTGTTTAAATTTCCCATATTAGTTTTGTGAATTGAATAATACGTTTTTAATTTCAATTCTAACGAGAGAGAACACCCTATCTTTCTGTTCTTTATGTGCAACAGTTTCTGGGTGATGCACTCTCAGATGAGTGGGTGGGTAGAGCAGGTCCTCTTGCTTGGGCATCTCAGTCATCTGATCTATCTCTATTAGACTTTTTCTTGAGGGGTTTTTGTTGAAACTGTTTGCATTGAAATCTTGTTCTTTGAATGATTTTAAGGCCAGGATTACAAGTGCAATCCTTTTAGTCACTGAGCAACCACCGATGAAAAGTTTTTATAATTTAAAAACTGACTAGAGAGATACCTCACACAAAGTGGCAGTTATGTTGAAATTTAATAAGAAATGTCAACATTTTAACATTATAAATACTTGACCTTTTTAGGTTGTTTTTTTTTTAACTTTGTAGCATTTATAGATCTGAAGTTATTAAAGTTTAAAATCACTAAGATTTTTGGGATATACTGTATACTCATTGCATGGCATAGCATATATTGTAAATAAATAAAGGAAAAGTTAATCACATTATAGGAAGAACTAAATTATAAGAACTAAATGTATCAATGGGGGAACTTTAATGTGTCCCTTTCAGATTTAAGTAAATCTAACAATGATAAACGAGGAAGAAGTTAAGGACCAGAACAGAACTTTAGAAAAGTTAATTATGATGGTTACTAATTTTTTTCAGTTACTAACAAGAAATAGAAAGGAGTTTGTAGACTTAATTATGAATGGCTCTTATAAAAATTGATGAAATTTTTGAAAATAAAAATCTCACAAATGCAGAAAAGCAGAAAAATCAAATACATCTTTTAATGATCATAGTGTAATAAAATTGTACTTAATAAAGGGCCTCTGAAGAAAGGATTAAAATTAATTAGTAACTAATTTAATCCTAAAGAATTGGTGGATCAAAGGACAAATCATAGAAACAACAAAAAATTTCACCAAAGAAAATAACTATGATATAACATACCAAAACTTTAGGGATGCTACCAAAGCAATCCTCAGGAAAAAATTTTCTATTTCTAAATTAATCTATCAGCAAAAGTAAGAAAACAGATCAGTGAATCGATTATGCAACCACACAAAAAAAGCAACAAATCAAGAATTAAACACAAAACAGACATCTTGAAAAACTGAAAACAAAAAAAAATTTATTGAACTGATAAAACTAGGTAGGATCTGTTTGAGAAATTAGTAAAAATAGATAAGCAATTAGTGGAATCAAAAAATAGAGGAAAACCAAATTGTATCAAAAATGAAAAGAGGACAGTTCTCAGCAATTAAAGATTAAATAAAAGAAGCAATCAGAAAGTATTTAGCCAATTATATGGCCAACAAAACTGATAAATGAAATGGATAAATATTTTTAAAATATAAAATACTAACAGAATTAATAGAGAATTTAAATAATAAAATATCAGAAAAAGTAATTAGACAAGTCATAAATGAATTCCAGAAGGAAAAAAACTCATATCCAATTGGAATTACAAGCAAATTCTATCAAATATGGACAGAATAACTGTTAGCATTAATAGGAAATTAAAGAATTCTTCTAAAGCAGCGGTTCTCAACCTGTGGGTTATGTTCAATTTAAATACATCCTGCATATCAGATATTTACAATACGATTCATAAAAGTAGCAAAATTATAGTTATGAAGTAGCAATGAAAATAATTTTATGGTTGAGGGTCACCACAACATGAGGAACTGTATTAAAGGGTTGCAGCATTAGGAAGGTTGAGAACCACTGTTTTAAAGTCTATTTTACAAACCACCCTAGGGTAGTTTCTGTTATTACTCTTATTTTACAGTTGAGGAAACTGAGGCAAACAGGGGTTAAGTGACTTGTCCAGGGGTCACACAGCTTCTAAAAAATGTTACCAATAGCAGTATAAAAAGAAAAGAAATCAAAGGAATAAGCATAGGAAAAGAGGGGGGGAAACCTTGTTTTTTTGCAGATGATATGGTCTCTCTGGAGAATTAGAGAGTAGCCAACCAAAAAAAAAAAACTAGAAAAGAGTTAAATAAAACTAATTAAAACATTACCTTCTGCAAAGTTGCGGGATGTACAATAAATCCACATAAATCATCAGTATTTTTGCATTTACCAACAAAATCCAGCAGGAGGAGATAGAGAAATTTTATTAAAAAATAACTATAGACCCTATAAAATATATGAGAGTCTACTTTCCAGACTTTCCAAAACAAACACAAGAAGTATATGAATAAAACTATAAAATACTTTGAAAATAAAGACAAATTTAATTGATTAGAGAAATATATTATTATTATTATTATTATTGTTATATGTAAAAATAACACCTATGGTTGTTGAAAGGATAAAATGAGATCTAAGCACTTTGCAAACTTTAAGGACTATATAAAATGTTAACTATTATTATAGTTAGTGTTTTATTAATTGTTCATGAATAGGCTAAGCTAATATAATAAAATTTCAGTTCTGTCTAAATTACCTTACTTATCCAGTGTTATGCTAATTAAACTGCCAACAGATTATAGAGCTAGAGAAAATAATAAAGACATTCATCTGGAGAATCAAAAAGTCCATAATCTCAAAGGAAACATTGAAAAAAAGTAGTAGGAAGAGAGAAGTAGTAGTACCAGATTTGAAACTATGTTACGAAGCAGTAATTATCAAAACTGTTTGGTACTGGTTAAAAAAGAGAGGTCAATCAAGAGTAGTTTAGAGTCTGATAAACCCAAAGATCCTAACTATTGAGATAAGGATTCACTATTCAACAAAAGGGCACCCCAGAGTACTGGGCCTGGATTCAGGAAGACTCATCTTCCTGAGTTCAAATCCAGCCCCAGAAACTTACTAGCAGTATGACGTTGGACAAGTCACTTCACCCTATTTGCCTCATTTTTCCTCATCTGTAAAATAAGCTGGAGAAGAAGATGGCAAACTGCTCCAGTATCTTTGCCAAGAAAACTCCAAATGGGGTCACAAAGAGTTGGACACTGCTGAAATGATAGAACAACAAGAAATTCAACCAAAACTTTTAGAAAAACTGGAAAGCAGTGTGGCAGAAGTTACCTCTTCCAACATATACTAAATGGATACGAATCAGATATAAAAGGCCACGTCATAAATCAATTGGAAGGATAAGGGGAAAATTTCCTTCCATATCTGTAGATATGATAAGAATTGATAACCAAATGATGGATAGAGAAGAGAGGATCTCAGAAGAGAAAATGGGCAATTTCGATTACATAAAATAAAAAAACTTTTGTATAAAACAAAACCAATGCAACTTATTTTTTATACCCTACTCCTCTACTTCACTGCAGCTACAGACAGAGGTGGTAATATTCTTGACCTTATATTAAACACAAAAATGTTTCCAACCTTTGTTCATTTACTCTTAAGTCCTGTATCTGATTATAATTTATAGTCATTCCACCTTTCCCTAATTCTCTGCCTTGCAACTCCATGCCCAGTTCTTTTTCTTCCAATGCCTCAACTTGAAACAGCAACTCACAGAGTTGAATGAGTAGTTGGAGGAGAATTTATTGTGCCTCAGGCAAATCTATAAAATATGGGTAGCTATCATTTTCTCAGATAAGGCAGTTGTAAAAATAGACATAATTAAAAGTGATGGGTAGAGAAACTTCATTCTGCTTAAAATCACCAAAGATAATGAAATGTCATTTATATATATATATATATATATATGTATATATATGTATGCATATATATAGGTATGTATATGTATATATACACACATATATTTATATGTATGTAACAAAGAGCTTAGCATTTAAATACTTAAAGGATAAACTAATCAAATTACAGGGATAAATGGACAGCAAAGCCAAAATAATTGAGGACTTCACAGTGAGCTTTTTTGGATCTAGATAAATCCAATGAATAATAAACAAAAAAGAAATTAAGGACCTGAATATAATTTTAGAAAAGTTAGATCTGACAAATCTCTGGCAATTACTCATTCGGAACTGAATGGAATATACATATTTCTCAGATATGTATAACACCTTTACAAAAATTGACCATGTGCTAAGACATTAAAAACTCCATAAACACATGAAAAAATAGTAGGAATATCAAACATACTTTTCACTGTCTACAGTGAATTAATGATTATAATCAATAAAGAGCCAAGAAAGAATTTTAACTTTAGACCAATTTAATCCTAAAACTTGATGAGTCAAAGAACAAATCATAAAAAAGATAGTTGTTATCAAAGAAAATAACAGTGTACAACTTACTAAAACTTCTCTCCATAAAAAGCAGTTGCAAAGGGGAAATTTATATCTCTATATACTTTCATTTTTTAAAAGGGAGACATAATAGATCAGTGGGCATACAATTAAAAAATTGAAAACCAACAAATCAATAAACCTCAACAAAAAGCAAAAATAAAAATTCTGAAAATTATAGGAATGAAATTGAAAAAAAACCATTAAACTGATAAAATTAGGGAATTTAAAAAAGTACTGAGGCTAAGCTATCACTCTTTGCAGATATGATGATATACTTAGAGAATCTTAGAGAATCAAATAAAAAACTACTTGAGATAATAAATAAATTTAGCCAAGTTGCAGGATATATAATAAACCCACATAAATCCTTGGCGTTCCTATATATTTCTAATGAAATCCAACAGCAAGAAATAGAAATAGAAAGTCCATTTAAAGTTACTGTAGACATCATAAAATATTTGGGAATCTACCTGCCAAAACAAACCCAGGACCTATATGAACAAAATTACAAAACACTTTTCACACAAGGTCAGATCTAAATAATTGGAAAAACATCAGTTGCTCATGGCTAGGTCAAGCTAATATGATAAAAATGATAATTTTACCTAAAATTATCTATTTAGTGCCATACCAATCAATCTACCAAAAAATTATTTTGTAGAGCTAGAAAAAACAGTAACAAAATTCATCTAGAAGAAAAAAAGGTTCAGAATATCAAGGGAATTAATGAAAAGAGATGCTAGGGAAGGTGACCTAGCCATAACAGATTTTAATCCATATTATAGAGCAACAGTCATCAAAACTACTTGGTACTGGCTGAGGAATAGAATAGTGGATCAGTGGAATAGATTAAGTACACAAGACACAGCAGTCAATGACTATAGTAATCTACTGTTTGATAAATCCAAAGACCCCAGCTTATGGGATCAGAACTCACTATTTGACAAAAACTGCTGGGAAAACTGGAAAACAGTATGGAAGAAACTGGGTATAGATCAATATCTTACATCGTATACCAAAATCAAGTCTAAATGGGTACATGATCTAGGTATAAAGTCTGATACTGTAAGCAGTCTGGGAGAGCAAGGAGTAGTTTACCTGTCAGATTTATGGAGAAGGGAAGATTTTATGACCAAAAAAAGTTAGAGAGCATTATGAAATCCAAAATGGATAATTTTGATTACATTAAGTTGACAAGTTTTTGTACAAATAAAGTCAACGTAACCAAGAGTAGGAGGGAAGTGGAAAATATGGAAAGAATTTTTACAACCAGTGTTTCTGATAAAGGCTTCATTTCTAAAATATACAGAGAATTGAGTCAAATCTATAAGAATACATTGATAAATGGTCAAAAGATATGAACAGAAAGTTTTCAGAGGAAGAAATTAGAGATACCCATAAGCATATGAAAACATGCTCTAAATCACTATTGATTAGAGAAATGCAAATCAAAACAACTCTGAGGTTCCACATCTCACTGGTCAGATTGGTGAAGATGACAAAACAGGAAAATGATAAATACTGGCAAAGACAGGGAAAAATTGGAACACTAATGCATTATTGGTGGAGTTGTGAACTGATCCAACCACTCTGGAAAGCAATCTAGAACTAATGCTCAAAGTGCTATAAAAGAGTGCATACCCTTTGACCCAGCAATACCAGTTCTAGGACTGTATCTCAAAGAAATAATAGAAGTGGAAAAGGACCCGTATGTACAAAAATATTTATAGCAGCTCTGTTTGTAGTGACAAAGAATTGGAAATCAAGGGGATGCTCATCAATTGGGGAATGGCTAAACAAGTTGTGGTTTATGAATGTCATGGAATACTATTGTGCTATAAGAAATGAGGAGCAGATGGACGTCATAATAACTTGGAGAGACCTATATAAACTGATGCTGAGTGAGGAAAGCAGAACCAGGAGAACTTTGTACACAATTACAGACATGACTAACTTTGACAGCCTGGGCTCCTTTTAGCAATACAAGGTTAGAAGACAACTCCAAAGGACTCATAATGGAAAGGGATGTCCACATCCAGAGGAAGAACTGCAGAGTCTGAATGCAGATTGAAGCAAACTACTTGTTCTCTCTCTTTTGTGTTGTGTTGTGTTTTGTCCCTTCTTTCTCATTGTTCATCCCATTGGTTATAATCCTTCTTTACAACATGACTAATGTTCAATGTGAAGGTATTTATAGAACCTATATTTGATTATATGCCACCATGGGGGAGAGGGGTGTAAGGGAGGGGGAGAAAATTTGAAACTCAAGGGGTTGTGGAAATGTTGTAAACTAAAAGTAAATAAATAAATTTCAGTTTTAAAAAAGGTAATAAAATAAGTAACTTACACCTAGTTTGAGTTTAAAAAAAAGGAAAACCAAATTACCAAAAATTAAAAGTTAAAAAGTAGATTCATAGTACATGAAAAGGAAATAAAAGAAAACATTAGAAATGATTTTGCCAGGTATTTGTCCAGAAAAATACTTAAATGAATTGGATTAATATTTAGATAAATATAAAATAGCCATATTAACTAAGCAATAAATGGAGAATTTAAATAATCCAAATCTCAAGAAATGAGAATGAAGAAGCAATTAATTTCCAAATGGGGAAAAAGAGCGATTAACAAGTAAATCCTATCAGATATCCAATGAACAATTTAGTCCAGTATTAAGTATATTACAAAAAAAATAGAGAAAGTGACATCCTGCCAAACTCCAATGAGAACAAATATGATCCTTAAAAATATAGTATTTTGTGACTTATAAAGTGCTTTCATTACAACTTTATAAGGTAGATAGTATATTATCCCCGTCTTCCTGATAAAAACAGACAAAACAAAACCCTGAATTTATGAAAATGTTATTTGCGCATGGTCACATGGCTAGTAAGAATTGGAGCTAGGATTTAAACTAAAGCCACCTGATTTCAAAGATAATCTTTTTAAAAATCCCAATTAATATCAAACATTGTAATTTGAACATATCATGACAAAATAGCATAAAAATTTAATTTGTTTTTTATTAGTGTCTTTTAAATGTAAAGGGATTTTTATAAACTTTTTGAATTGCATGTTCTACTTCATTTTATCCTTGCTTATGCTTATGATCATTGACTTTCTGGTAAGCATACCAGATGTATTAGTTTCAAGAAAACTTTGACCATGTACAATCAATGTCTTAACTTCCCTTCATTTCTTATTCTTCTTAAATCTCTGTAATCTGACTTTGGATCTCATCATCCCACTGAAATTGTTCTCTTCAAATGTACCATTGATCTCTTAACTGTCAAATCTAATGGACTTTTCTCAGTCTTCTTTCTTGACCTCACTGCAGCCCTTGGCACTGTTGATCATACTCTTCCCCTTCTCTCTAGGTTTTTGTGACATTACTCTCTCCCATTCTCCTACTTATCTACCGATGTTTCTCTGTCTTCTGTTTGTATTTTCATCCATATTGACCTCACTAACAGTGAGGGTCCCCTAAGATTCTATCGTGACCTCTCATCTCTTCTCCCTCTATGCTATTTCACTTGGTAATCTCAGCAGCTTTCATGAATTCAATTATCATTTATATGCTGACGATTCTCATATCTGTTCATCTAGCCCTAACCTCTAGTCTCTCATCCCCAGTTACTTCTTGGACATCTAGAACCAGATGTCTTATACACATCTTAATCTCAGCATGTAAAAAACTAAACTCATTTTCTTTCCCTCCAAACTCTCCTCTCTTCCTAACTTTCCTATTATAGTCAAGAGTACACCATCCTCTCAGTCATGCAGGCTCACAACCTAGGTGTCACCCCTGACTTTCCACTCTCTCACCATCTATCTCCAATCTGTTTCCAAGTGCTATCAGTTTTCATATTTCTGATATACTATATTCTCTGACACGTGACCTGTTGTTTGTCCTTTGTTTTCAAAGAGGACCAATGACATCATGGGGTGATGTCTTGACTTGTGCATGAATTGGATTTAAGTGAGGCAGAATTGCACAATTGTCAGCCTGTCTCTCTTCCAGTTATTAAGTTTAGTGGCAAGACAATAGTCAAGATGACTGGAGATGGTCCAGGATGCAGTGGATCACGTTGGCATCTTTGATGTCTGACCAAGCTCTAAGTGCCTTCATGGCCGTTGGAACAAATTGTTCTCATCTACCCATTCCATGGGGGAAGTCTTCACATGCTTATGATAAATATCCCTATAACTCATGGACAAGTTTGAGTTGGTGTTGGTTACCTTCAACCTGGTTTAACCCATCTGCCTAGGCAGTTTTTCTGGGCTGCTGTGCATGATGCAGCTTCTTGGAGCCACAGGTGAGAGTTGAGTAGACACCACAGGTGGATGAGCAGCCTCGAAAAGTCCTTGGCAAGCCCTCATACCAGAAGTGCTAGTCCTCTTTTATCATACACACCACTCCAAAACAACAGCAGGCTTGCTTCGCCTCCCACTTTGACTGACATAGACAATTGGTTGGTCTCCGTAGTCCATCCTCCACTCAACTATCAAATTGATCTTCCTAAAAGGCAGGTCCAACTGCATCGCCCCCATACTCAATCAACTCCACTGGTTCCATATCACTTCCAAGATCAAATACAAAATTCTCTGGGGTTTAAAACCATTCCTAATTTGACCCCTTCCTACCTTCCCAGCCTTCTTATCTTACTCTCCTCCATGCACCCTGTCATACAGTGACACTGGCCTCCTTTCCATTCTTCAAAGAACATTCCATCTCCCAACTGAGTGTTTTCACTAGTCTCCCATGCTTGGAACTCTCTGCCTCCTGGCCTCCTTGGTTTCCTTCAGGTTTTTGCCAAGTCCTCCCTTTTGCAAGAAACCTTTCCCAGTCCTTAATCTTTGCACCTTCTTTCTGAGACTATCTCCAGTTTATTCTGTGTATATTGTGTTTCTGTGTAGCTGTTTATATTTGTGACTGTGAGGTCCTTGAGAGCAGGGGTTCTTTTTTGGCATTCAGAGCCCTTCATTACAACCCATTCCCCCCACTTTTCTGGTTTTCTTACATCTTAACCCCCTCAACTCCTAAGTACTCTTCTATACAATGACAAAGACTTCCTTGCTGTTTCCAGAACAAGACAGACACTCCATTTCTTAGCTGTGGGAATTTTTGTGGCTCCCTACCCCCCATACCCAGAAAATTCTTCCTCTGTTTCTCTGCCTCCTGGCTTTCCAGACTTCCTTCAAGTCCTGGCTAAAAATGTCACCTTCTATAGTAAGTCTTTCCCATTTCCTCTTAATTCAAGCCCCTCACCTCTACTTATTATTTCCCATTCATCTTGTATATAGTTTGTTCACATATATTTGTTTACATGCTGCCTCCCCCACTAGATTTTAAGCTCTTAGAGGGCAGGAACCATCTTTTGCCTTTCTTTATATCCCTAGCAAGTGTCATAGAGCTGCGCACATAGTAGGTACTCAAGAAATAAATGCCTATTGACTAACTGACTCACTAACTGCACCTCCCACACACATCCCAGTCTTCATCTGTTGATACCCTCCCTCTACCACAGGCCCAATTCAAGAGCCTTTGGTTTTTGTTTGTTTGTTTTTTACAGAATCCCTGCCTATGATTTCTTTTATCCATCCTCCAACAGAGCCTTCCGGAGAATCCAAAACAACACTACCCCTAGAGTATGGTATTCAATAAGAATGTTGACTTTGGTCCTGTTAGTGATCTGATATGACCATTGCTTTTAGAAGTATTTTTCTCAGAGTTTAGGAATCAAAAGTTATGATTAGATTAGATGATCTACACTGATGAAAGAATTGGAGCATTTTCCTTCTAGCTCTGACCTAGATTTGTCCTGCTTCAGTTCTTCAAACCCTGCTTATGGTTTTTGAAGGGATGTCATGTGGAAGAAGGATTAAATTTGTTTTGATTGGTCCCAGATGGCAGAACTGGGAGCTAACCATTGGGCAAGAAGTTTCAAAGACATAAATTTAGCCATGACAGAAATTCCTGTTCAGGTATGAGCTAATAAACAAGATAATTTCTCAGCTTCTTTTGAGCTAGGGTTGAGTCTAAGTTCCTTAGGACTCATTAATTACTTAGTAATACTCATTACTTAAAAGCTGCTCTCACATACCTCATTGTCAGGAGGTGGCCACAACATTTTTGACAAAGTACCAGAAAAAAGCAATGCTTTTCCCTTTCCTCGGCTTGCTCCTCTGGTGGTCCTTGACACCACAAAGTCAGGTCATGGAACTACACAATCAAAGCTGCTTGTCTCAGGTCTTAGGGCCCACCTTCTATGGATGCTGTGCTACACAGTCCCTCCATCCTCTAAAATATGACAGGGAGAGGCCAGGAATAGTCGCTCAGTTTTATAATTATAGGGACTTTAAAGATATTTCCAGAGTTTTGGAAGGCTATGTTCTTTGTTGGTAAATGAGGGGAAGGGTATTAACTTATCAGATATAGCAATAAGAGAACAGTAATCTAATTACATAGAATCCAAATTAACCAAAAAACTCATATAACTTTAATATTTCTCCTTCTTTCTGTTCGCATGTGTGTGTTGATAGGACGAGACAATATTTTTTCAAGATGTATTCAGAAAATAGCTTCCAGGTAATAGGGTAAATACATATTGAATTATAAAGCACCCAGTATGCTCAAGGTATTAGGGCTACAAAGATAAAAAGAACATGATCCCTACCCATGAAGTTTACACTCCAATAGACTGAGGAACTAGCCACACAAATAACTTTAAGGCAAGTTAGAAAATGATTAAATGAATGAGAGAGGTCAGACTACACTGAGATTCAAGGAAAGATGAAATTATTCATATTTGGGGAGTGATTGTAAAGACCCACCTCCACATCTCTGAAGACTGAAATTCTTCCCTTCTTTCAAGAACCAGCTCATGATCTCATTTTTCATTGAGGCCTTCTCTGGACCCCAAATAAAAATAATCCTTACCTCCCTAAAACACGTCTTTCTATTTGACTATACCTGTGCACTCATATTTTATGGTTATTGGTATATTAATCCTGTCTTTCTACTAAACTGTAAAGTCCTTGAAAGCAGAGACTATGTCTCTTTTTATCTCTTAATATCAATATTTATACATAGTAAATGCTTAATAAATGCTGAATTGTGAGGATCAAATGAGTTAACATGTAAAGCTCTCTGTGAACCTTAAAGTACTGTATAACTTCTATAGCTATATAAGGACTATATGGCTATCGTTATTATTATTATTATTAATGCTACTACTATTATACTACTACTACTATTATATTATTGCTAATTTCAACTAATTTAAATTTTAGTTGAAAGTGGGAAATGGAATCCAGGATAAAAATTATTATTTACTTATTGGGTATAGAGATTATAGCCCATTCAATAAATGATTGTCATGTACTTTTCTGACATTTACACTCTTGGAATTTTTGGAGAATAAGATAAAATGATACTTAATATAATTGTAGACTATTTGCTATCCCTGAAGACCTTATAACTTGGACATCCCAGAACTTAGATAGCATCTAATAATGAATGGTAGCAGTTAGAAAACCTAAAATGCTAGTTCGGTGAGGACCTGCTAGGTAGGAACAGGAATAAATGTGTTTACTTACACAAAAGATGTGTATAATTAACCAGTAGCTTCTGTTCTCACTTCCAGATTTCAACACTACCTTAGCTCCCTATCTCTTAAATCTGACAAACATATGTTGATAGTTCTTCCTTCCATGTCACACCCTTTCTCCAAGTTTTGCAACAAGATATTCAATTTCAAATTGTACCACTGAATGCATTATGAGTATGCACTAATGGAGAATCATGTTTTGTATACTTTAATGTAAAAATAGTTAGCCTTTATATCGAACTTTAAAGTTTTCAAAGCACTTTACAAATATTGTCGTGTTTTGTACTCACAGCAAACCTAGGAGGTAGATAGAAGCAGATAAAGGTTAAATGACTTGCCCAGGGATCACACAGCTATTAAAGTGTCTGAGATCACATTTAAATTCAGGTCTTCCCCATTTGGGGTAGCGAGGTGGCACAATGAATAAGAGTGCTGGGCCTGGAGTCAAGAAGACTTGAGTTCAAATCCAGCCTCAGACACTTACTAGTTTTTATTTGACACAAGACGAGTCACAACTCTGTTTGCCTCAGTTTCCTCATCTGTAAAATGAACTGGAGGAGGAAACGGCTAACCACTCCACTGTTTTTGCCAAGAAAACCCCAAATGGGGTCACAAAGAATCGGAAATGACTCAACAACAACTTTCTTATTTGAGGTTCTATGCTCTGTTGACCATGGTATGTTAAACATCTAAAGACAGACTTTATGATCCCCATTGAAAAGGTGGTATATATCCTAACCAGTCAGTGCTAGAAGCAAATATTTTTCCATCTGTAATATTTAAAGTTAAATTGAGTGGTATTTAATTTCCAACATTTTTTCTGTGATTTTGTTTTCTTATTATCCTTAACTGAAAATCTAGTCTTAAAAATAATTAGTTAAAAAATTTTACAATTAAAAAATCTTTTCATTTCATTCAAATTACTTTTGTCAAAAATCCAATTCTAGTATCTAGAATTTGACTTTTTGACAAAAGCAGTTTGAATGAAATGGTACTACAATGCTGCTATCATGGTGGCTTTTTAAAAATTTTATCTCAAAAAGAAATAGTAATTGTTTTAGCATTACTTTTGCAGCTTTGTTATTATGATCATGAATAGCATCTTCCTCTAAAGAATTAATACCCAAATATATTTGCTTATCATTATTAATAAAAAGTCATCATTAGAAATGTTTGTATAAATCTTCAGCAGGATCACAAAATAAACACTATTTAATTATAGCATCAGTCCCCCAAAATATGATGAGGGAAACTTGGACAAATAATCAACAAAACATTTATTAAGTGCCTACTGTGTGCCAAGCACTAAGGATACAGATGCAATAAATGTGAATTTGGTGCATTTGTGATCCGTAGAATTTTGTTTGGGGGGGAGTTGAGGGGGTGGGGTTTTTGTTTTTATTTTCAACTGAGTAATCATTTTGCTTCCTTGCTTTACACACATTCCTCTGACGTTGTACTTAGTTGGGAGGGAGGAAGAAAGAGAGGGAGCTAAACTGGCTGTGAGGTATGTGTATATATGAGTGTGAGAGAGAGAGTGAGAGAGAGTACACAAGAGAGCTGGTTTGACCAGAAACAGAACTGCCCGTGACAGATTAAGAGACAAGGGAGGCTTGGAATCTGAGTCCAGGCAAAGGAGAGTGGAAATTTACAGCTGCTCCGTGAGTGTTCAAGTGATCATTTTCTGCTAACATTTTCCATTGGTAACAGTTGATCTTCAGAAAGACAAAGTCAAGACTGAATTGTGGAACTGCTTTTCTATGCCACGTGTCAGCAATAAAAGACAACATCTATTAAATGGAAGATAAAGACGACTCCTTCTAAGGGACTTTGGGACTGGGAGAGAGCTGTCTTCAGCACCTCACCATGTGGCTGTTAGTCTTTGCTTAAGCCCGGATGTTCCTCTGAGGCTGGGTGAGTATCAGTCGGGTGAGCTCTTCTTATTTAGATCAATAAAGAAGTACGGTTAACATTGTAACTCTTGAAATTACTGCTTAAATATGCATTTTTAAGATACAATTTGTAGTTACTGTGCTGCGTTACCTTATTGCCTTTGTATCTTGTAAACTGCTGTTACTAGGAGAGGTTAAAAAAAAAACAACTACCAAACAATACTTCTCTGTTGCCTAAGGCACTTGAATCATGACCAACTATTCTGAGGCCATGGAATATCTTACTTTGGAAATGGGTTTTTATTTACAGAAGGTTTCCAAAAATAAAACAGTTGCAGTGTATCATTTTTCATCTTTCTCTCTAGACTGCCTAGAAATGTAGAAATTGATCATTTTCCTTGTATAAAAGCCAGTCACTTATAGTTAATGCAAAGCTAATATTAAAATCATGTGATAAAATTCAGTGTTAGTGCAAACATTACAGTAAAACATTGCTTCAGAATTTAAATAAGTCATATAATAATGATAGGACCAGTAGGAAAGCAGCAATATTATTTAAATGCTAAATAATTGTTAGACCCATGAGAAATACCATAAAATGAGTCATTTAATAGTCACTAAAGTTAGATATGTCATTTTTCAGTAACACACTACAAAGTCAAGATAATCAACAACTCCAATGGTCTCTTGTTTTTGTGCCAGGTCTCATCTGGGGTCTCACTTACATCTTAGCTTTATGTTCATACCTTACTCTATGAGGACAGTTATGCATTTATAAGAAAATGGCAGAAAAGATAGTTAGGAAATCTTAAAACATTTACCTGAATTCCAATAAATCTTTGGCTATTTGTGCATGTTTAAAATAGGAAATTATATGTTAACATTATGTATCTTTTAAGAAGCATGGACGAATAAATATAGCATGCAGTCATTCTGTTGGGGAAGAAAGGAAGTGTATGTTCTTGGCTGTTAAAACTGAGTCATTAAATAAAGATGTTCTGTGCTAGGCAAAAGGCTAATCAGTTCCCTGCCAGTTCTGCTATGGAATCACAGAGTTAGCAAGAAATTGTACTGAAGGATGGGTTCAAGAAAAACTTTAAAGTAAGAGAGAGCTGATTAGCTATCAAAGTTGTATGGTATTTGCATAAGCATATTAAAAGTAGTTTGACTGATGTGATAATTTGCTTGTACTTTCAATATCTCCTTTATGCGTACAGGAAGAAGCCTATAAAACAGGGTGTTATTATTATTGTTGTTGTTGGGTTTATGGATTTTTGTCGGTTTTTGTTGGATTTTTTTTTTCCATACCTGCTGATGAGATAAGAAACTCATCTGGTTTTTTTTATTTGGGAGGGGGGCTCATCTTTCCCTGAAAGTTAAAAATAAATAAATGAGTGATATTATCACAAAGGTATTCTTACTTTGGTGAAGCATTTCCCACACACACCCCTTCTTTAAATTGGCCATAAACTTGCCATATACCTTCATAGTTTTCAGATTTGTGTTTTGAACTGCTATTACTGGTGTTAAATTAGTATATTTCTAGTACTACAAACTGTTACCTATTTAGATTTTGAGAATTCCAAGCATTTTCCTAATTTATCAATGGATTATATCCTGAAAATTCATTTATAAGTTAGATTTGGGAAACTCAAAAAGTCATTTCCATTAGAAACATTGTGAATAGTGGTCAAGTATCCAGGCTGTGCTGCAAAGGCCAATTTAACCCCTAATATAACAGAAATACTATGGATTTGTAAAGAAGAATCTTAGAAAACAGTATTCTTGCAGCTCAATAATTAAATAAAGCAGAAATATAGAATTAAAGGAGAAAGCATTTTTTATTTCTTATAAATGCTGGTGTTTGAAGGAAAGTAGTTTGAGAGGAAGATAAAAAGAGAATGGAAATACTTGTTTTGCGTGTTTCCACCTAAAATTAATGTCAATTCACAAACGTTATTCCTAGGCTTATGAGCCATTTAATCAGGGTCATTTGGGGATCATGAATGGATCAAAGGAAAAAGAAAAGGAAATTTTTCTGAGGTAACAGAGTAGCGAGTTAGGAGAGAGTAAAATGTTAAAGTAAGATTTATGTGAGACAGAGTTCACCTGAGGTAGAAATAACCGAGATTTCAAAGGAGAAAAAGGACCACTGAAGGGTGGTCTAAGGGGAGAGTGGGGCTTAAGATTTTGAGATGACAGCTCTCCACCCTGGCCTTGAAGTGGCACTAGCAGGTCAGCACAGCTTGGTTGTGACCTTGGAGCAGAGAGAACAACTGGCTCTCTGTATAGAATGTCCGTATTGGGCAACTTGGGTTGTACCTCTTGGTGTTTACCATATATTTATTATGTCTGTTTACAGATATATGCATAAATAAATAGACATGTACACAGATATCCTTATATATAGGCATACATATAATTATTGTCAATATGTGGGCATGTAACTGTTTATCTAGACATTTCCATATTTAGTGAGCCCAAATATAGAGAACCATTAATGTCTTTGAAAATTAATGAAAGCGTTTGTGTAGTGAAAGGTGAAATTAGCGATCCAAATGTCAAATTAGCTCAGCTTTATTAGAGCTAGAATAAATAGCTTCTTCGCTCTCTCAACCCCTGCCCTTATTGGGGGTGGGGGGGCCAGTGGGGAGAGGGCCTTAGCTTCACGTTGATATCCATTCAAACATCTTTTCCACCTGCTCTGTTACTGTACCTTAGCCGTACTTAGGGACAGCCACAACCTTGATCTCACTGTTACTCACAGTTGTTCCACTTCCATGATCAACACCTCCTAAATTCTTTAATCCAATTATAACCTTCTATTATTCCATCTCTTCCCCTAATCTGTTGTTTGTGCCCTTCGCCCCTTAGTACTTCCTACAGTACCCTTACTTTGACCAGTCTTGATCCTAGTTAAATGAGTCACATTATACTCTCCCTTACTCCTAAATCCACTCCCGACACATACCCATTCTTTTGCAACTCCTGCTGAAGTTTTGCCAAACCTCAGTTTTGGATTGCTCCCTAAATCCACCTCCTCCTTTTCCTTTTCATGTGTAGCTGAATAAGGATAGAGGATGCCACACATCTGTGCTGACCAAGGCCACTACAAATTTAGGTTGTCTAATCTCAATTGTAGCAAAGCAATTCTTTTTCTTCTCCCCAACTGACTTCCCCTAATATCTATTTAAAGCCTTCTCTTTCTTTAAAGCCTTCTCTTACCTGTTTCCTCCTCCTACCCTTTGAACTGAGGAGCTCAGTTCATGCTTTATTGAGAAAGTAGATAGAGGCCTTTCACCATTAATGTTCTCTTTTCCCCTTCTGTATCTTTGACATCATTCCCTATTTTATCCTTTACCCCCCATCTCTGACAAAGAGATGGTAGCTCTTCTCATGAATACCAATTTCTCTAGAGGTAAACTTAATTCCTTCCCCTTTCATCCCCTCTGGCAGATTATTTAAGACAGTCATCTTTTCCTTTTTTATTGACTTGAACCCTGGAGTCTACAAATAAGTCTATTTTTCCCCATCCTTAAAAAACTCCTTCTTCATATCTTCATTTCCTTCTACATCTCTCTCTCCTGTTCACAGCCAGACTTCTAGGGGAAAAAAAAAACCTATTTAACTCCCATTGGCTCCACTTGGCTCTCATCTTTCTCTTTCTGGATATTTTCCCTCTGGGTTGTCCTCCTTCCTGACTAATTGTTTCTTCTCGGATGTCTTTGTTGGACCATCAGGCACATCCCACGAGTATACCTATAAGGCCAAGTTTTATATACATTAGATGGTAAGCTTCTTGAGGGCAGGATATGTCTTTTGCCTCTTTTTGTGTGCCCAGTGCTTAGCACAGGGCCTGATACAAAGTAGGTGCTTAATAAATGTTTATTGGTTATTGACTATATGTTTTGTATATACTTCTACTTTAATTATACTTATACATAAATAAATATACCTCCCCCAGTACCGTGTGGAAAGCATATTTCTCTTACCACTCTTCCCCCTCCACTGTATATAAGCTCGCTGAGGGCAAAAATTGCTTCCCTTTTTATTTCTTTAAAATGTTTATTGATTGATTAAAGAAAACTAATGCTTTAGAAAGCACTCATTAAACATTAAGGATTTTAGAAGTTAGCTTTAATTACTTAGGTAGAAAATTCCCACTTGGGGATATTTTTTCATAGTTTTGTAGCTTTTATCATTTTAAAAACCTTAGATGTTTTTCATAGTAGGGAGGCACCATTTGGGCATTTGTAGATAGGTATAATCATGTGCAAATGACTGAATTTCCATACCTGACCTGGGTGTATATGAGTCTAAACCCTGAAGAGACAGACAGACACATACATACATACATACATACATACACACGTACACACATACATACATACACAGTTACATATTGTTGTTTGTTGCTCAATTGATTCAATCATGTCTGACTCTTTGTGACCCCATTTGGGGTTTTCTTGGCAAAGATACTACAGTAATTTGCCATTTCCTTCTTCTGCTCATTTTTGAGGAAACTGAGGCAAACAGGGAGAAGTGACTTGCCCAGGATCACACAGCTAGTGTCTGAGAATAGATTTGAACTCTAGGCCTAATACTGTATCCACTGCGTTACCTAGCTGCCCTACATATGCATATGCGTACACACATATAAATATCTATATTTATATATATATAGTATATAACTAAAAACTGAGCTTAGATTTATTCCCCCTAACCAGGAAATAGATATTAGCAAGTCTAGTAATTAAAGACATATTTTCAATTTTTTTATTGACTGAAACCATTATAAATTGATCCATATTCTCTAATAATTCCTAATTATTACAGTTAAGGCACAATATTTAGTGCAAAGTGTTTAAAATCGACAATTGAAGCATACATAGGATCGTAATAGTTACTAAATCTTCTTTTATGAGACCTTAACCCAGATTGAGACATTAACCCTGATATATAGCTATCTGAATAACAATAAACAAATCAATTATTTCTTTTTGACAACTGTATTCCCAATTTAACAAAATAATTTACTGTAGGCTAGTTTCCTCATTAAGGGCTGTCAGCACATCAGAGGTCTATTTCTTTTATGTAAACACACAGAA
>CM053582.1:140520205-140573818 GCA_028627135.1 Pseudochirops cupreus
AGTGTTTTATTTTAATTATATGCTCATACATTCAGAATAGAAACACCTAAGTTTATTACATTTTATGGTTCTTGATTTAGTCCACTTACACAATATATAGTGATTCACTAGAATCCTCACACTGATCTTTTGACACAGATAACAGTAGAGGGTGGCTGCCCACCTTAGGAGGAAAGTACAAGACTGTCTTCCAGTTCCATAGCACAGGTTAGGACCGCCGTTTACCTTTGTCAACCCATACTTAGAACCATGTGTTTCAAAGTTTGCTTTATCAGGGAAGGAGTCTGCGCAGGGTCTTACAGAGGTCGTCTGGGAACTACATACAGGCAGCTAAGGGGCCTAGTGCCTGGAGTCAGGAAGATCTGAGTTCAAATGTGACCCTCACAAACACATTAGCTGTATCACTTTGAGCAAGTCACTTGCCTTCTGTTTGCCTCAGTTTCCTCAAGTGTAAAAATGGGGATAATATTAACCTTTGCCTCTCAGTATTATCGTGAGGATCAAATGAGATCATCTTTGTAAAGCACTCAGCACAGAGCCTGAGACGTAGTAGGTACTGTACAAATGTTAGCCAGTATTATCATCATTCTCTTGTTTATACGATTAAACTGTCTAGTCTTTTGTTCTTCATAAAATTTACCAATAAAACCTTAGGCATAACTGATCTTACCCAATGAATGGATTTTTGACAAGTTGTACATCAGTTGACTTTTTAATAAATCAAAGCATTTTAAATATACTCAAGGAGCTTCTTATTTAAAAGGAATTCTAGTTTGAATCTTATTAGGAAAAAAATGAACAAATCTGACTCAGTGTAAACCTGGATTTTCACATGTTATGTTTAGTGGAAGTGGACTTAACACCTGTGAAATATTCTTTGCGATATCCCAATTATTTTGTTCTGGTAGAATTTTTCCATGGATGCTTTGCTAGAAATCACATTCCCATCCAGAATTTCGTCTAACCATAGGAGTCAGAGCTCAAAGAAACCTCAAAAATTATTTGTCGCCCACCTCATTTTTCACATGAAGAAAGTGAGGTGCATAGACATGAAGTCATTTTTTCAAGGCCACCTAGGTATTAGGTAGCAGAAGTAGACTTTCAACTTGGATCTTCTGTCTTGGAATCCTGTGTTCTTTGTACCATAACACACAGAGCAGAAACTGAATCAGAACCGAAAGATATTGTATTTGAAGAATAAATCAAATCTTTATCTCCTTTATCAAAGTATTATAGTTATTTTAATCACCTCTATCAAAGCATTATAATTATTTCTATCCTGGTGAAAGGTTTTTGGAAGTTGACATCAAGTGCACTAGGTATTTGTGATGCCTTTTGCCAACTGAAATGGATAGCAGAATGAAAGAAAACATTAAAAACCACTCTTCTAGGACATATGTACACCTGAGAATAGGGATGCCCTGATTGGAGTATATGATTCAAAGCTATTGTTAAACTTTGCCTGCCAGCATGACAAATGCATTCTTCATAGGTCAGATCTGGTTCTGCTTAACATATTCCATCAATAACCTGGATCATAATCACAGTCAACAACAAGGATTTGTTCATTATTATGTGTAAGGCAATGTGGATACTCTTGAGTTCAAGGAATTCATAAAGTAATTGGGGAGATAGGACATAATTATAAAAAGACAAGTAGTAATGCAAAGGAGAGTACAAAAGGAGAAATAGGTGGTTCAATCAGTAAGTACTATGGAAGTTCAAGGGCAGGAGAGATCAGTTTGAGCCAAGACAATCCGGAATAGAGGACGTGTTCACCTAATTTGTGGATGACACCAAATTAAGGGAGATATGTCATACTTTAAAACGAAATTATTGGTTGTCTCCCCCTTTTTTAAAACATATCACAGTCATTGCCCAAGAAGTGCTCCTCTTCAACATAGCCCTGCCTTGAAAATACCAGTGTAGCCCACCTGATAGCACACGAAGCTCCCTGTGACAGCAGGCCCCACCTCGCTGTGGAGAGGAGGGAACGAGCTTTCATTATCCGTTCTCCCGTCATCAGTCCATCCAAACTAACGCCGGGCGCCTTTTATTGTTGTCTTAATTGGTATTGTTTTAGTGATTATGTATGTTCTCCTGGTTCTGCTTCCTTGGCCCTTCATCAGTTCATACAAATTTTCTCATGCTTTTCTGAATGTCTTCTATTCACAATTTCTTATGACACAATAACATTCCATTAAAGTCATATACCGTATTTCTTCAGCTATTCTCCACTCAGTTTTAGGCAAACTCTGGCCTGCCTGAGGGCTAAATCTGACTGACCTCTGTTTTTATATAACCCCAACTAGGAATAGTTTTTACATTTTTAAAATTTTTGCTTTTTGGAGGGGGGAATGCAGGGCAATTGGGGTTAAGTGACTTGCCCAAGGTCACACAGCTAGTAAGTGTTAAGTGTCTGAGGCCATATTTGAACTCAGGTCCTCCTGACTCCAGGGCTGGTGCTCTATTCACTGCACCACATAACCTAGTTTTACATTTTTAAATAAAGTTTTATTGTATTTCAAAATGTAAAAACCATTCTTAGCTCAAGTACCATATAAAAACTAATGATGGCTAGAATTGACCCACGGGCTGTGGTTTGCTTTAGTCAATGAACTAATTAGTCAATTTTTTGTTATCTCAGAAAGTGTCTCTATGAATATTTTGGTATATATAGGATCATTCAGTTTGAGCTCTTTGGGGTATATTGCAAAAGTAAAATTGTTGTTTCAAAGCACAAGATTTTTAGTGACTTCTCACATAATTCTAAATTATTTTCTAGAATAATTGGACCAATATATGATACTTTTTTTGTAAATTAGGATTGAAATGTTAAATTATCTCAATAAACTGAAGAAGAAACAAAGAGAATGAACCAAATAAAGAATAATTTGTGTAAGTAAGCAATTCAAACTGCAAATGTGTAACATGAAAATGACATGCTAGTGGGAAACAATAGAAAATTACTTAGGAGTCTATCCCTGTCACAAAATTTCAAAGTTGGGAAGGACCTCAGAGAGTATCCATGTAGTCTAATCTATTTATATACCTAAATAGGAGATTATTCTACAACATACCTAGCAAGTGGTCATCCAGATTTTTTGTGAAGACCTCCAAAGATGGGGAACTTTCTCATACTTCACCCACTGTATTTTTAGGTGGTTTCTAATTGTCAGATAGTGTTTCCATACATAGAACTGAAATCGTCTCTCCCATTATCCCAAGTTCTTCCCAACTTAAATCTCACTGAGCCTGATAGAGTAGAAAGAATGCTGGATTTGGATGACTTTAAATCCCAGCTCAGTCTCTTACTACTTGTGTGGCATTGGAAAAGCATCCGTACTTCTCTGGCCTCAGCTATCCCATCTGTAAAATGAAGAGGTTTGAACTGTAAGACAAATGAGCTTTCCCCCAACTCTAAATCAGTGATCCTATCAACTCTAATGCTTCTTCCACATGACTGTCATTCAGATGCTTGAAGACAAATGTCACAGATCACAAGATAAATCTGAATTGTTGGTGTGCACTGTGGGATTTATAAGCAGGAGTATAAATATTTTTTAGAAGTAGGAGTATAGCCTTCAAGGTAATCTCATAGTGTTCATTGCTGATCTTCATAACAATGTTTCTCAACTTCAGTTACCCTAGAGGTGTTAGAAAGTGGTCCAACAAATTCCTTCAAGTTACAATGGCAGACAGGGACACATAGTGAATGATTTTGCTATTTATTTCCTTTGCAATATTTTTTAAAAAGACATTTTAGTAGTTTTGAAGAAGTTCTGTTGAAGAGTTTGTTTTCATTTTTGTTTTTGCTTTGCTTTTTTCAATGAAGGACCTTGCCTCTATGAAAATTTTGAGAAACATTGCCTTAGGGGAAACTTCAAAATGAAACAAGATTTGTTCATGGTTCAGAGAGAGATTCAAAAATGAGTAAAGGACTGGAAAAGATGACAGACAGGATAAAAGTTAAATAAACCAGGGTGATGCATCCAAAAAAAGGAATGATAAGGCATAAACTTACTGATTTTCATGTTATTCATTGTGACAGTTGTTTTCTATATTTCCAGAAACTATAAAATGAAATAAACTAAAACTCTAGTTATAGAGACTTAGATACAAGGAAAAAAATAACAAAAAGATTTGAAAAAATACCAGGTTAGTTTATTTGAAGATGGGTCTTCCTGACTCCAGAGACAGTGCTCTATTCACTGGGCCACCTAGCCACCCCAGGTTAATTTATTGAAGGAGGCAACTGAACATTCTTTCGAACTCTCTAAAAACAGTATCTGAGATACTGAAGTGTAACACATAGGGAAACTTTGCATTTGCCCTGTTACATAAATATTAAAGTTTTATTGGGGGATTATCTAGATGGTTGTGTTTTCTTATTCTCTTAATACCTCTACAAAGAGGTAATTATATTTTTCTGAGTCTTTTTTTTCTTGCCTTTTAAAAATCCACTTAATCTAAGAAATTCTTTGTACTATTTAGATTTTTCCCTCTATTCTTCTAGCCATCCTCCTACCTCCCACTTTTTCTCTCTTACTTAAAAAAAAATCGTTTGGCAGCCTTAGAGAAGGCTACCACTAGCTCTCAAGAGAGCACCATTATTATTGTTATTGTAACATTTACTGTGTGGCCACAATGTATTAGGAAATGTGATCTGCTTGGGACATGCCAAAATGGTAGACTGTGTCCCATGGGATGTAAATTTCCCTTCCCACAAGAAAATTTTTATTTTAATACAAATGACCAAGGCCATCAGGCATTAATATTTTTAAGCTAATGATCTAGAAAATGTTGTAAAAATTCTTTTAGTTTTCCATTTTCTCATAAATGATGTATTTTCACAAAATGTCTATTTCAACTCAGTTAAAATAATTTTTTTTAAAAAACGTTAATAATTTTGCTGTGAAAATGCTAATTATTGACATTAGGTATTGTTTCCTATCTACTTTATGTTTCTATTTGTTTTTACTACATGCTTGAGTAGCTAACTATACCTTCCAATTATATTTAAAATATATATGAAAAATAATGGGAAATTGGGAGGAGAGGAGACACTGATTTGTTAGGACTATAATTCCCTATAGGACAAGATGCATTAAAATGGATGGGGCGTTATGAAGCACCTAACCAAAAAGTATGATCTGGAAGCATGTTGTCAAAAATGTCACAAAGCTATATCAACAATCACATTAGAACAAACTGCCTCACAGGAGAAACATCATTAGATGTATATTTTGAATTTTTATCCATTTGTTAATACTTCAAAATACTACCATGTTCCTTGATTTTGATTTGAGGAGAAGGCAAAGGGACAAGAAGGAATTATTTTCCTATACTTATAAAACAAGGGTAATTCTGCAGATTTTTTTTCAGTACATTTATTACAAAGTAATGTTAGTTTACAAACAAGGAACCTATGCAATTTACTTAGTTTTAAAATTCTGGGCTCCCAAGAAAGAATTTTTGAAGAGTCACCTTGTCCTGTGCTATTTGTGAAGGTGAGGCATCTTTCGATATGGGCTCTTTTGCCAGAATAGGAGTTGCTTAGTCATAGTTTTATGATGATATAGTTTTATGTAAATGGGTACTTTCCAGATAAAAAACATGACAAGTGAGGATATTGATTTTGAAGAACCATTTTTTCCCCTTGAATTCAGGCCGCTTGATTGTCATACTTGGGAAATCTTAAGATTTCTCTTTTAGCCTAAGGAAAATAACTGCTCTAGTAACAACCCTAGATTTTGTAGGTAGATCTTTGAAATGATCTTATACTCATTGAATGGCCCGGTCTGAGTTTATACATAAAAGTTCTCAATTCTAATTAATGAATGGCCTTCTGGCAAAAACATATTAGATAAGGGGTGGCTAGGTGGCACAGTGAATAGAGCACTGGCCCCACGCAGGTATTACTGGGCATGCTCAGATGACTGTGATTTTAATGAAATCTGTTTGGCCCATCTTCAGTTCAGTCCTTGTATAAGTTGAGAATTTGAAATGCTTCCTTCTGTGTTAGGAGAGGGAATGTTGCCAGCATATGTTTGCTGTCTTGAGTTACATGAGATAGAAATCGAACATTCTTTTTGGGATTTTTATCAGACTGTAAGCCACGTATTAGATTTTCTGAAATACTATCATGAAATCATATTTGACTAAATTGGTTGGCTGGTCTGAATAATATTTTGAAGATTCTTGAAAATCAGATGCTATATAATTTTAACTTTTAGAACCTGTATTTAAGTATTTCATTTCAGGAAAGCCAGCCTTTGCACAATAAGAACAAGAAGTAAAAGGGTTGACCTCTGCCATTACCCATTGTCTAGACTCACTGAGCACTCACAGACTGGGTTAGTCTTGGGAGCTTCTCTCTCTTAATATTCACTGAACCATAGAGAGTTGAAAGGCACTCCAAAGGTCATTTAGTTCAGTCCCCTCTTTTTACAAATGAGTAAACAGAGACTTAAGTTAAGTGACTTGCCTGAGGTCATAGAGGTAGTAAATGACAGGGGTGGGCTTTGACTTTCCAGACTGAAACCCTGGGAGCTCTGTAATTTAGATCATATCTCTCTTAAGGACACTTCCACTCTGGAACTGACAAACTCTTAGACAAAGAATAGGTTGGTTAGAGACCAAAAGTATACAGAAAAAAGAAATCAAAATACAGCTCCCTGCCTCCTGAAGGTCAGTACTATCTCTGCAGTTCAGTCTTGTACATAGTGAATTGACTTGAGGCCTCAGTAAAGAAAAAGCAGTACTTGCTTCTTGCCTGCTTCTCCTGGTCAGCTTGACCCAGTGCTGCTCTGGAGCTCCCCTAAACCCTTTTGGGAGTCTTCTCATCTCCAAACTCAGTTCTGCGTTCATAGACTCTTTCTGCAGCATGGTCAGTTTCCCCAGCCTCTTCTCCTGTCCTTACATCTGACCACTGACTGCTCTGACTACTCTATGCCTGCTCTTGCACATGAACCTTCAACTTGTCCCATTTGGTGGGGAGTGGGCAAAAGGGAGAGAGTTGCTCTTGTTGCTTCAGAGCTTCCCGTTACAAACTAATTTCTACTTTTCTTACAGTGTTTGGTTTCCAAAGTACCTGACGTTCCTTTGGGCTCACCTAGGAGTCCTTGCCCTTAGTTCACTAAAAATCACTCATGGAGGGGCAGCTGCGTGGCACAGTGAATAGAGCACCAGCCCTGGAGTCAGGAGGACCCGAGTTCTAATTTGGCCTGAGACACTTAACACTTACTAGCCATGTGACCTTGGGCAAGTCACTTAACCACAATTGTCCTGCCCTCCCCCCTCCAAAAAGAGCAAAAAATAAAATAAAATAAAATCACTCATGGAGAATTCTGCAAACACTTTTACCATATCTTTATACTATCTGAATTCATGTTAGATAATGTTGATATAAATTTAAAAGTAGGAAGTTTAAAGATGAGTACCTAATACTATGTTCTTGTCACAAAATACGCTTATGACACTAATAATTAGCATTTATATCAGGTTGTAAGGTTTACAAAGCACCATACACACATATACATAAGATATGAATATGTATGTGTATGTATATAAAAAGATCTTGTTTGAGTTTTACAATGACTCCGTTAAATAGGTGCTGTTATCTTTATTTTACAGATAAGGAAGCTGATACTGAGAGAATCAGTGGCTTGCCCAGAATCACATAGCTAATGAGTGTCTGAATTAGGATTTGAACTCAGATCTTTCTCACTCCCAGTTCAATATGCTATCTACTCTGCTACTTAACTATCTGCTTGAGTTAGAGTGAATTAAGATTCTAGAAGCTTCACATCATAGTGGATCAAGTGACAGGCTTCTGAGTTAAGAAGACCTAGGTTCAAATCCAGCCTCTAACACTAGCTATGTGACCCCTAGAACTTCCTTACAGGTTCGTTGTTGTCCTTTGTTCTTGAAGAGGACCAAAATGACATCACTATATTGGGGTCAAGGTACAGCGTGTCCAGTTGTGACTGACCAGACCAGTACAAGCTTAGAAAGCTCTACTACAGGTAGAGGTACAAGTAGTCCATCGGAATATTTGGAATGGGGCTGTCTCTAAATTTGCACATCTCTTCCTAAGCTATAGGTGAATTGCATTATGCCTTGATAGAAGGCATTCCCACACTAGGAGTTGCCTATGCTTAGTAAAATCACAGATCTTTCATGTTTTTTTTTAAAAAAATAGTAATGATAATAGCTAGCATTTACATATTGCTTTAATATTTACAAAGCAATTTATACAACTTGTCTCATTGGATCCTCACAACAACCCTGTCAAGCAGTTATAATTATTATTCCCATTTTATAGATACTAAAACTGAGGCTCAGAGAGATGAAGTGATTTGTCCTGGGTCATACCTCTGGTAAATGTCTAAGGCAGGATTCAGGTTTTCCTGATTCCAAGCCCAACACCATCCACTGAGTAACCTAGTTACCTATTCCTACACAATCAAGATGGTAAAAGCCTTTAGGCCTTTTTAAAATAATTTTTCTTGTGAACTTAACTTTCCCAACAAAAACAATCAAATAAACAACTTAAGGAATGCAAATTATATATAAAGTCAAAATCTCAAAACCATTTACAGTTTACTCAAAGGGGAAAAGGTACATACAAATATATACATGCATATAGATATACATTTCGTGGTTGTTGTTCTTTTGTTCAGTACTCTTCATGACCCCATGGACCGTAGCATACCATTCCCTTCTATTCTCCACTATTTCCTGAAATCTGTTCAGGCTCATGTTCATTTCTTTCATGACATTATCCATCCATTGCATCCTCTGCCATCCCCTTTTCCTTTTGTTTTCAATTTTTCCCAATATCAAGGTCTTTTCCAGTGAGTATTGTCTTCTCATTATGTAGTCAAAATATTTGAGCTTCAGCTTCACTTTTGATTTTCTAGTGAATAGTCTGAATTAATTTCTTTAAATATTGACTGGTTTGGTCTCCTTGCTGTCCAAGAGACTCTCAAAAGTCTTTGCCAGCACCACATTTTGAAAGTGTTAATTCTTCAGTGCTCAGCTTTCCTTATAGTCCATCTTTCACAGCCATACATGCTACTGGAAAGACCATATCTTTGACTATACAAACCTTTGTCAGCAAGGTTATGTCTCTACTTTTCAGTATGCTGTCCTGATTTGCCGTAGCTTTCCTTCCAAGGAGCAAGTGTCTTTTAAATTCATGGCTGCAGTTGCCGTCTGCAGTGATCTTTGAGCCCAAGAATATAAAATCTGTCACTGCTTCCATTTGCTTTTCCTCTATTTGCCAGGAAGTGATAGGACCAGTTGCCAAAATCTTAGTGGTTTTTTTTTTATGTTAGGCTTCAAGCCAGCTTTGCCATTCTTCCCTTTCACCCCCATCAAGAGACTTCTTAATTCATCACTTTCTGCCATCAAAGTGTATCATCTGTATATCTGAGATTGTTGATATTTCTCCCAGGAACTTTAATTCCAGCTTTTGATTCATCCAGCCTGGAATTTCACATGATATATCCTGCATATAAATTAAATAAATAAGGTAACAATTTGTAGTGCCAATGCAATATTTATAGCACTGATCTTGACTATAAATATTCCCATATAGTGCTCTATTATAAAATATAACAGGTTTTCCATATAGTAGACAGAACCAAAATATGTATTTACACACCAGAAAACCAAATCCCCAAACCAGTAAGCCGATTCCATCATAGTAGCAAAGATATTAATGAACCAGGATAACACAGAGATCCACAGCATTCTTTAGCCTTTCCATAGACCAATATAAGATCAATATTTACTCACAAACCTGACTAACTCCTTGCTTGAGTGTCCTCTCCCCCAGCCGGCTAGTCTAGCTCTGAATCCCAGCTTCCTATGGCTCTGCTCTACCCTTCAGCAAACTCCTCCCACCACAGACTCCATGTGATTACATTCAGCCTGTTTGGAGGCAGAGTTTACTTTCAAAGAAGGGAAGGTCTTCAAACTCCCCGAGGTCTATTAAAGGGCAGGGAAGATCATCAAATTCCCATTTCCATTACACAATTTTAAATCAATCAGTTGTTCCATGTTCAGTCTTAACTGTTGCTTCTTGGACCACATACAGATTCCACAGAAGAAAGGTACAATGATCTAGTGCTCCCATCTCTTCCAGATTTCTGTGTGTGTATAACTTAACAAAATATCAATAATGATATTATATATATATAACTTAGTAAAATATTAATGATGATTATTAGTAATAATAATCAACAATATTATTAATAATAATAAAGATTCTTTATTGTGACTGAACAGGAAGCAGCCTGGTGACCCTCCCCAGGGTCTACCATATTTGTGTGGGACTTGGTGCAGACACCTACTCTGCTTTTAACACCATTAGAGCTAAGAATGCCCCAACTCAAGCAATGCTCCAGTCTTAGGTACACCATACAGATGTGTGCTGCTGTACTTGGCCCAATTTCAATTTTCCTAATAGCGTCTTTGGCAGAACCTAGAGGAGAGACATTGTTATAATGGGTTTTTTCTGGTATAACCCTTTGATTATTTTACATCCATAGTCCTTTTCAATTTTCCAATACATACTGTATTGATCTTATGGTATATTGTTAGAATTGTATTACTATCCAGAAATCTTGATGGAGGTTTGGCTAATATGAAGATAATAGAGTACCATTCATCCTTGCGTAAACCTTATTCTAATAGTATCATGGATAACATGTGAAGTGACCAAACTGTGTTCCCTAGAACAGAGAGGCAAAAAACATCTGCAGCATTCAACTCACCACACTCCTGAGTGTGCCCAAACCAAATTAAGATATAACTGGGTGAGGCAACTAGGTGGTGCAATGAAGCAGCGGCCCTGGAATCAGGAGGACCTGAGTTCAAATGTGGCCTCAGACATGTAACACACAAAAACTAGCCATGTAACCTTGGTCAAGTCACTTAACCCCAATTGCCCTGCCTTCACCTCTCCAAAAAGCAAAAAATAAAAAAAGATGTAATTGGGAAATATTTGATAAAGCAAATAAAAATACAATAAAACAGGTAATGTTAATATGTGGTTTTAGAAGCCAGCGTGCAGCTCGCAGGAATCCTTACATATGGTTTTTTGACCCCTGTTTCTATTTGAGTTTGACATCATTGTCCTAGAGCACTGGTTCTCAACCTTCCTAATGCCATGACCCTTTAATACTCATATGTGGGTGTATCTGCATGTGGGCGGACCCGCCTGGAGACAGATAGAGGAGCTGTGTCTCAGTTCCTAAGACCATAGGAAGTATGTGTTTTCTGATGGCCTTAGGCGACCCCTGTGAAAGGGTCGTTCGACCCACAGGTTGAGAACTGCTGTCCTAGAGGATATAGGCCACTGCCTCATCCCTCTGTCTTTATATGTTAAGGTAAGCCACCACCTCTGATACTGTACAATTATAAAAGTTACTGATAGTAAAAATTAAAATCATAGATGATCAGAGCTGAAAGGGAATTTAGAGATCATTTAATCTGATGTTCCCAGAGAAATAATGTCACATAACTAGTTAGGGGCAGAACCAGGATTAAAATCCAAGTCTAATGACATAATCCTAACTTGTTTGTAATATTATTAGATTTAGAATAAGACTTATCTGAGAAAATATTATTTGTTTAAAATAGACTTATACTATTTGGTACTATTAGTAAGTTAGGATTTTTTTCTAATCATTTAAAATTATTTCATTGCAAGGGTTCCACAAAACTTTGTTAAAAGTAAACTGTTCCATCTCCTGATAGAGAGGTGATTGACTCATTGCAGAATGAAACATATTTTTGGACATAGTCATTTCAGGATTTTTTTTTTTTGCTCGACTCTTCATATTTGTCAAAAGGGTGTGGTTTTTCTTTTTCTTTTTTTTCCCAGCAGTGGCTAGGAGACAAAGTAAATAAATGAGTGTTAATTTTTTTTTAAAAAAAACGGAAAGAAAGAAAAATGTTTTACAAGACAAAGGGTTTTAGTGAATGGAAGCCAAACTCTGAGTAATCATAACACATAATGAAATACACCCCCCTCGTTCTGGTAGTGAGGTAGAGTATTATGGGTATGGAAGAGAACTGACAATTGCAGTCACTGTCAGATATGATCACTATTTTTGGTTGGTGTCAGTTAACTTTCTCTGTTGAGAGAGAGATTAATGGAGTAGGGAAGGAAGAAGCGTTAGAGGCATCTTGAAGTGAGTGAAATAAAAATAAAAGACATCAATAAACTTTTAAAGAAAGGATTAGATAAATTTGCTTAAGCAAAAAGACCCCTAAATACTAATTCTATTTATACCTTGTATTTATATAGTGTTAATTTGATTGGTGGTTTAGTTAGAATGTGGTTGGGAGAGAAGTTTGGCAAAGGTTGGGGAGGTGACAAAATTTTGATCTTCTCAACATATTTTATGTCTTGTTTTAAAATATTAAAACATTTAAACTAGATAAACTTTTTATTCTACTGGCTCTATCTGCTTAACCCCTTTACAGCATTTCTAATATTATATTCACTCTAGTAAGGAAGATCACTAGATTTGGGGTCAGAGGACTTGGGTTCTGCTTTACCATCTGTGTGACCTTGGTCAAGCCCCTTCGCCTTTTGGGGGCTTCAGTTTCCTTATCTGTAATAAAGGGGTTGGATTAGATGACCTCTGAGGTCCTGTTCAGCTCTATTACCCAAGATGACATTAAATTCAGTACCTCATTTTACTTCTAGTACCAGCTCTGTGACCTTGAGCACATCGCTTCAAACTCTCAACTAGAGCCTCACTGAACTCAGCCATAAAACAACGATAATCATACCTATATTACTTCACATAGTTTTTTAAAAGAGAGTTTATGTGTTATAGTGCCATATAAGTAAGTTTTTGTTTGTTATTTCTGGAGAGTGGCCTAAGTAGAACCTGTAAGTGTAAGAACCATTGAAACTGCATCACTTAAAATAATTTAATTATAGACTTTTTTGTGTAAAACTTGACAAAGTTTTCATTATAATTAGAAAATGCTTAGTTTACTACCAAATTAATGTGGTTTAAAACTTACAAGATATTTTTGCATACTTTATATGTTAAAAATATGTTAAATTTCTCTTTTTAAAATTTTTTATTTAAAGCATTCCATAGATAATTAGAAGAAGAACCGTGAGTGAATGAAAAAATGCCTCTGTTTAGTAAATCACACAAAAATCCAGCAGAAATTGTGAAAACCCTAAAAGACAACCTGGCTATATTGGAAAAGCAAGAAAAAAAGACAGACAAGGTATGAGATAATATAATGAGAGTATTGTAAAAATGTATTTATTCTAAGAATAAAACTAATTGAATGGATGATTTATGAATCTTAGAAGTTGACTCTGCCTATTAGAAGACCACCCATCTGTGTAGTTGGAAGAACCCTACTGTTCAGCTTTTGTTCCATGCTTTCTGTAAGATTCTGAACCAATCGTTCACCTCTCTAGCCCTTGGTTTCCTTGTTTTTAAAATGAAAATATTGGACTCCCTGACCTTTGAGATCTTTTCTAGCTGTGATTCAGATTTCAAATATTGTATGTCAGCATTGTCTTCAGGTATATATTTGCATTTGATTATTTTTAGATTTAAATCTCTTGGCTATAGAAAGGTCTTCTTGGGGTGACCCATGGCCTAGGACCCCCCCCCTACCACATACCTACCACAGTTTTGTACTCATAAGGATTAGGTTTGATTCCTGAATGCTAACTTTAAGAAGGTCATTTGCTTGCTTTGGTTCATTGTTCATACCTAGAATTATTTGAGGGAAATTTCTTAATATACTTATGGTATACCTTATATCTAGCTTTTCCCAAAAGTGGTTAAAGGAATCCTTAGTTCTGTGGACACTCAAGGTACTGAAAATATACTGGACTCAGGACAACTTTTATGTCAAGGAAAGTACAGGAGATACAAAGGCCTCACAGGAGCCTATAGATTGAACTTTGGATATCTCATCAGAAACCCAGGATTGGAGCCAAACTGGGGATAATTATTGGGAAAACCCTTCAACATTCAAATAAGACCCTTATTCCCAGAGAGTCCTATATATATAGTTCCCAGAGACTGACAGCACTGCCTTGTGGCTTAGATTTCCACTAGAAGGTTAGCATATTTTGCAGATTGCTAAGCAAGAAATTTCCATCCTACTTGACCTGCATTATCAAGTAACTCACTCACTGGCTTTGATCTTCAAGTAGGAATTATTTGGACTATCTTTTCTCCTTCTCTCCCACCCTCATCTCCCCCTAAGGAGTACACTACATCAGAAAATTCTCTCCCTCTAGAAGATCTGATCTCTGAACTGTCACATTTGGAAATTTTTATAGTTTGGCTTACTCTTGAGACAACTCCCAGAGCTCATGTTGCCCAGGAAATCTCCTGTTCTGTGATGAGGAATCTGCACATGAATATAACCTTTCCTTCCTTTCCCCTCTTGAATGCATATCTGTTTTGCTCTGTGCTGGTGTTTCTACTCAAGGTCCAAGAGAAACTATGAGTATCTGAACTGATGTTTTTGCTCATTTTTATGGACGCCAGAGTGGCATGGCCCCTACAAACAAAGACCCACACACCCCCTATGATATCCCCTAATCAACCCCTCCCACCCACACCCACATTGGAATTTTAATTGGAGTTCAGGATAGACTAGCTTTATATCAAATTCCTCTCTAAAGAAAAATAATATAAGAACTCAGTCTAGAACCAAACTCAGTTATTTAGATTCCAGAAAAAGTTGACTAGTCAAGCACGCACCCACGCATTCATTCAAGAAACATTTATTAAGTGTCTACCATGTGGAATAGAAGGCAGTGTGGTGTCGTGGATAGGAAGCTGGCTTTGCCCTGGGGAGACCAAAATTCTGTCTTGCCTCTGACACTTACTAGCTGTGAGATCCCGGGCAGGCTGCTTAAGCTCTCAATGATCTAGGCCATTCTAAGAATATACAGTGTCAAGAACGTGCTGACCCTCCATTGGTTAAAAGTTTGATCACCCAAGAGTTTCCTAAACTAATGAAATTACAATCTGCATTCTTCTCTGAGGCTTTGCTTATAGATGTTTTGAAGTCATTCTCTTCTGGGTTTGTATCTGAGCTTCACTATCACCATAATAGCTTTTTGTGTTTTGGTCTTTTTTGTTTGTTTGTTTGTTTGCTTATTCTTCCAGCCTCCATCTTGACTCTGTATTTTATGTTTATGTTATGCTGTGCTCACTCAAGGCAGCTAGGGGGGTACAGTGGATAGAATGCTGAGCCTGGAGTCAAGTAAATTGGAGTTCAACTCCAATCTCAGAAGGTTACCAGGTGAGAGATCCTGGGCAAGTCACTTAACTTCTTGTTGCCTCCATTTCCCCATTTCTTTCATGTCTGGGTTGGACTAGATGCCTATTGATGTCTCTTCTAGCTCTCAAAATTCATGATTCTCTAAGTTGGAAGAGGAACTTCAGTGGTCCCTCAGGAGCTCTCTCTTCCCTTTAGGATAAAAGATAAGCTCCTTAGCTGGGCATGTAGAAACCTTCCCAGCCTGGCTCCCGCCTAACTTCCCTACCAGAATTCACATTACTCCCCTTCATGTGCTTCACATTCCAGTAAGACTGGCCTGCTTGCTGTCCCTTGATGTAGGCACTCAAGCTTTGCTTTTTGTATGAACTGTCTTACCTGCCCCACAGCTCAAGAGCCATCTAGGTTGACCTATCCCTGAAAAAGAATTCATTCTACATCACTCTCCTAGTTGCCAGCCAGCCTTTAATTTAAGATCTCCGGTGAAGAAGGACCCCCCACATCCTGAGGAAACTCTTTCCACTTTTGGATGGTTCTAACAATTTGAAATTTTTTCGTTACAGCCAGTCTAATTTGTCTCTTGGCAGCTTCTACCCATTGCTCCCATTTCTTCTCTCTGTGGTTAACTAGAACAGATGCTTAGACCTCCTGCAGGAGAGAGATTCTCTTCCCCAGTAACAGTCCTTTTAACCTCTGAAGACAGCCATCATCTAAGTCAGTCCATCATTAAACATTTTTTAAGCGTCTGCTGCATACTGGGCACTATGCTGGGTGATTTAGAGACAATAATGAAAAAGGCCTTGTTCTCAAAGAGCTTACATTTTGTTGGGGAGGACGAACACATATAAGTGTATGTGCTAAGAGCAATAGCAACTGATTGAATACAGAAGGTGAAGGAGAAGGATTGTTGGTGATTTTGTGGGTGTGAACCTAGGTGACTAGAACAATGGTGGTATCCTTAAAAGAAAGAGGAAGGTTCAGAAGGCTAGGTTTAGGAAAAAAGATTATGAGGTCAGTTTTAGACATGGTGAGTTTAAGATACCTATGGGACACTGAGTTTTACCATATCCAGGCTAAATCTTCCTAATTCCTTCAACCACACCAATCCTTTACATGGAACATGCCATTGTGGTTGTGGTCTAGATGCTCTATGGCTTATCAGTGTCCTTCCTAAGATGTGATGTTCACGCCTGACCACATATTTTCTATATGTGGAAAGACAGGATAGAGAAGAGCAGGTCTGTCTCTCACCTCATGATTCCTGGAAGATAAACCTTGCTCTGTACAGCCCAAGATCACAATAACTTTTTGGACTGCCGTTCACACTATTAACTCATTCTGAAATTGTAGTCCGCCAAAATTCTCAGAATTTTTTTCAAACAACTCTGTCACCTCCTTGTCATCACTCAGCATGGTCCCCTCTACATGCAGTAGTCTGAGCTCTTTTTGAGTCTCTTAATCCAGCTTCAAAAAACCATCTAGCTTTTGTGGTTTCTTGCTTTCCTTGCTTTCCTTGCCAGCCTTATCTCATTCTGAGCTGACATTACTCTTAAAGTACCATGCCACACTTTTTTATTCACCCTGTTACTTGCTTTTGCTTCCATCTTCTGTATGTTTTTTTTTCTTTCTTTCTCAGTCAATAAATAGACATAAACTCTAAGTCATTTGGATTCTGATTCTCTATTCACTTACATCAGTGTCTTCAAACATCTCTCTGTTTTCCTCTTCATAAGCTTATCTTTGTGTTCTTAATTTCATTTCTGAGAATTTCTTTGTTTTGAGGGCTGACATTTCCTATAGAATTTTAGTGCATGAGATCCCTCCAATCCTTCCTCTGAGCCCTAGGGTTCGTATCAGACCATGCTTTACACTCTATCACAAACTCTGAGGGAAGTGGTCACTCTTCTCTAAGATAACATTCTTACCTGTTGGTATGAATCAGATACGGAATAGACATTCCCTTTACTCTTTTCTCCATCTTTTGAGACAAGAAATTGTCATTAAGATAAATTTTAAAAAATTCTTAGCTGCTCTGCTTTGGACAAAGAATGAGTTCCAGCAGAGATCTGGAAATTGAAGTTCCTTCTATCCCCTGAATCATGCCAGGCTTGTAAGATCTGTCTCCTGAGCTCTTGGTCTTTTCCTTTTTGTCCAGGTAACCTGTTTACACTTGTTTCTGTTTCTGCCTTTCCTTAGTCTTTCAACAGAAGGTTGCTCACTGCATATATCTTATTCTTACGAGTATATACCCTTGGTGGTTTCAGTGTTACCTCACTACTCTGTTACCTGTCCTATTTCTATTATTTCCTTACTTCTGTGTTTTAGAATCCTTCGCTCATTTCAAGGCTTAGCTCAGGCTTTCTTTCCTGATCCCCATAATTGTAATCTGTCCTTCCCCAAATTGAATTGTATTTATTCACATGTTTAAGTGTTGACTCTTTCCAGTAAACTATAAAGTCCTTAAGTGCCAGAGATGGTGGTTTTGACTTTTTGTCTTCTGTGACTAACACATAGTAGGTACCCAATAAGTGTTTCTTGAACTTAATTGGAAAAAAATGGAGTCTTGATGGCCTCTTGTCAGAGATATTGTAAATCAGTAACAAACATTTTTTAAGCAGATGGTATAGTGGGTAGAGTGCCAGACCTGGAGTCAAGAAGATTCATTTTCCTTAGTTTAAGTCTCGCCTCAGACACTTGCTGGCTCTGTGACCCTGGGCAACTCACTTCACCCTGTTTGCTTCACCAGTATTTCTGGCAAGAAAACCCCAGATGGGGTCTCAGAATCAAACACAACTGAAAAATGACTGAACAACAACATTAAGCACCTACTGAATGCCAGGCACTGTACTCAGTGCAGGGGATACAAATACAAAGAGTGAAACAATCTCTATTCTCAAGGAGACAACAAGTACATATATCAGTACATAGGGAATAAGTAGAAGGAGAATAAATGCAAAATTGGGGGCAGGGGAGAAGGTGCTAGCAGCCAGGGACTTCACGCAGAAGGTGGTCCTGGAGCACGAGAGAGAGTCTATGCGGAAGGAGGAGTGCGTTCTAGACGTGGAGGATAAGGATGTGAAAGCTGAAGACAGGGCACCATGTGTAAGGGTTAGAGAAAAAGGCTGATACTGCAGGAGGAGGAGGAATGAGGTTCAAAAGAGCATTCGGGGCCCAAGTCATGAAGCTTTAAAGGCCAAGCAGCAAAGTTGGCATTGTATCGCGGAGGCAATAGTGAGCCACCGCAGTTGATTGAGTAGGGAAGTGACGTGGTTATAACTGTAAAAGGTATTCACACTTCAGGGTTGTACGAGATGACTTCAGTTGTCATTTCCAATTTTAAGATTCTATAATTACATGAAAAGAAAAATTGAGTGCTCTGTGTATCTTGAACAAGGCTGAAAAAACAAACTAACGTAGATGAGCTTGATACATGTAGAGGAGAAAAAAGCAGAATGGTTTGTCATGATAGGAAAATTAATGTTGAATTGATGTCCTAGGTGTTAGCCTTAAAATTTCATCATTCTTACTTGATGGGATCATAGCGTTAGAAGAGCCCTCAAAAGTAATTTAGTTGAATCTTTAACCCTCTCTGGGCACAAGTAATCCCTTCTATAATATTCCTATCAGGTGATCATCTGCACAAGTACTTTTAGTTACTGGAAGTTCACAATTTCATGAGATCATCCGTGACATTGTTGAATAGATCTGATTGTTGGGAAGATATTCCTTTTAAAATTTTTTTTTTTTTTAGCAGAAATCTGCCTTCTCTGTAGCCATTGGTTCTGGTTGTGTACTCCAGAGCAAAACTGAAAACATCTACTTCTACACAAGAGCCTGCCACATCTTTCTGTAGTTTTCTCTTTAAGTTAAATATCCCCTTTATTCAGCCATTCCTTATGTGACATGGGTTTCTTCCCTTGGAATTACAGGATTTACAAGTTTATCATGGTCTCTTTAATGAAGTGTTGAGAATTGGGCACTATTTTTTCAGATGGAATCTGGCTAGAAGAAGGTAAAGTGTAGTTATTCTTCTAGTAATTAGGACATTTATTCCTCCCGCCTAGATTCGTGTTAGCTTTCTTAGCAGTCATGTCACACTGATTATAAGTAGCAGTTGATTTTTGTTGCCTGAATAGTTTTATTCTTTTTACGATATTTTATTCTTAATGTGCTCTTTGGTTACCAGGCTTCAGAAGAAGTGTCTAAGTCACTACAAGCAATGAAGGAAATTCTTTGTGGTACAAATGATAAGGAACCACCCACAGAAGCTGTGGCTCAGTTAGCCCAAGAACTGTATACTAGCGGACTGCTTGTAACACTGATAGCCGACCTACAGCTGATAGACTTTGAGGTAAGTTGAGTCATCTGTCTCAGTGAGTCACTTGAGTGGTTTAGTTTGACTATGACTGTTACTTAATCTCCTGTCACTTTTCCAAATCATTAATTTCTTTCAATTCAACCTTTTAAAACTGGGGAAAACTCAAATCTCCTGCAACTTTTTACATAAGTATATTATCCTTAAGTAATATAAATATTTACTAATAAGTAGTAAACACTAATATTGGACTGAAGGACTGTCTTCAGTTTTAATCTTTTAATAGACTTGCCTGGGCTAAAAGAAAATTTATCAAAACACAGACACAGACACACACACACAGACACACACACACATATGCACAGAAATAGTAAGCATTATTGTTACTTGGTAAGCTCCTAAACTGTAGTAAATGCAGACACTGTACTATATGTCACGTAGTTCACCTACCTCTCTCTGTCTAATGAATAAATGCATTACAGCTTAGTGAAAAAACACTAGTTTGCAAGACAGGAATTATAGTTTATTTTGCTAGTTCAAATATTAGCTTACTGTTAAGACTGCAGGCTTGTAACAAGTAAACCTTTGTGGCTTAATTGAACTCTCAGAAATGGAGAGATGCTAAGCAGATTTTATCAGTAAGTTCTCAGCACATGGTTTTATCTATTACCTAATAATCAGCTATCCAGAGCATTCAAGCACTGAATCATCACAAATAATCCTTTGGGCCACATAACTGAGAGTTAAGCGTTAAGAAGGTAAATTTTAATTTTTTTGACATCTTCCTTAAATGTTCCACACACTTACCTTCCTTCTAAAGTAGAGTATATGGAAGGTAATTGAACCATTATTGACTCATGGCCATCGTTATGAATATCTTTCATTATGATACAGTATAGATGAGAATATAGCACAAGCAAAACTTTACCTAACAGTAGATTCACTTAAAATAATTTACTTTTATAGTGCTCAGCTAGATGTACCTGTGATTGAACAAGCAGGCAGCATTGAAATGAATGTTTTTCAGTCTGCTTCTTGGTATGCCTCCTGTCAAATTTCATCCCTCCAAAACACCTTTCTGGGATCTTCAGAGTATTGGCTTAAGAAGCAAAGAAGAAGCCAAGCTAAGTGAAGAAGGGACAGAGGGAAGGAAAGGAGAGAAAAATAGATATAAGACCAAGACCAAGAGAATGGTCTGCTTTCTTAAGTAATAAAAGTAATTTTCTTTTTTTAATTGATAAATTACAGCATGCAAATTAAAACTCAAAAAATAAATGTCCAATAAAATATGTTCCCTGAAAACATTTAAACAAAGCACAATGTAGATTATGTATAATATAATAACATAATAATATGGTAACATAATAATAGATTATTCTGATTGATTGATTGATGCAGATTTTCTTGTAACTGTTGAATTATCTCTGAAGGCAGTTCCAGAAGAGTTTTAAAAATATTTTGAACAATGTTAGCATCATTTGAAAAGGTATATAGTCTTCTAAAGTGAGACCTTCAAAGAGCTGTAAAAATCATTTGTTTGATTAGCAAACATACTAAGAGTTAGAGTCCCATTACTTTATTACATTGGGATTAAGCCTTTATAATGGCCAATAAAAGGGGGAAAAGAAATCAGTAATGCAGGGACTTTTACACTAGATATCCTAGTGCTCATGTTACATGGCTGAAACAGAAAGACTTGCCAAAATGGATTTAGGATAGAAATTTCATAGTGTGTCTTTTCGTTTGTCTACCATTCAGACCCAAAGCATTGAGACTTTTTTTACATTGTAAAGCAATAAAATAAGGAAGAATAAAGGATTAAAAATTCAATGCATTAAAAAAAGAATGTTGAAAATGATTTTACATGTAATTGGGAAGAAATTAAATATGAACATTAAAAGAAAAAAATTCAGTGCAAATGGGGATTGGTTCATGTTTTATATTCTAGAGCAGATATGTTCTACATATGTCAGGTTCAAAATGGCTTACCTAATACTGAGAAAATGGTAGCTTAAGAAAGCAAGAAGGCTCCTTTGTGTTCAAGGGTTTCAGTGGCTAGTTACTTGATCTATAATAGCTATGGCTGCTAATGGGAAATTTTCCAGCAAGCAATATAGTTTAGGCTCCTCAAATGCCTCCTCAAGGATTCCTGTAAAATTAAATTGGAAAACCTCATCCTGAGTGCCCACTGTTTGCAAAGAAGACACTGGGCTGGGTACTAAAGATACAAAGACAGAGAAAAAAGTCCCTGCCTTCAAGAAGTTTACATTCTATAGGGGAGGGAGGAAGAAGAGGTAACACACAGTATGTAGACAGATGAGTAAATATAACTTGTATATAATTTGAAATATTATTTAAGAGGGAATAACAAATTATTATAATGGTTATAATAATGACTTATAGTAGCTGATAATAACTAATTATTATAATAATTGCTAATAACTGAGGAGAATCAGGAAAGGTTTCATATAGGCTGCCCTGTATCATGAAAGAAGCTAGAGATTCCAGAGGTAAAGTGAAGATAGTACATTTTAGATTCTAGATCCCACCGCTTATTATTCACTGATTATGAAAAAATTTTGATTTGCTAGGGCAAAATGCAACATTAAAAGATCTCTTCTGACAAGGTGCCTCCCATGTATACGTAAAAACTGATCAATATTCATTGAAAGAGATGACAATTTGGTAATTCTCTGATCCTTAATATTAAATAGATACAGATCACAAATGGTGTCATTCACAATGATGGAGTATATCTAGTGCAGAGTCCATGGTGAAGAAAGGTTCCCCGTGGATGATGACACCCTCCTGTTGTTTATTGCTGAAAATGCTTGTTGTATCAAGCTCTAGAACGTTATGGAGCTCCCTAGAAGATATCCACAATCGCACAAGAGTATACCCGAACTAAGTGGATAAGAATATCTATTGCTAGATTATTACAGAATTAAATGGGCCACTTGTAGAGCTTGTCCGTCAGCATGTGCATTTGGGGCACATAGTTCAAAAGAACACTGGTTTGGACCCAGAGTTAAACAGGAGAAGAATAGACTGTATTAATTTTGAGAAATTGCAGAGCTCCTTTAATGACCCCAAACTTCTCTCAGAAACAGAGGCATATTTTTTAATGCCAATATTTTACTGGCGTTATTGTATGACTGTGAGTCATGGAACACTCCAAGAAATTAAAAATAAGTATCACACAAAAGGGCAGTGGAGAGAGCTGTAGTGAATGTGATCAAGTTGCAACATAACACGCAAAAAAATGTGAAGTCTTGAAGTAAAGGCCATCATCAGGAAAATGTGTGCTAGAACACAAAGTAGGTGAGTGACATGATGGGAGTGTGATCACAAATAGGCAGCTGAAGGGCTCCTGAGAAAGGCCTCATCAAGCTGTCAGCCGTCTTGGAAGACACGGGCAACAGTCACCTGTGATAGGCAGACATGGATGAATGGCAATCCACAGCACTCCAGAAAACATACAGAGCAATGGAATCAGAGATCCACTTGAGTATTTAAGTTAAATCATTACTGATTAAAATAATAACTATTTTATTGATAATAATTTTTATTAATTAAGTTCAACATTAAGCACCTGCACAGTGAGTACTTCGTTGTTCAGCATGAAACCCCTATTCAATGACTAAAGCTGGAGAGAGAAGTAAATCAAAGAAAACACCAATTAGTACCCCCCAAAAATCCCTGCAAATCTAGAGAACCATGGAAAAAAGGAATGAGTAAAGCTGGAACAATTGCAAAGCAGAAACTCAGACCCCGAGGTTTTATCTCATACCCATCAGATTGGCTAAGTTGACAAAAAAGGAAAATGATACATTGGACAGGCTGCAGGAAAACAGGCACATTGAGGCACTGTTGGTGGAGATGTGAATTGGTCCAGCCATTATAGAAAACAGATCTGAACTATGCCCCCCCAAAGTTATCAGCCTGTATGTACCCTTTGACCAAGGAATACCACTATTACTAGGCCTATAACTTAAAGCAGTCAAAGAGTGAGGGAAAAGGACTGGGCAAAAAGGAAGGTCTGCAAGGACTAAGGCCTCCATAAGAGTGAAGATAAGGCTGAGGAGGAGTGGAATCACTAGAAACTCGGGTCAGATAAGGGAATTTCCAAGGTCTGGAGTATGTGGAGTTGCTTTGAATGCCAATGAGATCTGTACATGACAACTCTCAGAAATGACTGAAATAAAATGGAAATGGAAGTTAGAGGAGTTGAAATAAAGAATTTCTTAGACAAGAGTGCTAGGATCCTCTATGTGTATGGGTATTGAAGTCTTTGAGCATAAATAACTTCCAGTAGAATCTACTTGTCCTATCTTTCCCTTGTGACCTGCAGTTCCATGGTTGTTTCTTTGGGACACCGAAGAAGCAGCTATATTGACAGACAGTGAGATATAATTGGAAAAAAAAAACAACCGGAAGATCTGTTTCAATCCTGTTTCTGGCACTAACTAGCTATATGACTTTGAATCACTTCTCCAAGTCTCCGTTTCTTGACCTGTAACTTGAGGGGATTGGCCTCAATCTTCTAGTTCTAAAGTTCATGATCTTGGTTCAGTGACACATTTCCCTTATGATAGAATGACCTCTTAAAGAGCACGCCTGTAAGGCATTTGGGACATAACTTTGCCCTAAGTGATGGAAACCTTTCATAACAATATTTTGAGACCAATAGACCTCAAGGGAATCTGTTTATATCCAGGACTTCTCTAAGAAATCCAGACTATTCTGCTTATTTATTTTATGGGAATGGATGTTTTGTCCAGGATAATCCCAAGTCTGGAGGCAACCACAAACTCTGTGTGAGTTTACTTTTTCTGCAGGGGAAACTCCTTATATGAACTTCCAAGGTCACTTGCATCAATCAGTCAATTAATAAGCATTTATTAATCACAGGTTATGTATTAAGCACTGTCCTTGGTGCTGGGTACATAGAGACAAAAAAAAAATGAAGCAGTCCTTGCTTTCAAGGGGCTTTTGTTCTTCCAGGACCAAAATAGACCTTCAGAACAATGCAGTGAAGCTCTGTTCTAGATTTTACATGAAGATGAACAAAGTTACTAAGAGGTGGCATTTAAATGGATCTTGACCCATGTGAGCTTTATCTCTTACCAGTATATTCAGGTTTCCTATCTTTTTCCTCTGAGTACTCCTACCAAGCCCTCTTCAGGGCTGTTTATCCATCTTTGGAGTCCACCTGTCACCCAGCTCTCACCTATGACTCCAAGAAGCTGTAGCATGCACAGCGGTCACTCCCAGGTAAAACCATCTTGGCAGATGAACTAAACCAGGTTTAGGGCAGCCAACAGGCCTCAAAGTCATTGTGAGTTAAGGGGATGTCTGCCCCTAAGCACGTGAAGACTTCCCCCAGTGGAATAGGGAGACGAGAACAGTTTGTTCCAATGGCCATGAAGGTGGCTGAAGCAGGCACTGTAGCGTACTTAGAGCTTGGTCAGACATCAAAGATGCCAAGATTATCCATTGTATCCCAGGTGACGATTGGTTGTCTTGATTTTTGTCTTGCCACTGAACTTTGATAACTCTGGAAGAGAGTGAGGCTGACAACTTTGGGTAACTGCCTTGGTTAAATCCAAGTCATACACAAATCAAGACATCATCCCCTGATGTCAATGGTCCTCTTAGAAAACCAAGGACAAACAGTAACAACAATAATAACTCATACTTTCCCTCCTCATTTGTGAAAATTTTTTTTTAAAATCAGTCATTATAGCTTTTTTATTAATTATGAAATGAACAATACAATGTATTTCAATAATAGAAAATTAATAGCCCATTTATTAATATATTTCAATGTAATTTCATATATTTCAGCAATAAAAAATGAATAATGAAAAATTCATTTGAAGCTATTTTTTTCAAGTTATGCTTTTCTATTTTCTCTTGTCTATATTGTCATGGGTAAAGGTCATTAGTGAGGGACCAACTCTATCTCTCTGCTTTCTAGATTATCTCTTTCACTGTATTAAAAAGTTTTGGATATAGAACAAATATAATCAGCATGAACTCTTGAATTTTTTTTGGCTTGTGTTTCTTTTCTATTATACCCGTAAAATCATGGTTAGTCAGTCCCTATCCCCATCCTGTGCCATTAGGAACTTAGGAGTCATCAACAAACATGGAGATTTCTGTATACAAAGAACAAAAAAGAGGATTATATGTGAATTATTGAACTTATGTTAAGTACAATTTTTTAAAGTTATATGCTAAATTGGTGATGTTTGTTTCTTTAACAGGGGAAAAAAGATGTGACCCAGATATTTAACAACATATTGAGAAGACAGATAGGTACTCGAAGTCCTACAGTGGAATATATTAGTGCACATCCTCACATCTTATTTATGCTTCTTAAAGGGTAGGTACTTTTGTTTTTTGTTGTCTTTACACAACATGGTGTGTTAAAAAGTTTTGGTTATAGAGTGATTGTCTTGTTAATGGCATATTGAATTTGTCGCATCTCAAATGTTATCAATACTATTTTTTAAAAATCAAGACAAGTGCCATTAATAGTTATAGTTACTTATAATAGTTATACTTACTTAGTGTCTACCTATCTATACAAGAATTTAGATATTGAGTGTACACTCCAAGAGTCCTGCAACATCATAGCATCTGTAGCATGCTATAGGAATAAATGGGACACACTGAGCCTTTGGATAGCTGGTTATCTGGTCTTTTCAGGTCACTTAACTGTAGCTTCAGGTTCTTTTTTATACTCATATGCTTCTATAGTTCATTGGGTCCTCTAGCTGGTCTTGAGTCTCAGAAAGCCCAAACTAATCAAAATTACAGAGTTGTAGGATGACAGATGTTTCTGCTACAACACATATGTCTAGTTAAACAAGTCTTGGTGCCAAACAACTTCTTTAAATTCAGCAGACATTGATTAATTCAGTACCTACTTTGTGCTAAGCGTTGGGGAAGCAAAGATAAAAAATGACACATTCCTAGTCTCATGAAACTTACATTTCCCTATAGGAATACAACTTGTATCCAGGTAGGTTTAGGAGAAGGTAGACAGGAGAGGGGAACAAAAGAGAGAGTTAAACAAAGTACAGGGGTAGCCGACAGACATAATATTTCAAGGTCTGGTGTGGGGAAGAGGATAAAACTGATGTTGTTTGACCCTAGAAGACTGAGCTAGGAACTGTGGAGAGAAATTGTAAAAAGGCACTTTTGGGTTAGATATAAGGGGAAAAAAATATTAACAATTAATTTTATCCAAATGTATAATGGGCTGCCCATTATTTGTGGTCACAGTATTCTCTTTTTAATTCTAGGGTCAATTTTTAACTATTAAACAGATTTAAGCATGAATTTTCCTTAGTTTTGAAATATCTGAATCCCTTTTATTATTTTTATTCATTGCAGCTCAATATTTACCAATAATTGATCTCATTTGAATAGATTATTTGGGAATGAACAGTTAAATATTATATATTTTATGTATTTCAGTTTTAGAGAAAAGGATGTGTATCATTGTCACTGATCAGATCAGTTCTATGATTCGTGTTCAGACTTCTTACTTCATTTTTATTTATGAAAATTAGACCTTTGAATACATAATGTAAAAATTAGCATGTCTAAGGTGAAGGGATAGATGCCAAAAAGGAGGTCCATCTTTATTTAATAAAGATGACTAGGAACACAGCATGGGTAGGGGGCAGGGAGAACGGGAATTCTACATTTTAAACATAAATGCCCTTTATTCTTGGTCCTTGTTAAGAGTATTAAATCTCTCTATTGTATATAACCCTGTGTCCTCTACAGTAAACATACAGGTTTTCATTTTTAAGGCTGAAGTCATACTAAATGGACTACATCGAAACCTTTTTAGAATGAGTATGTCACTTTCATTTTAATTTCCTAAATCCACATGGTTTAGTAATCTGAAACCCTTTGGGTTTACTAATTTAGCTCTATGAGGAAAAACTCCTTGCTAGAGGCCAACATTTTTTATGGATTAACTAAATGTTAAGTTGTTAAAAATCTAATTGAAAATTCAAGGCGCCTTAATGTGTTTTTAAATACTAAAAATGTTACAGAATCATTCCTTTAGATCAAAAGTAATTTAATATTACATTATCTTGTATCTCTTTTAAAATTTTTACATTAATCCAAGCAAAATAACACTAAATTTAGCTTAAAACAGATATGACCCACTTCATCCTCATGCCATCCTGACCTCATTTATGCCAATTGGACAATCTGGTATCCTGTGATTAATTTTCTTCCTTTTTTTCATATAATCTGACATTTCAGTTTGTAAAATTATGTACTAGTCAAGTAAGCTATGATCAGTCTTAATAAGACTCATTCTCTTTGGAGAATTTCCAAAGGGCCTCACCTGATACTCTAGTTATTATTACACTCAGAATATCTTGAAAGATACTGAAATCTGATTTTTTTCCCCCCAGAAATTCTTTTTTTTTAAAAGCAAACATGCTTCCTAGTGAAAAACAGAAGTAACCATGCTGAGGAGGCCTAGTGTTTATTGAATAGCATCATACAAAAATTTTCCAGTACTGCCTGACATAGTTTGCCTCCAGCAGTAATAACAAAGGTCATTTTTTTTCTTCAGCATAATGTGAGCTCTGTTGTTAAGTGGGCAGATTTCCTTCTAGTCATTTCCTGTGTTATACTTACTGTGGTTGTTGTACTGCTAGCTTGAATAATTGTTCTTACCTTTTGACTCATTGTATATTGATACTATTCACTCCCAGATTCTTAGGCTTAATAAGTAATATGGTATTATTCATTGATTATTTCCACATCAGTGTGTATATACAACAGACTCCACTGTGATGGCTTACTGTAATAACAAAGTCAAGCATAACATAAAGCCTATAAATTATGCAGGTATTCTTGATACCTGGTCAAGGAAGAAAAATTTGTAGATTAATTACTTGTATTTATACTTCACTTTTAAAGTCTATAAACAATTGTTTTGTCATTCTTTGTGACTTGGAACAAATTATTTCCATATGAAAGTGGTGACTGAATTTTATTCCCTGGTAGGAAATACAAGACTCATGAATATACAAACCCAGTTTCTTGTACTATATCACAAACCCTTAGGTATGAAAATAAACTACTCATCTGTTTATTAACAACATAGTAATAATAATGAAAATAACTGATTTTTATAATGCTTTGAGGTTTGCAAAACACTTTGGAGCTTTAAAACAGCCCCATGGGAGGAAATACTAACTTGCATTTTTATCCTCATTTTTCAGATGAGGACACTGAGGCTCAGAGAGGTTAGTTGACTTTCCCAGGGTCACACAACTAGTATAAGCATTGGAAAATTCATGTTTGTTTCTTATTCTTTTGGGGATAATTGAACCACTTTTAGACTTTTAGTAGTAATATTATCATAAATAGTGGGTATCCGTGTGATACATTATACTCAATAGATTGGTTATCAGGAATTATCAGTTTAGAGCTGGAAGAGACCATAGAGATTATATAGCCTAATCCTCTAATTTTACAGATGAAGAAACTGAGGGAAGATAGAGAAGTTAAGTGACTTGCCGAAGTTACGCTACTTAATTAAGTGGCAGCTCTTTTGTTGTTCATTCCTTCAGTCACATCCTATTCTTCAGGACCAGTGGACCATAGCACACCAATCCTATCTCTAGGGTTTTCTTGGCAAAGACACTGGTTGCCATTTCCTTCTCCAGCGGATTAAGGCAAACAGGGTTAAGTGACTTGCCCAGGGTCACACAGCTAGTAAATGTATGAGACTGAATTTTAACTTGGATCTTCCTGACTGCAGGCCCAGTGTTCTGTGCACTATGGTGCCAACCAGCTGCCTCTGGTTTTGTGATGGAAAATCCATTTCACTAAAGCACTCTGTTGTAGTGAGTTTGATTGGTAGCCCATGTGGCTTTCATGTAGATCATAGAACTATGGATACTATAATCTGCTATAACAACTGTGGGAGAAATGCCATTGGCCTTGTCAAGCCATCAGATTTTTGTTACCTGGGTTGATATGTGGAAATCACTATGAAAGATTGGCTTTTGAGAAATTCATAAATATCATGTACTTATTTTATACAGGAAAGATATTTAAAAAGTTATAGGTGAAAGAGAGCTAACAAATGCATTTCCTATGACTAATGGACAAAAACCAGTTATACAGTTTCACTGTTGTCATGTGTTGTTATTTTTTATTTCATTTTTAAGGACTGAAATTCAGAACTAACTATTAAATGTAAGTCTTCAGTTTACTTGGTTGTAAAAACAAGATATTGACAGTGTTACTAGGTGGTGCAGTGGATAGAGTGCTGGGCCTGTATTCATGAAGAACAGAATTCAAATCAAGCCCCAGACACTTCCTAACTGTGTGACTCTTGGCAAGTCACTTAACCTCTGTTTTCCTCAGTTTCCTCATCTATAAAATGGAGATATTAGTAACACTTACCTTTGAGGGTTGTTGTGAAGATCAAATGAGGTAATAATTGTAAAATGCTCAGCACAGTCCCTGATACATAGTTAGCATTATATAAATGTTGATTTTACTGTCTATTATCTAGGACTAAGAAAGTCAGTCTGATCCAGTATCTATTGAACAACCCTTCAGATACTTGAAGGAGAGTTATCAGGTCTAAGTAAGTCTTCAGTTCTGCAAGCTAAACACACCCCGTTCCTTCCATCTAGTCTTTGTATGGCACCATCTTGAGGCCTTCCCTCGTTTGCCGTCCTCTGGATGTGCTTTAGCACCGCAGTTTTCTTCACTGAAAGTGGGGCCCACAACCAACCACTCTCAGGTGCAGCCAGACCAGGACAGCACAGCAGGATCCCCTCCGAGCCTTGGATGCAGTGACTCTCTCAAGATCAGTTTTGTCATTGCCATGTGCAGTACACTAAAACTCCAAAACCTTTTTTTCAGATCCATGACTTTGTATACACTGCCCTCATTTTGTACTTGAAAAGTTGAGTTTTTCAGTCCATATGTAAGACTACATATCAAGAGGGTGGCTAGGTGGCACAGTGAATAGAGCACCAGCCCTGGAGTCAGGAGGACCTGAGTTCAAATCCGGCCTCAGACACTTAACACTGTGACCTTGGTCAAGTCACTTAACTCCAATTGCCCTGTCTTCTCCCCTCCAAAAAGCAAAAAAAAAAAAAAAAGACCATATATCAAATGCAAAAAGATATACAAAGTGCTTTGCAAACCTTAAAATGCTATGTAACTGATAGCAATTTATTCATATTAAATTTCCTCAATAGCAAAGCTTTAGCATGATTCAGTGACTGTCAAGGGGCCTTGGTCATGAATATCTGGGTTCAAGTCCCCACTCTAACACATTCTAGCTACCACTTAACTGTGAGCGAGTCATTCTCTCAGTTGTAACATCCCCGTAACCCAGGCAAGCCCCAGATACACCATCAACATCCTTCAGACCCAAGATTGAATCTCTCCTTGTAACAAAGAAAACAGTCAAGCAAAATCAACTGAAACAATATTTGTTTGGTTTTTTTTTACTGTTCATGCAATGTTCTATATTCATATATATGCTTAATGAATTGAACACAAAAGTTATACGCTGCATGGCTTATTTAAATTTGTGTTATAGCAAGCTGTTCCCTTCAATTACATCTCAAAAAAATTCCAGTAGCTCAATACAATTGGAGAAACACTCCAAGAATTCAAGAAGAGCTTCCCTACCACCCTCCTTGTTGCTTCGCATAAACCCTGGCATCCGTCATGGAGAACTTATTTTGTGCCAGTCACTGTACTAAGCTGTACCAAGCATACAAAGAAAAGCAGAGTCACAGAGGCATAAGATGGGGCATGGTGTGTGTGTGTGTGTGTGTGTGTGTGTGTGTGTGTGTGTGTGTGTGTGTGTGTGTGTGTGTGTGTGTGTATTAGCAAGTAAGTCAGAATAATAGCTGCACCATAGAGTGAGTGGAGAGATTTGAGGCAGAAAATCCAATTAAGAGGCTCTTGTGATTGTCCAGGAGCTCTAGAGGTGATGAGAGCCTGAACTAGGGTGATGATTGCATGAGTGAGGAGAAAAAAATTATTGGAGAGATGCAATAGAGAAAGAAATGACAAATTTTGCCAACTGATTGGTTATTTGAAGTGAGCAAGAGAGAGGAATTGGGAATGACACCAAGGTTAGGATCCTGGATGACTAGAAAATCATGGTACCATTGACCATAATAGGATTTAGGGGAAAAAATAACAAGTGATTATCTCTTTTGGACAGATTGGATTTGCTCTGTCCCAGTGGCAGTTGATGATCATGGTGTATATTTGACTAAAATATTTGATCTCTTAGCTTCAGATCTCCAGGACTGCTTTTTGGGTGCATTTTTTTCTGAAAAATTTGTATTTGTTCCATCTACGTTTCACCAAGATGGGTGTTCCAAGTCCGATTCTTGCTCTAGTGAGACTCTGCCTCAGCGTGACCTTTGAGCACCATCAGAGAGTCCCCATGGAAACAAAGATGGCTAATTTCTCATCCTGACCATTTTGTTTCCCAGTTAATTACTTCTTCTTTTTAATCATTTGACCTGCCTCTCTAATTTTTCTAACCTCAGTACATGAACCTATGAACTTTTTCCATGTTGATTTTTTCATGATTCATCAGTTAAAGTCTATCACAAGATCAAAGATTTAGAACTAAAAGTGACCTTGTGTATCATAGAGTCCATCCCGCTTATTTTATAGGTAAGGAAATGGAGGTATATAGTAAGTGTTTAATAAATGCTTTCCCATTCATTCCCATATTTGAAGCCAGGTCCTGATTCTGAATCTAGTTCTCTTTTATAACACATTAAATACTATGAATATATATTTATGTACTTGTGTTCTACCATTTGATTTTTTTTTCTTTTTTCAGTCTGGGTCTCCCTATATTGCCCAGGTTGGAAATAGAACAGTTAGTGATAGGCCCCACCCACTGATCCTGATCAGCCTGCAAGCTCTGATCTGCTCTATTTCTGACTTGGAGCAGTTTGCCCCTCCTGAAGCAACTTGGGCCTCCCTCCCACTGCCAGGGGCCCACCATATTGATGCCAGACTTGGTGTGGACACCCAGTCAGCTTAGCCCTGAGCTAATCTAGCAGCCTTATCCCTGCCTGTAGCAGAGATTACAGGTGCGTACCACCCCGTCTGGTTCCTCCATTAAAATGTATGCTCCTTGCAAATAGGCATTTTTTTTTCTCTCATTGTATTTGTATCCCCAGACCTTAGCCTATTTCCTGGCTCATAGTAGGCACTCAGTAAATACTTGTTGATTCATCAGCCTATGGCCGTTCACTGCCCAAATGTTCTACATTCTAAAGATCCTCAAAGCTACTGCAATTTTGAGCATATACCACATTATAGTTTGAAAGAATAACATCCCATGCTTCATGCCATAGATCTTTCGTCTTTGACTATTTGGGTTTGTATGTATATAACTATGAATTTGAGCTGAGGAAAAAAGAGAAGAACTAGTTTGAGACAGGTATGGAAAGAGTCAAGTCGCAGGTAGCTGATTTATCACTCCACCTATAATTATGGGTTTGAGAGTCAGCGACCCAAATGACAGGTATGACTTTGCAAAGAATGACCATTGTTAGTTAATTATTAGATCAATCTGTGAGCAACAAAAACTAACATCTAATTTTAAATTCCCTAGTAAGCCAGCAGCAGTCAAGGAAGAAAAAGTCTACTAGAGCTTTATCATTGTAATTAAAAATAATAATACCACTTACATATAGCATTTTACAATTTACAAAGTACTGTTCTCACAACAATATTGTGAGATCACGATACAAGTACTGTTGTTACTCCCCTTTTAACAGATTATAGGATGATAAGCTTACAGACTTGGAGCTGAAAGGGACCCCAGAGACTATCAAGTCCAACCCCCTAATTTTATATTGAGGAATCTGAAGTAGGCAGAGGTTAAGTGAGCTGCCCAGGGCCACAGGTCTTGTAAATGTGTGTGGTAGGAAGAGGGAACTAGAAAGCTCAGGGAGGTTAAAGGATTTGCCCAAGGTCATACAGCTTGTTAATATCAAAACTGGCATTTGAACCCCCGGTCTCCTGGTCAAATAATTTTTGCCTTTGTATCCTCAGCACATAGTAAGTATGTAATAAGCATTTGTTGAATTGAATTGTTCTTTTGGACATACACAGCGATGAACATGTTCACACCTGTTCATAACCTTCAGACATCCCAGGGAACTCCTGTAGATCATCATCCAGATCCCACTCCATATACCCTACCACCTGATTCTTCCCACCCCAAAGTTTCATCCCAAGTCCACCTAGCCCTTCCACTGTGCCTTGTGGAATGCCTCTTCCATAGCCAACAAGCTTCCCTTCATCTTAAACTATTCCTCTCCTACTCTTTCCATCTGCTAGCTCTTACTGAAACCTAATTTCCCTTAATGACACAGCCTCCCTGGTCACCCTTTTCAGTACTAGCTACACCTTCACTCATTTTCCTTGGCTCACTAGTCAAGGTGGAGGTGTTGGAATACTCCTTGTTCCCCTTTGCCAGTTTCAAGTTCTCTCCCTTCTTCCATCACTCAGTAACCTCTCTTTCTTTGAGGTCCATGATGTTCATATCTACCATCCAAACAAAATCCTGGTAGCTGTTGTCTACAGACCCTCAGAGGGTCATACCCCTTCCTTCCTTCCTTAATGAGTTTGATACCTGGTTTGCAATTTTTCTCACCTCCCCAACTCCTGCCCTCATGCTAGAGCATTCAAATATACATATTCATTCTCCCTCAAACACTCTAATCACTTGGTTCCCTAGCCTACTCACCTCCCATAAGCTACTCCTCCACTGCATCTCAGCCATCTACAGAGGTTGTTATACTCTATCAGGGGTGGGAAACCTGCAGCTTCAAGGCTATGTGTGACCTTCTAGGTCCTTGAGTATGGTCTTTTGACTGAGTCCAAGTTTTATAAAACAAATCCTTTTATTAAGGAGATCTAGATCTTACCTTTATCCACAAATGTGCTACCTCCAAGTGTTCAAGAATTCTGAAATTCTTTTATCTGACTGTGTTTTGTTTGGGGAAATAGATACTTCTCTTCTGGAGTTGTCGCATCGCTTTTCACCTCTCCCTCAGCCTTCTCATAAGTAACCCTACTCTTTATCAGTACCATAACCTCTGATCCTTTGACCCCTCAATTCTTTCCTACGCCATCTCTCCTACACTAGCCACTCTCTTTTCTTCTCCCCATCTTGACTCCTTGGTGAATCAATTCAACTCTACAATGTCCTCCTCTCTTGAATTCCTAGCCCCCTTATCATTTTACCAGCTACACCTCAACTAAGCCTCAGCCTTGGATCACTCCCACCATTTTTCATCTTTACTCCTACACATGTGCTGCTGAATGAAAGTGAAGAAAATCACACAACTGTTCTTTCTGGATCCACTATAAATTTATGTTACATAACCTCAGCTGGGTCCTCTCTGCTGGTTGGCAATCCTACTCTGCCTCCTTTATTAAGTCATTATCCCACTCTCCACAGCAGCTCTTCTAAACCTTTTCATCCTTCCTCAGACTTCCCCAGCTTCTCCTTGCACCCACTTGCTTGGCTGAGAATCTTGCCTCATAATTTACAGAAAAAATTGAGGCCACTGGCTGAGATCTCCCTCTTCTCTTCTCATCATGTATTAACTCAGATGACTTCTACTATTATCCCCTCCAGGAGGATCTTTTTGGGCCAGGGATGTAGATTATTATTTTTATTTTTATAAAGTGACTGGTATAGAATGAAATAAAAAATAAATTCTGAAGGGTTTAGGATTTGTGTGTACGAGCTCTATAATGTTACTTATGTTCACCAGTTTGTTTGGGGAAGTAGATCACTTCCCTTCTGAGGTTGTCACCATGGAGGACAGCTCTACTCTTCTTTAAAACATTGGTGGTGCAACTGTTAGAAACAATAGTAGCCTGGACCAACCAGGCCTAGTACCATTTTTTTAATGTTGTCATGATTCCTAAGAATAGACCAGTGATAAATACATCACATACTTCTTGTCTCACAGATGGTTCTCATAAACTATATCAAGAAAAGAATAGATAATGTACCCAAAATTTGAGATGGAAAATTTTTTCACTGGTCTCATTTTAGAAATTGAGCTACAAAAACAAACAGCAAGAAAAGAAGCTTCTGGTTTCATATAGAGCCCTCTTTTTGTGTTCTGCTGTGTATGTAAAAATACCCTTCTTTGGTAGTCAAATTTTTGTGATGAATTTTTTTTAAGGAAGAAATTGAATTGTAAAGATGACAGGATCATCAGATAATCTATACGGAATGTATTGGTCCCTGTTAAAACTTCAGCTGCTATTAATAGCCTCTAATCTTAATTAATGGTGGTTGAGTACATGTTGCTTACGTGTTTAAAATACCTAGTAGGTAGTTTCTCAAATCAAAAAAATGGAATTTTATATTAAGGAGGAAAAAAGTTTTCTAAAAACAAAGCTTGATATAGCTCAAAATCCTGGAACCCTGCTCTCCAAGTTGAGGGTCTTATTAGAGTAGCTGAGTTAGGAGGTCACATGTCAGACAAAGCTAGCATTGGCCATACCCATAGTTCCTTGCAGGGCAAGGGCAGGGGAACACACACACAACTGCTAATACTTTGGGGAGACAGGTAAACATAGAGTCACCTTGTCTTTTAAAGCCCGGTGACACACTTCCTGACCCCCTGACTTCAGCTCCATCTTCTGACGGTACTTTCAAGTGCCTCCAGTACTGCCCTGCCTTAGATTTCTCCTGGCTTGGATGCTGCTGCAGGCTTTCCTGCTCTTGGCAGCAAAGGTCCATCCCGTCCTACTCTCCTGCTACCCAAATCACCAGCACATCTGACTGTACACACGACATGGCAAGATTCTGGGCTGTGGTCTTAGTGAAGTTTCTTGTCATTCAGACTTTGTGTTGCTTTGCTTATTCGTCCTCTTGCAAAAGCCTCGGGGGGTGTAATTGTGAATATTCTCTTTTAATGTTTGGATGGCGTGGTGCAAGGGGAAGAAGACTGAATTCGGAATCAGAAGGTCTTTGTTCATGGCCCGGCTCTTACATCATGTCATGAGGCAGATCCCTCTAGCTCTCTGTTTGCTTTTTGCTTGTCTTTGCTCACAAAATGACAGGTCTTTAAAGTCCTTCTAGCTTTCTGACTCTCTAAGTGGCTTAGTCACTAGAGGCAGCTGGTGGCATAGTGAGAACTCAGGACCTAAAGTCAGGAAGACGTGAGTTCAGATCCTGCCTCAGACACTTCTTAGCAGTGTGACCTTGGGCAAGTCACCTAGATTCTGCCTGCCTCAATTTCCTTGACTGCAAAGTAGGGATAATAATAGTGCCTGTCTTCCAAGGTTGTCATGGGGATCAAATGAGATAGTATCTATAAAGTGCTTAGCAAAGTGACTGGCACATAGCAGGCACTTAATAAATGCTTATTCCTTTATCCCTTTCCTTATCCAAAATATGGTTAATACTGGAAGTTTTCCTTAATGAAGATGAAGAAGCTATGAATCTGTGATAGCAGGAAAAGACCATTTTATCATGAGTAGGTTGACATGGGCCTCTCTGGGCAATCTCTTAACATGTTTATCCACCTGCTGGCTTTTGAGAAATCAGAATGATTTCTTCCTTTCCTAAATCCTGCTCTGTTAGTCACCTCCAACTGCCTGCTGGTCATCTTGAACCGATTTTCCCATAGACGTCTTAACTCAGCATATCTAAATCATAACTCCTTCTTTCTTCCTCTTCCCCTCTTCCTAATTTCTCTTTGTATTGTCAAGGGTACCACCATCTTCCTCACTCAGGCTCACAATCTAGTTGTTATGCTAGACAATCCACTCTTCCCCCTCCCCTCCCATTCTGTTATTTCTACCTTCCTAATATCTCTTACCCACACCAATTTCTCTCCTTTCATACTGCTGCCACCTTGGTACAGTCTTCTGGTTGGTCTCCCTGCTCCAAGTCTCCAAGTCCTTACTGCAATCCATCCTCTATTCAACTGTCAAATTGATATTCCTAAAATTCAAGTCTGACAATGTCACCCTCCCCTCCACCCTCCTTCAGTAAAACCCAGTAGCTCCTGTTACCTCCAGGGGCAAATATAAAATTCTCTTTTGGAAATTTAAAACCCTTCATAGTCTGGCTCCTTTCTACCTTTTCTCTGAAGAACTTTGGAATCAATTGTGAAATGGGAGACAGTGGCACAGGACTGCCCAAGCATGGTGCACCCACATCAAAGAAGGTGCTGTGCTCTATGAGCAAAACAGACATGCTGTAGCTCAAGATAAATGTGAGGTGCCCCAGTTTAGAGACATCTCGAACCCAAATGATCATATATACTATTTGTGCCCGACCTGTGGTAGAGCATCCTGAGCTCATATTGGTCTGATCAACCACAGTCGGACACACTGTACCTTGACTTCAACAGAGCGATGTCATGTTGGTCTTCTTCAAGAACGAAGGCCAATAACCACCTTAACTTATACTCTGATCCAGTGACACTTGCCTATTTGCTGTTCCTCACCCAAGACAACCCATCTACTGATTGTGGGTCCTCTCCTTATCTTCATCTCCCAGTTTTCTTGTCTTCTATCAGATCCCAGCTAAAATTCTTCCTTCTGCAATGTCTTTCCTAATCTCCTTTAATACTAATGCCTTTTCTCTGAAATTATCTCCAATTTATCATATGTGTGTGTGTGTGTGTGTGTGTGTGTGTGTGTGTAGTTGGTACATAGTGGTTTGAAAATTGTCTACTCTATTAGACTGCGAGCTTCTTGAGAGCAGGGACTGTTGTTTGCCTCTCTTTGTACACCCAGCACTATAGCACAGTGCCTGGAATTTAGTAGATGTTTATTTAATAAATACCTGCTCACTTGGTTTCTTCTTAAATTCCCATTGCTCTTCCTCACAGCACCTTGCTGAGCTCCACTTTTATGCCAATATATTTCTAATGATTGTTATTGCAGTATTTTAGTAGATAGAAATGTTCTTACTTTGTTTCATGATGTTTTATATTTTAAAGTTTTCTAAATTTTTCCCTAATTCAGCCCTATCTATCCATCATCTTCTCTAATTCCTAGCCAGATTTGTCTCTTAATTTCTCCTTTCACATTAGTCCCTGAAGCCCAGTCGTTTTATCTGCCATATTTGACAACTCACATAGACAAAGTGAATATTAACCTTTAGCCAGGGAACTTGCCTGGCTGTCTTCTTCATTTTCACTTTTTAAAAATGCATCTTTTTTGGGAAACAGATACAAAAGTCTTTCTTATATCTTTAGTATTCGTCTATTGGATAGTCTTCTTTGGTATATGCTATTTGGGGTGGGGTATTTTGAAATCTTCAGATAAATTAATGAAGTCATTAATTGTTTACTTTGTTAGACGTAGTGCTAAATAGATAAAAGTATAGCAGGCAAGACAGTCCTGCCATCAAGGAGCTTACCTTCTAAGAGGAAAAGACAACACATATGTGATGGCCAGGGAGGGGCATTGAGTGGAGTCATAGGACAGTGACTGATACTACCTTTTGAGAAGTGATAGTGGGGATTTGATTATCGTCCACAATGTAAGAAGATGAATATGTTGTTTCCAGGATGGGGAGCAGGGGTGATGGAGGGTTACAAACATGGCAGCATGGCAGAAATTTGACTGGTGGATCTGGCATCTGCTAATTATGGTAAACTCTTGCCCATGAGGGGCTCCCAAACAGGAGTCAGAGGGTGTGGCACAGCATGTCAGGAAAATGGCCAGAGACCCTAATCAGACGTTGTCCTAAAGAAGCATAAGCTGAATAACAGGAATAATAGTCACAACATGACAGTGGTTTAAGTTTTGTAAAATACGTTACATACAACATGTTGTTGAGCTTTGCAACAACCCTATGACTTAAGTACTGCAGGTGTTATTTGCTTTTACAGATGAAGATGCTGAAGCTCAAAGAGGTTGTGCTTGCCCATGGTCACATAGCTAGTATGTGTTGGGGGTGGGATTTGAACTGAAGTCTTCCAGATTCCAAGTCCAACACTCTATGCACTATTCTATAGTGCCTCTTGAAGGTAGCTCAAATATGATTTAACCCAACCTTTTCATTTATACAGGGGGCTCAGATTGGCCAAGTTAGTTCTATCCAAGGGTTTATACAACTGGATAATACCAAATCTAGGCTCAGAATAGAGTTCTTCCTTTTAATCTAGTACTCATGCTGGTAATATATTGCATCTTAAGATAACTGTATGTTTATGATTTTGACACTTTAGGTATGAAGCACCACAGGTTGCCTTACGTTGTGGAATTATGCTGAGAGAATGTATCCGATATGAGCCACTTGCCAAAATCGTCCTGTTTTCTAGTCAGTTCAGAGAATTTTTCAAGTATGTGGAATTGTCCACGTTTGACATTGCTTCAGATGCCTTTGCTACTTTTAAGGTAAATAACTTTGCACTATATGTCTGACATGGTTACCTCTGGCAGTAAGAGTTAATGCTAGAACCCAAGTTTCAGTTTTTCTAGAGAACTTCATACATAGAGGAGAACAATCTATTCCTTATGCATAGATTGTACCTCTGAGCCTAGCTGACCATTTCATAATTGTATGTTATAGGATAGTATTTTCCAGACTTTTGTGTATGGACTAGTGCTGGTTTGTGGCAAATTTTTCTGGTCCTCAAAACCCTCTCTTTTCATCTTGTTTTACCTGTCCTAGGATTCCCCCTTCTCAGTGGCTTCCAATTCCCACCCTGCTTGTAGTAAACAAATAATGTCTGTAGAGCTGAGTAGTTGAAATGACCAGGGTTTAACTACTTCAAAAAACAGTCATTCAGTTGCTTTGTGCCTTAAACTATGACCTGCAATTTTTAAATTTTGTCAGGGGTAAATGTGGGAGTTTAGCAGTGGTCTGCTTGTCATTGTTCTATAGAGGCTATTTAAATCTTGAAACAACTTATTAGAGAGGCTCCATGGCTCCAGAAGCAGTGAAAGATCTCATGAATAGTTTTAAAAAATGTGAGAGAAGGAAAAAGAGCAGAAAGGGGTTTAGAAAGATGAGCGGAAGAGCCATGAGTAGAGGGCAGGGCAGAGGAAGAATGGGAGCCGGCAAAGCTGTGCACTAACTAGAGAGAGAAAAAAGGGGTGAACTGAAGGAAGCAAAAAGCACTTTAGTTATAGAAGGAGATAGAATCACAGGATAGAAGAGAGATGCAGGAATAACAAGAATACTAATCATGCATTATCTCATTTGATCCTCACAATGACTCTCTGTGAGGAAGCAGTACAAGTGTTGTTATACAAGTGAAGAGAACCAAGATCAGAAAGGTTAAGTCATTTGTCCAAGGTCACTTTCTAGCAAGAGACAGAGCTAAAAAGGCAGGGGAGCAGGGAGATTTAGAGGGGGGAAAGAAGGGAAGAAAAGGGAGTTTGTTAGGGGTAAGCGAGAATTGGAGTTTAGAGAAGAAAGCCTGATCTGGTGCTGAAGAGGAAAAGGAAGGGATGACAAGACAGAAGAGAGAGGAGCAAACCAGAAGAAGCGACACTTAGGAGGGAAGAAGGCGAGAGAATGCCAAGAAGGAAAGATGAGAGACAGGAACATATACATAACATGGGGGAGGGGAAACATACACACACACACACACACACACACACACATATACACACACACATATACAGGGAGAGAGATGTAGATAGGTAGCTTAGATATGCAGCATCCTGATTTCAAAAAGAACAAAAATAGTTGGTATGGCTACAGACCAATCTTAAAGAAATTAACACTGTAGGGCCTCAGTTGCACAAAATTTTGGCTCTGAAGTTTAATATGATAGATGATTCCATTTCTTTAATGCAGAAGTTCTGTTGCCAAAAAAGCTAGAGAAGCACTCTCCTAAATAGAGATGCTGCAGGGCTTTTTCCTTATCAGACGGTGCCTTGCTGTCATGGAAATGGTTATTTTTTCCCTCAAAAAGCTAATTATAAGGAAGAATTCATAAGTAATTAGAACCATAGAACTAGAAGCAGAAAAATAAATGTATAAATAAGGTATATTTAATAAATAAGAGTTAACTTTCATGTAGGTTTTAAAAAATATTTCATGGACTAAAGTGTTCTTCATTAGTATTCTTTGCTGTTCTATTTTTAGCCAGATTGAATTTTTAATGCAGCTCAACTTTATTATTGAGTAACAAAAGAAGCTTATTTGATTTGCATTCCAGCCTTGGTATTTCCAGTTACTTTCTGTAGTACTCAGCTTAGGATCATAGGATTTTAGAGTTCAAAGGGACATCTTAGAGATCATTTAGGCCAGCCTCCTGATTTTAGAGGCACGAAAATTTGGTCTAGAGAGATGAAATTAATTTCATATACATTGTAAAGGAACAGGGCCTGGATTAAAATCCAATCTTCTGTCTCCAAATCTAGAGTCCTTTCTACTGCTCCATGCTACTCACTTGTCTTGGTTATGTTAACCTAAAGAGATTCCCAATAGGTTGGCATCATAAGAAAAGCCCTGTTGTTATGTTTTACTGACATGCACTCGAATTTAATTTAATCTGACATATCATATACAGTATATTAAAGTGATTTAGCTAGGGGCAGTTACGTGGCACAAGTGAATAGAGCACTGGCCCTGGAGTCAGGAACACCTGAGTTCAAATGCAGCCATAGACATTGGACACAACTTACTAGCTGTGTGACCTTGGGCAAGTTACTTAACCCCAACTGCCCTGCCTTGTCCCCCTCCAAAAAAAAACAAATAAAAAATTAAAGTGCTATAGCTAGTATTGATTTGCTACATTTCTCTGGGACAATCAATTAGTCCTCTTATAGGTTACTCTCCAGTGGAAGCTGGAAAAACTAAACCAGAACTAGATGTGTCAAGAGGCTGACAGCACAAAGAAGAAAAGCAACATGGAACTTGTGAATGTCACCTGGAGTGGGAGTTATCACTACACAGTTATCAGGACAGAAATATCTGTGAGCAACCGAATCAAATTAATCATTAAAATCTAGAATTTTTCCCCCTAAAATCAACATTTGGACATGATAAATGTTTACTACTCTTGTATAAAATCACAAACTATAAGATCATGGACATAATTACCTATATACATAAAATATCATTAGAATTTGAAAATGATGATGTGATGAGTCATTCTATCAGTCTAATCAGTTTATCAATAACGATTCATTAAGCACCTAGTGTATACTAGGCACTGTGCTTAACTTTGGGGATACAAAAAAGGTAAGAAAACACTGTCCCTGCCTTCACAGATCTCACTCTACTTGTACAGACAGCACATAAATAACCATGTAGATGCCAAATAAAGGCATGAACAGCAAAAAGTGGAATTTGAGCTGAGCCTTGAAAGAAACCAAAGGAAGCCAGAAGGAAGCGAGGAGGAGCAGCGTTCCCAGGAGGGGGACAGCCAGCGTAGTGGCCCAGAATTGTATGGGAAGAACAGGAAGTAAGCCAGTGTACCTGCATGGGAGAGTGGGGGAGGAAGTAAAGTGTAAGGTGCCTGGAAAGGTTGAAAGGAGAAGTCTGTGAAAGACTTAAAAAGACAGAAGACTTTATACTGGATCATGGAGGTCATGGGAAACCAATGGAGTTTACTGAGGAAAGAGGTAACTAAGTCAGACTTGAATTTTGGGAAAATCGTTTTGATCACTGAGTGAAAGGTGAATTGGAATGGGGAGAGAGCTGGTGGGGTAGTCCAGGTGAGATGGGATGAGGGCCTGTGCTAGAATGGCAATTGTGTGAGTAGAAAGGGGGGGTACCTATATGGGAAATGTTGTGAAGATAGAAACAACAAGATTTGACAACAGACTGAATATGTGAGGTGAGTGTAAGTAAGGAGTTGAAAATGACACCAAGAGTGTGATTCTTGGTAACTGGGCAGTGCCCTGGACAGTAATAGGGAGGAAAGTTAGTGAATTTTGCAGGAAGACTGAGAAAAGGCTGTAAGATTTGGCAGGTAAGAGATGAGAAGGCAGTCTTGATAATGTTGGAAGCCAAGCTGCGTAATGTTTCTGAATGAGAGAAGCAGAATCACCTAATGTAGGTGGCTTTTCAAGGAGTTTAGCTAAGAAGAGGAAAGATGTCATATGATAGATAGTAAGGACGCTTGGATAAATATTTTTGAGATAGGAGAGACATAGGCATGTTTATAGACAGCAAAGAAAGAGCCAATAGGGAAAGATTGAAGATTAAAGAGCTTGAAGATGACAGTGGAGGCAGTCTGCTAAAGAAGACTGGAGGAGAAGGGATCAGTGGTACTTATCAAAGGGTTGGTCATAAGGAGAAGGGCCAACTCTTCCTTAGACACAGGAGTGAAGGAAATCTATGCATGGTAAATGCATGACAGTACCAAGATATGACCAAAAACCTTTCTATTCCGTGTTCTGCTTTAGTAGATTCTTTGATTTGCCGAGACTGTATTAATTTCCAGTTTCCATTTGAGCCTTTATCTCTTCTAGATTCAAGGTTTGAATTATTATTACAATTGGATGCTGGCTGCAAGTTCTAATGCAGTGAGGTGCTTATCCCCAATCCACAAGCAATTGGAAAGAATGTCTTTCTGTCTCTGGAAATCTGGAGTAGCCTGCTCAGTGAACCCCCCAGAGCAGAGTGAAAACTTCAACATAGTCTTGAAACTACCTTATTTCTTCAGAGATCTCTCCAAACAGAAACTAGTCCAAGCCAAAAGTGAAACCCCTTTGGATACTGGGAGGTCCACCATTTAAAGCTTTCCCTCCAAAGCATTACTGAGGACCTCACAGGGAAAAGTAATAGGTCTTTGAGTGTCTAACACATGTAGCAGTGCTATAACAAGTGTCATTTAAATAAGAGCCAATATGTCATAATTTTCAACTTGGAACGAAAATTCTGAATACTATAATCTAAATGATTGATTTTTTTCTATTTGCTTAAAATATTAAACTTGTGGATTTTGACACTGGCCCACTTTTTCCCATGTCCCCAAGAAAAGTTTTTAATTAGACATTCATTAAGGTCTAAGGATATTTAGAATAAGAAGGCTTTGGAATTTTTGCTGGTTATAAGATATATGCTTTTTAATTAAATTCTGCAAGGTGTGCAGGACAGGGTATTTAATAATGAGCTCATTGAGAGGATTAGGGCAGAATAGAATTATTAAAAGATTTAGTTTAAATTAGGATACAGCTGAGGTATGGGTAGAGAACAGGAAAAATTCTCCTTCACTACATTATATGGTATTCTATAAGTTATTCCAACAGTAATATAGAACTACATGCACCGAACAATTTGTACTAAGAACTCTCATAAAGCCACTTAGCCTTAAGTGATTACAATAATCTTTTTTAAAAAAATATTCTCATTTCCATACATCTTTATGCTATGGTGATTCTTCCGTTTTAAGTGAAATTGATCTTTCCTAAAAATGATTTAAAAATTAGGGAAATAGCCTGGCAAAAAGCATATTTAAATAGAACAAAACAGTCCTTATCTATATAGATTTACCTCTGCCTGACATTTTAACCTTGCCTATGTAAAAATCCTCTTTTCTGTCATCTGTTCCCTTTTCGCTCTTCCTGCTACCACCATCAAGTACAACCCACCTGCACTCCTGTGACCCCTCCCATAGCAGCTGAGCAGCAGTAGTCTCTGTGGTGGAGAAGAAGTAACAGCGGCTTAGGTCTTCACCTACCTCTGCAACTTGTTAGCTTTGTGACCTTTCACTTCCCCCTTTGAGGTCCTGGTGTCCTCAGCTGAGAGTCTTGGACTTGAAGATCCCCTTCTAGCTCTAAACCCCGTGAGATTGTACGTATCCTCTTCATAGTTTTTCCTGTCTCCACACTACTGCCCAAGCCTTCCTTCATATCATTGCTAGACTTCTTCCTTATTTATTGATTGGTTGATATCACTTATTTGCTCAAATAATTATAGTGAATCTATTGATTACCCAGTCAAGTTCCATTAAACTGGACTATTTTCCATCCCTTAAGCACCCCTTAAAGTTTTCCATCTCTGTTTCTTTTTTTACATTCCCTAAATCAGAAATGCCCTTCACTCTGAATGACTCTTTTGAGCTCTTGCCCATCGTTTAAGGCTCAACTCAAATACTGCTTCCTCTGTGCTACCACCCCAGCATCTCTGCAGTAAGGAATGTCTCCCTCACCTACCTCCATTTAACTTTTTCACTTGGGTTTGCATTTATCTCTTAATACACTATAAGCTTCATGGATGTTTCATCTGAATTACATCTCTCCCCTAGGGCATAGCCTAGGGATTTATTCAATCTGTGTACCTTACAAATGTTCACTGAATTGAATGTGATTGAAGAAGTCATGTATTGTAAGTATAGGTTAAGGATAGGGACTAAACCAGGGATTTTACTGGTACAGAAACCCCTTAGGTGAGGAAATCTCCTTGACTGGCTCATCCTGGTACTTTCTCTGCAGTTGATAGCCTTAGTGTTGCCTAGAGCACCGAGAGATGAGCTCCCTTGCTTGGGTAACCACAGTAGGCATCAGATCTGGACTTGAGCCCAGGTCTTCAGGTTTTTAAGCCAGTTCTCTGTCTGTACTACTGTGCCACACTACCTCCTGTAGACAGAAAACAAAGGTATGATTTGGAAAAATATGTTATTTTACCTACTTTACATTTGATTTGTGTTTAATTTTGTGATCTTACCAACGAAATATTTTGTCTTATAAATCTAACACTAATGTAATTTGAAACCCCTAGATCTTTCTAACTTTGAAATTTTTTAATTAATTACCTGCAGACTACATTAAATATTGTAGCTTACTCAATGAAATTGGGTGGTAATATAAAAGAGCTTAAAATATTCTGCAGTTTTTGAGGTTGCTAATTAATGAGATGATTGGGTCTAGGAAGGATAAAGAATGTAGGATATATCAAATACAATAATTTTCTTTTCTTGTGTATTCTTTTTCTAGGACTTATTAACAAGACACAAAGTGTTGGTGGCAGAATTCCTAGAACAAAATTACGACACTGTAAGTATAGATTACTTCTAAATCTTTAAAATTTGTTTTATGTGTATTGTAGTAGCAAAAGTGCATTTTTTTTTCCTCAGTAGTCTTCTGAGACCTAGCAGCTAGTATTACAGACTTGTCTCTGACTTTTTAGCCACCATAGGTCCTGGCTCAATGCCCGACTGTATCAGCAAGCACCCTAGCATACCCAGGATGGCTGCTAGCACAGGTTCTTAAATCTGCTTTTCTAAAGGAAAGCAACTCAAAATGGGTTAACAATCTTACTTTAATCAATCAAATATACATTATTTACCTAGTTCAGGGGAAAAAGTCAGCTGTATTCTCTGAACTTCAGAGAACACAAACAGAATACAAACACAAGTTACAAGCAGAAGTTACAAGCAGACAAAGAAACAGATCAGCAGACGGGCTTCCAGTTGTCTGACCATTACATCCATACCTAGTTAGTTACCAGAGAGGGAAGCACCAACATCTGGGTTTTTCAAAGCCAGGGGGGCTCAATGGCTTCCCAGAGTCTCATCTGGCCAAATCACACAACTCTTTCCAAAGTGAGCCCCAAAGCAAAACCTCACATCAGGGTATATATAGCCTTCTCCTGGATCAAAAAATGTCACAACCCTTTTGACCAACTGCCCAATCACAAAGTAATAAGGTGTGGGCATTCCTGAGAAACAAGCTTCCTGCCACAGGCTCCATGTGACTACATTCAGCCTATTAAGGGGTAGAGTATATTTGCAAATCAGGGAAGGTTCTCAGAGTCACTTAAGCCTATCAAAGGGCCTAGGGGCAGGGAAGATCTTCAGATTCCCATAATTGCAACCTCTATCCCAAACTTTTTAAATCTCATCATCTTAAAGGCAAATTCAGAAGAAGCTCAGATGAAACCAAGAATATGGAAGTCACAGCTTCTTTGGGATATAGTGGAATAGATGGTAGATTAGGAGTCAGAGCACTTTGGTTCAAATTCTGGCTCTGCTGTTTATCATCTACGTGACTTAACTTCTGTAGACACCGGTGAAGGGGTGGAACTAAGTGGAACAAGTCTATGATCCCATGATCTTGTCTCTGCTTTAATGGCTGAAAGTGTTTTTTCAATACTTCAAGGATATAGACTGATGGATTGGTGTGGATATTACCTCCACCAGCGCAGAGGGCAACTCTTCTGGAACTTAGTGAATTATTTTTGAAAGTTTCTTTTAGTTGAAAAATTCATTGTCCTGGGAACCTGACTTGACTAGTCCTTGGACTATAGATTTCTGGACCCAGACTTAAAACTTTTCCAACTTGGTCAAACTTTCCAGAGTTTGTGCTTCCCTTGAATAGCCTTTGAGAACCCAGGCTCACCTCCACAATTCTTTGGGGCCCAAGAGTAAGATTTCAGTGGAGGACAAGGTTGTCTGTCTTGCATGAAACTTTTTCCTATTTGAGCTTAAGCTGTGTCCACAAAGGGTAATTTTTGGAAGAGTTCTGCATTTTTAAAAAAACTGGGTCCCCCTATCTCACCTAGGAGGTGAGCACCCTGGCCACTCATGGGCCTGATTCTTCTTCTGATGATTGCAGAAGCTTTAATCTGCTCTATCCTTCCTAAATGAACTTGTTCACCCCTTGTTAGTCAGCTTTGTGGAACCCTACTCCCAAGGGGTACAAGACTTGGTGCAGACACCCAACTGACTTTGGTCCTCCTGTAGCTTAGAGTTCCTGAATTTAGCAATTCACCAGCTTCAGCCTCTCAGTTGCAGGGATGACAGGTATGGACCACCAGGCCTAGCCATTCTCCATCCTTTTTAAAGCCATTTTAGTTGACAGGTATTTAAAAGTGTCAGTAAAACTGCTCTGAATTTCCATCTTTCAAATGAACAGCCCTTGCAGTTCCTCAGATTATATATAAACCAAAGTTCCAACAATTCAATTCAGTGAACATTTATTAAGTACCTACTGTGTGCCAGGCACTTGCTAAACTCTGGGGATATAAATAAGAAAAAAAAAAGATAATCCCTGCCCTCAAGGAGTTTATAATCCAATGGGGGAGGGAAGGAGAAAAGACTACTAAAGGGTAGGTGTCCTGAGAGGGTGCATGATGTTTTGTTGAGTTGAAAATAAATATCTCTGATGGAAAATGGAGAGTTACTTAGAAAGTTTTAAAAGGAAGCCAGGGGAAGGAAGCTCAAAAGCGTATAAACCTTGTTAAAAAAAAAAAAAAACTTCATCTATAGGTAGTATTGATCTTGTATAATGGCAGCAATTTAATCTAATAAATTGATAAAGTTTTGTAAACCTGATTTCAAAACCAGGGACACCACAAATACCATTCCTTTTTGAAAACTATTATCCGATTAAAAAAAAATTTTTTAAGCATAAGAAGCTTGATTTTGGGAATTGTCTATGCCTGATAAGAATCTATCATTATGTTAATAGAAGTATTGGATAACCTTTAGGTGTCTTCATTATTCGCTCAAATTCGTGTTCTTTGGTAATTATAGGAATTACATGTATTCATAGATAAACACTTAACTTTGATCATAATTCAATGACCACGTCACATTTTTCCAAGAATGATTACTTAATACAGTCCAATTCTGTGTTTGAGAGATATTTTTAAAATTTTAAATACTATTTATTGACATTTTATTTTGTTAAAACAGACACTATTCAACACGTATTTATTTACTCAGCCCCATGCTGTGTAACAAACACTCAAATCCTGCCAGAAGACAGTCTAGCAAAAGCAGCAAAGCCAAGCCACAAAGTCAGAGTGACTGGAGTAATGGCACATGTCTCTGTCTAACTGTGTAGGTGATCAGCTGCTAACAGAAAGGGAAGATGTTTATTTTTGCCATAGGGGTCACTTTTGCAAACCAAACAATACAAGCATATTAAATTATACTTTAATATACAGATAGGTTAAAAGGAAAAAAAACAATATCAATTGACCAGAGAGCATTTCCTTCATGTCATAGACCTTCAGAGAGAATAAAGGCATCATGTATAGATCCCTAAGCTGTTTCATTCTTCAGAAGAAATCTGATTGTTATTTTAATTAGTTAAATTCATAATTCTTTGAATTTGAAACTAAAATTAATTTCTATTTTGGATTTCTATAATAAATTATTTTAATAAAACATATCATGAGATCTGACTTTTGCAAAACAGTGTGACAGAGATATGTTATGTTTAATTGGTCTTCCTGTTAAGTGGGCAGTTTACCATCCCTATCCATCTAACAGTACTATATCAGACAAATTAATACTGTAACTATATCTGAAGAAAATATAAAGAACAAGACATGAATCAAATCCATAGTGCTGATTATACCTATCTCTACTATAATAATAAAATATAATCAAATTCATGTTTGGCTAATGCTCTAAGGTTTATAAAGCTCTTTGCTCAGAACATCCCTGAGGAAGGCCTTAGATATATATGTTCCATGCAAGTTCCTTAAGTTCAGGTGCAGTACACAGTTGTCAGAGACAAGACACTTTAAATATGAAACAATTGATATCCTTAAATTTCTTACTTAATAATTTTATAGAAGGGACAGCTTCTATCCTAGAGATTGCCATAGGGGTCAGATTTGCAAACCAAACAATATAAGCATATCGAATTATACTTTAATATACAGATAGGTTAAAAGAAAAAGACAATATCAATTGGCCAGAAACACTGGCTACTAATTGACTGGAGCTTGCGCTCTTTCTCTGTCTCTGTCTCTCCTTCTCTGTATGTTTGTGTTTATAAACACACATACATACATATATTATTTTTTGTATATGTATGTGTATTTATAAATATTCTGGTAATTCTATCTATATAATGGCATTAAAAAGAGTTTAGGGAAATTATTTATATTAAATGTCTTTCCTTCCTTCCGTCCCTCTCTCCTGCTTTTCACTTCCTTTTATTCTTAGATCAGTCTATTCAGTTGCACACAATAAATACTACATTTGATTATACATTGCTTTGTATACTGGTTTCATTTATATAGCTTATCTTCCTGACTGTGTTACTCTCCCCAAGCCCCAGAACATCCCAGAACTATGATCTAGGAGACCCATCACCACCAAAAGGGTGCCTGCATCCTTCCCTTACCCTTTTACCTCCCTGTCCAGGCCAGGTTGCTGGCCTGTTCCCATGATCTAAATGTGATGGGAATCTTCAGCTCTCTTCCCTCCAGTAGACGGAGGATCTCCAGGCTTCGTCATCTGCTGTGCATCTATCGGCACCAAACATTTGTTAAGCACTTATGTGCCAGACACCGTGCTACGTACTGGGCCCTGGAGAGCCCTGGTACAGTGTTGTCTAACCTACTGAAATAGCTTAAGGACCTCTTGGCCTTGCCATAAGCCCAGGGGCATGTTGGTAAAAGTTTAACAACCAGTTATCCTGGGAATAAATGTGCACATGACACACTTTTAAGTTTAATTTCCATTACTAACATTTTCTCCATCACTTTCTTAAATTTAGACAATCAACAAAAGAGTGAATTAAACCACAATTTTGTAAATTTTCTGATTTCCGAGGCGTAAATGATGACATTGAAAATTTAATAGTTAAAAAAAAAAGAAATAAGAAAAAGGGGCAGCTAGGTGGCACAGTGCATAGAGCACTGGCCTTGGAGTCAGGAAGACCTGAGTTCAAATTCAGCCTCAGACACTTAACACACACACACACACACACACACACACACACACACATACACACATAAACTAGCTGTGTGACCTTGAGTAAGTCACTTAACCCCAATTGCCCTACCCCTAAAAAAGGGCAAAAATAAAAAAGAAATAAGAAAATTTAATAGTCAATTTAGCTCAGACTGGTGCCAGCACGTCCCTGTGTCTTCTCTGTGGTGCATCCTTGGAATTTCTGGCCTTTTCCATCCATCCTGTAGCTGATCTTTCTTTTTGGTGTTGTCCTCCCCATTTAGAGTGTGAGCTCTTTGAGGGGAGGAGGTGTCTAGATTTTTCTGTCTGTATCCCCAGAGCTTAGCATAGTACTTGGCATGTAGTAAGTGCCTAATAAATGCTTTTCATTCAGTCGTTCAGGGACAGAGTCTACATCTTTAGCTTCCTTCACAATGTGTTGGACACTGGGACTTCAAAAAACAGTGTTATTGCTAGCATGTAGTGACTTTTCATCATTCTCCTAGTTCCTAATAAGACATTCACATGTTCCATAAAGCCACAAAACTTAAAATAGAGCAGTAAGAGTCACTTCTACCAAGATGACCTTAGAATTATCAAAGCTGCTATGGCAGTAGATCCGCCTTCACTGCCTTGGCCCTGTTGGCACACTGGTTTAAACTATTTGGTCTTCTTCTGGAATGACAAGGAACCATAGGCAGGAGTCACAGCTATCCCTGAACTCTCTCAGTGGCATTGGCAATGACCATCCCAACAATACACTATACCCCATATCTGTCCTTAGTTAAAGATATTTTGGAATGATTAGATGTATACTTCATAATTTGCCTATGGATTCACAATTCATACTTTTCAAAAATGACTAAATAATTGTGGACTATATAGGAATGATACAAAATATCCTATTGCTAGTTTCTTTGCAACAGTGTAAAATATGAATACACTCTCTATTTTTCCTGGATATTTTCTTAAATGAATTTTTAAGATGACTAAAATTTGTTCCATTCTTCTAGCCTATTTATTTGTAGGGCTGAAAAAGTAGTTAGTTCAGTGAATCATTTTGAATTATTTGAATCTCCCTATTCCTCAGTTTCCTTTTGTATAAAATGAAATGGATGAAATTCATGTGCAAATCTCCTATTATACTTTAGTGCTTTAAAGCATACGTGCCTGTCTATAATTCTCATTTGAGTAGTGCCTTGAGGGTTTCAAATGTTTTAAATACATGTGTCTTATTTGAACTTCTTAAAGATTCTGAGGAGTAGATAGTTTTCGCCTCGTTTTACCAAGGAAAGAATAGACTTGTCCATCATGGTCAAACAACTTCTAAGTGTCAGAACTGCACTTATTCTACTCCTTAACATTCATTTTCTTTTTCAATAGATTTTTGAAGACTATGAAAAGTTGCTTCTGTCTGAGAATTATGTGACTAAGAGACAATCTTTAAAGGTAAAAACATTTTTTAGTATGTCTCTGTATTTTGAAGTTTTTCTATGTTACTACGGTGTTTGGTATGTAGTTCAACAAACAGGCCAAAGAAAATAATCCTGTTAAGTCTGTTCCTTTCATAAAAGTGTTAGGTGTTGATCTGATTATGTACAGGTACCATAAAGGTCAGATATACTGTGGTTTTAGTGGTTAAGGAGCATATCTCCTGAATTTGTATAAAATGCTTATCAGATCTTGTCAGCTATCAAACTGTTATGAGCTATCAAATCTCTAATTCAGATTCATACCCCCAAATTTTTTCCAGCAAATGGCTGTGGGATAATGGGCAAATACTCGAAAAGGTCCTTCATGTGGTCATCACTTAGTCGTTAAAAACCTGACAGTTGCCAAATGAAGAAAGCTGGCAGCCAGCTTTAAACTAACCAAGTTTGGTTTAAAATGCAGACTGATTCGTAAAATCTTAGAGAGAATGAAGGTGGAAGATTGTGGACAGTATTTTGTTCCATAAGATAGAGAAGCAGTGGAGGGAAACATAAGTTTCAGGAAAGTTGGTAAGAGGCTCAGATGAGCAAAATCAGCCCACAAGGACGGGAGGAGAAGAGAAGAGGAAATAGGAAAAGGTCTAGAAAGGTTTGTATAGCAAACCTTCTTCACCATCGAAGAAAATGGAGCCAGCACACTTAGAGAATGATGTGTCTAGAGCTGAAAGGGACTCTGGGGACCATCAAGTCCTGCCCCCTCATCTTAGTGATGGAGAGAGAGAGGTTGCCGTAGGTAGCAAGCATCAGTCAGGACTTGAAGCTAGGATAGAGGTTGCCATAGGTAGCAAGCATCAGGCAGGACTTGAAGCTAGGATAGAGGTTGCCATAGGGAGCAAGCATCAGGCAGGACTTGAAG
>CM053582.1:140574318-140614117 GCA_028627135.1 Pseudochirops cupreus
GGCTGCCATAGCTCTCAGGAAGATGCTGGGACTCTTCCTACTTACTTCCAGCTGACTAGATAATGAAGACTCCAAGACCGAGGCCCAAGACAGCAATCCGGCTCCAGGCCGCTCAACGCGAGAGCACTGGCCTGAGCACAATCGCTAAGTCCCCCTGCTGTCTGCAGGCCGTGGGCAGGAAGCTGCAACGGGGAGGCAGGTGCAAAACCTCTGCCTTTTCACTTTTCCGCTCTGGAGGCCTTTGGGCCAGACTGCTTATCTCCCCCTTTCACAATCCTCACTCGCAGCTGCTGCTAATCTGCTCACCTGAGAGGCTCCTGGGCTCCTCCCGTCCAGGCGCCCCCGGGGCACAGCCACGGCTTCAGTACAGGCTGGTTTCGGTTCACAGTGCTGATATGGTTCCTCGTAGCCGAGCTGACTTTAGTGGGAAGTATCTTTGTGTGCGTTTTGGAGTTCTAGGATTGCTTTAGAATCCTGTTTTATGGGTATTTTGGGGTGGCTATGTGAGAGCTGCGATATGTTGCTGCTGCTACGCTGCCATCTTGGCTCCGCCCCCGAGTATAGGAATCTCAAATTCAGCATATCTGGAGCTGAAATCATTCTATTCTATCCAAACCCATCCATCCTCCCAACTTCCCTGCTTTTTTCCCCCAGGGCCCCACCCTTCTTATAGTCACACAGGTTTGCAACTTCTGTGTCATCCTTAGCTTCTCACTCTCTCTCACCCCACAGACACCATCGACTGTTCTATCTTGTCCTTTATTTCTTTATTTATTGAGGGAGAAGGGAAGGGCAATTGGGTTTAAGTGACTTGCCCAAGGTCACATGGCTAGGCTGTCTTAAGTGCCTGAGGCTAGATTTGAACTCAGGTCCTCCTGACTCCAGGGCCAGTGCTTTATTCACTGCACCACCCAGCTGCCCCCATATCTTGTCCTTTCTGTAACACATCTCTTCAGTCTTTCCCTTAACACATCTCTTCAACCTGTCCCTACTTGCCACTCATCCACCCATCACCTTCATTTAGACCCTCATTACCCCTCACCTGGCCTTTTTCAGTAGCCTCCAATAGTCCTCCCATGTGCTGCCTCTCCTTCCAATCCATTTTCCATATACTTCACATATTGATATTCCTTTTAAAGCCCAGGTCTGACCATTTCACTCCTTGCTATAAAAGCTGCAGCGACTCCCCCATTGTCTCTAAAATAAAATATAAATTCCTCTGGCATTGAAAGCCCTTCACTGTCTGGTTCCAGCCAGTCTTTCTAGTCTGATTGATTATACATTATTCCTTCCCATATACTCTGTACTCCAGCCAAAATGGCCTACTTATGGATATCTATGCCTAACCTTCCATTCCTACCTGTGTACCTTCACACACACTGTCCTCCATGCTTGGAAGGGTCTCCGTGTTTATTACCTCCATTTCCTGGAATCCCTACATCCCTTCAAGGCCCTGGACAGATGCCATTTCTTTGGGGAGATTTTTTGTGATTGACTTTGTTGTTAATACAAATCCTCCCACACTTGCCCCCTCACATCCCTTTGTAGTTCTGTTGTATATAGTCTGTATTTACTTACCTGTGAACATATTGTATCCCCCTGTAGAAAGCAAGCTTCTGTCAGTCAGGAACTTCCTTGTTCCTTCAATCGCCAGTACCTGGCATAGTGCCTAAAGTAACATCAGAAATGAAAAGAAACAAAGCCTATAGAGTAAATGCTTTTTTAAAGTGTCCATAAAACAAAACCTGAAAAAATAAACTGAAAAAAATTGTTATAACTAAAAAATTACAAGAGGATTAAAGATGAAGGCTTTTGAATTAACAAACATGCAAGTAGAGTTTTTACATATCAGTGGTTCTCAACCTTCCTAATGCCGTGACCCTTTAATACAGTTCCTCATGTTGCGGTGACCCCCAACCATAAAATTATTTTCGTTGCTAATTCATGACTGTAATTTTGCTACTGTTATGAATCGTAATGTAAATATCTGATATGCAGGATGTGTTTTCATTGTTACAAATTGAACATAACCCACAGGTTGAGAACCGCTGTTTTACAGGGGAAGCAAACTCCAAGGTGCTAAAGATACAAGGAAACACAGTCCTTGCCTTTGAGGTTCTAACGATCTAAAGGAGGGATAATAAGACATAGTGATATCTGAGATACGTAGGGAACTAACACAGACATAAGAGACCAAGAGCCCACATGGTCAAAATGTGTGTGTGTGTGTGTGTGTGCGCGCGCATAATTTTATTCATGTTTCTATATCATATATTTATTATGTATTATAAATATATATTCATTTTATATCTAAAATTTTTATATCCGCGTATTTGCAGACTGTTAACAACCACGTCAAAGATTGCTCCAGATCATTTATAAGGCCAGTCATTACAGTTCTTGAGGTATCGCTCCTGGACCACCCAAATGGATCTGTGATTTCTTCTGTTTGGGAGCTTGTGCCAGCAGTGCAGATTTCAGGCTTTTCATTCCTGCCCATTCTCTTCTTTCCTCCCTTCCATTCACTATGAAGGAGTGCGCCCACCGTGCTGGAGACGTGCCCCAATGTCTGCTGACATCATGAGTGTGCCGTCGGAACATTCTAGCTACTTATTTGTCATCCCTCTCTCTGAACCCAAATCAGTCCATTTTCTCTTCCTAGTAGTTTCTATTACTGTTATCTCTTGAAATTCCATATTGATTGATTGTGTAGCCTGTTCACACCAACCATGCACCTCTCTACTGTCCTCTGTGTGGTATTCATTTCTCTATTCTTTGGAGACTTGTATTCCATGTTTTATTGTCATACAGCAACATCAGTAGAATTTTTATATGAAAATGATTAGCCCTTGTTTTCTTAGGAAATCTGGGGTCATTAAAGGAGCTTTGCAATTTTGTGAAGGCAATCAGATTTGCTCTCTTCCTCTTATTCAACTCTAGGTTCCTCTCATTGCTATTCTGCGTTAACTGTCCCAAATTTGCTGACTGATAGATTCTGCAGATTATTCATTCAAATGCATGTCATAATCTATGATTGAGTGAGAGTGGAAATCAGAAAAATAACATGCTGTTCAAAACATGACAAAATTAACTCATGTCAAAATACTAAGGATGCAGCCAAAGCTCTTCTCAGAGGTCATTTGATACCACTAACAACAAAGAAGAGAATGAAGTGGATTAAATTTGTATCTAAAGATATTATAAAAGGGATTAAAGTAATAGTATAGAGGGAAGAAAAAGAAGTTATCAAAATAAGAGCAGAAATTTTAAAAATTGAAAATGAAAAAGTTGAACTTTAAGATTTTGATTATACTAAACTTGATAAACCATTGAAATCTAATTTTGAAAAGGAGATGAACAAGTTAATGAAAATTATAAAAGAGAACTAAGAAAATAAATGCAAAATGAAATAATTTAAATTGGGGAAAATTAATTTGTGTTTCCATTATTTTAGTGGAAGAAACAAGGCTAATAATTAATGAATTAAAAGAATTATCAGCAAAGCAGTAAGAAAAATAATCTGATACTATTAAAGGAAGCATAAAAGTAATTGATAGATTTCAAAATTGATTAAAAATAAAAACTATCCACAGAAGAATTTTACCTTACTATGGGGGGTAGAGGCGAAGATCTACTTAAAATTCAGAACCAACACTGTATACAATAGAGAAACACTAGAAATGTTGCTCTTAAAAAAGAAACAAAACAAGGATGGTTGACCATTAACTACTTTTATTTGATTGCTATAGTTTAGCAGTATTAGCAACCAAAAGACATTAAACAAAAATATGAAGGATGACCTGAGATTATAGACAGAAATTAAAATATTTGTAGATATTTTGCCAAGAGAATACAAGACATTTGATAGGAAATTTAGTAGAAATGAGTTAGCAAAGAAGCATATCATATATTGGGGCATTTACTTACTAAGCCACATATAAGATCTTTATTAAATACATTTTGCAAATTTACATTATTTGCAAAAATAAAGGAAGGCCCAAACAATTGGAGAGAATGTTTCATGCCATACCTTAGAGAAGCCAAGGACATTCTGATGATAACATTCAATTTAGCAAACTCTAAATAGAGCGTGCTCTGGGCCTTACAAATGAAAAATAAGGTTTGGAATCTAATGAGCGAATCTAATTCCTTGTTGTTTAGGATGTAGATTCTTTGTGATATTCCAGAAAGTTTTTTTTTAAGTGTATAATTTTGAAAGACTTGCAGAATTATTAGGTACATTAGGTATAATTTTATTATATCCAGGGCCAATATTTTTTTGGCAGCTCCATACATTTCTGATTTTATAATTGATTGTGTAGCCTGTTCACACCAACCATGCACCTCTCTACTGTCCTCTGTGTGGTATTCATTTCTCTATTCTTTGGAGACTTGTATTCCATGTTTTATTGTCATACAGCAACATCAGTAGAATTTTTATATGAAAATGATTAGCCCTTGTTTTCTTAGGAAATCTGGGGTCATCAGGGAAATAGGATTTATTTAATTTAAATTAATTTCATGGAAAATTTTGATGGAGAATGTTTGTTCTAGTTGATGAGGTATGCTTCTTCTTATCATTACCCAGTCTGAAAGGCCAGACTAGATAAATGTATTTGGGAAGGCAGTATGGAAATAAAATAATTAAGATAAAGGATAAAGCCATTAATTCATTACTGGATGCCATCATGGCTCTTGGCAAGCTGCAGGGAGCTTATAACGAGGACTAGTCAATGCATCGGAATTACACACAAAGACACTCTCCACAGCCTAACTCTATGCGTTATCTGAGTCAATGTATTACTATTAGCTCTTCCCCTTCAAGAATACTAAAGTTACATTCAATTTTAAAGTTGGGTTGGTTTTTTTTTAGGAAAAAAGATAGAGTAAGTACCTCTGATACATTTTTGTTTTTGTCTTTGTTTTTAATGCAGCTGCTAGGTGAACTGATTCTAGATCGACACAACTTTGCTATTATGACAAAGTACATCAGCAAGCCAGAGAATCTAAAGTTAATGATGAACCTTCTCCGAGATAAAAGTCCAAACATTCAGTTTGAAGCATTTCACGTCTTTAAGGTAAAATACGATGCAGAGAAATATTCCATTTGGGGGACAGGTGGAACATGGGAAAGTCTTGTTGAATGGTTTAAATGAAGTCTTGAAACTTAACCAGATCTTTGGGTCTTTTCTGTTTCTATGATTTCATTTTATTCTGTGATTTAATATTTAATAAATGTATAATATTTTCCAAATGCTCTATGTATACTAATTGGCTTATTTTCACAGCATCTTCAACAGATTGGTTTCTGCTTTCCTAGTCAAGAAAATAAGTTGGGTCATTATAACAGTGTCTGATATTTAAGAATTACTTACATTTTTAAATTAAATTCAGTTATTTTCTCCCAAAATTATAAAATCATTCATTCGTCAGTGGAGCTAGGACCACAATTCTGAGCTCCTGACATATCACCCTTTGCTTTCTGCGATGTCCCATTTGAGGTTTAAACACACACAAACACACACACTCACTCACTCCCTGAATGCTCATAGTCTAAATCTGAGAACTGACCTTTTAAAAAAAGTTATTTAGGAACATTGTTTTTGAGAAGTTATTTTTCTGTGATGGCAACTTTTCCCTGACTCTTTTGTCCACACCCTTCTAACCTGAGTGGGTGGCATTATAATTTATGAAGAACATGACTGTGTCCTTGTTAGCCAAAAAAGATTTTTCCTAGCAGGCCTTTTTAACTGCCTTATCCTTGTTGTCCAGAAAACCTTTCAAATATTTGAAGTCTTGAGTCTGTGGCACAAAAACCTGTTTTCATCCATCAGTAACAGCAATAAGTGATAAGCAAAGTGCTTCATTGCCTGATGTTGACAGTTGTGGCTTGGGTCGTCTCCTTTTGTCCAGTTAATTGTTGTGACATGAATACGCCCAAGTAGTTTTTCTTTTTAGTTGTCTGCCTAGATTTATTGAAGAAATACTTGAGAATTTTTCCTTTTTTTCTTCCATCCTTCAGATTGTCCTCTTTTCATTTCTGATTTGTTTTCTTGGTTAAGGCAAGACTTGGTTTCTGTTATTTTATAAGCTTTAATTTGAATAGCATATGGTGCTTTTCTAAGTACTTGTCCATCCATCCTCTCTGTGATACTTACAGTATTCCTTTACTTCAGTGGTAGGAATGACAACTGCCTTTTCTGGTCTGTTTAAAACCCTTCTCTGATTCCTCCCCATGGTGTGATGGAGGCCCTGGGCCATTCAAGGCTACATGAACAGAACACAGATTGTGGCAGCCTGCCCAACTAAAACAGTGTTAAGAATGTTCCTGGTGGTGAACTGTATATTCTCTCACCTGAAGACCAGCCTCGCTGCCTTTGAGAAGGATCGTTACCAGGCCACATCATGATGAATTTTTCAGTTCATAGCCACTCTTTATTCTGATTGGTTAAAAGTTATAGAAGGGTTGTCATCTGTCTCAGTAGAGAGAATGTGAACACAAATGAAATTATAGCTCCTTGAAGTAACCCATCAATCACTTCTACTTGTACCATATAAGCATTCGTCAGAATTGGGAGAATCTGATTCTCAAAGATTGTTTCAAGAAGTAATGATGAGACCAGAAAGGACACATTCCATTGCCAAATGGGACAGACTTGCCTGTATTTTCTGGCCAATAAAGGATCCATAGTATATATATCCCTTACCACCCAGCTTACAGAAAGTTCTACTCTGATCTCTCATGACCAGGACATGACTCTGGGTTCTCCCTAATATAAGGATGATAGCTCTGGCAGTTTATCCCATCTAGGAAAGGCTTTGCACATGGTTCCAATCAGTCTATAAGCATTTATTAAGTAAGCATTATGTGCTGTGCCAGATACTGTGCTAGGGTCCAAGAAAGAAATGAAACAACCCCCTACTCTTAGGGAGCTTCATTCAAATAGGGAGACGTGTGTGTGTGTATTCATAAATTCATACAGAATAAACATAATGAGAACAAATGCAAATAAATGCAAGGTAGTTTGGGAGGGAGGGTAATAGCGGTTAAGGGCATCAGGAAAGGCTTCATGCAGAAGGTGGTACTTGAGCTGTGTCTTAAAAAAAGAAAGAGGGTCTCCATGAGGCTGAGGTAGGGAGAAAGTGTGTTCCTGGTGTGTGGAACAGCCAGTGCAAAGACCTGGAGACAGGAGATGGGGTGTGTGAAGAACAGAGAAATAGATGTGGTTTGACTAGATCACAGAGAGGGTCGGAAGGAAAGTAATGTTCGGTGGCACTGTCTGGATGTTTTGGGGCCAGGTTGCATAGTTTTCAGTACTAAATGGAGGAGTTTATATTTTATATTTTATCCTAAGGGAAATAAGAAACCCTTGGAGTTGATTGATTAGAGAAGACACTTTGTCATATCTGTGCTTAAGAAATATTACTTTAGTAATAGTGCATGAGATTAATTAGGGTGGGCAGAGACTTGAGGCAGGAAGACCAAATAGAAGGATGTTGCAATAATCTAGGCAAGGGGTGAGGAGGGCCTGGACTGAGGCGGTAGCTCTGTGAGTGGAGAGAAGGGGTTGGATGTAAAAGAGTTTGCAGACTTAAAAGAGCAAGATTTGGCAACTGATTGAGTATTTTAAATGAGGGAGAGTGAGGAGACCAAGATAAATGCCAGGATGACAATTCTAATGGTAATCTACTATCTGAGAACCAACCCAAGGACAGAGAATTTCTTTTTTTTTTTCCAGTCAAATGACAAAGTTCATTGTTGCTCCAATGGAGCCACGACCACATTTGGTTGTGAGCCTTCTGTTCTCAAAAAAATAAGTCCTTCATTCTTTAAAGGCAAAATGCTAGTCATGTGTTCCCCAACCTGTAATATGCAGTCATTTTTTTTTCCATGTAAAATTTTTATTTCCAATTCCAAATTCTTTTTTTAATTGTCAAATTCTTGGTTTCTTTTTTTTTTTTTTACAATTTATTTATTTGTTTTTAGTTTTCAACATTCATTTCCACAAGATTTTGAGTTACACATTTTTCCCCATCTTTCCCATACCCCCTATCCCAAAATACCAAGTCTCCTGAATACCCCTTCCCCTAATCTGTTCTCTCTTATATCCTGCCCCATCCCCCCCTAACTTTCTAGTAGGGCAAGATGGATTTCCATACCCCAGTGCCTGTATATCTTATTTCCCAGTTGTACGTAAAAAACCCTTTTTTTTTTAAAAAAACATTTGTTTTTAAAACTTTGAGTTTCAGATTTTTTCCCTCCTTCCTTCCTTACCCACCCCCACTGGGAAGATAAGCAATTCAGGATAGGTTGTACATGTATAGTTATGCAAAACATTTCCATAGTAGTTATATTGTGAAAGACTAACTGTAATTCCCTCCATCCTATCCTGCCCCCCACTTATTCTATTTTCTCTTTTGACCCTGTCCCTTTTCAAAAGTGTTTGCTTCTAACTACCTTCTCCCCCAATCTGCCCTCCCTTCTATCATCCCTCCTCTTTTCCCCTTCCCCCTATTTTCCTGTAGGGAAATTGAATTGGGTATGTTATTCCCTCCTTAAGCCAAATTCAATGAGAATAAGGTTGGCCCATTCCCTTTCACCTTCCTGCTCTTCCCCTCCATTGTAAGTTTTCTCTTGCCTCTTTTATATGAGATAATTTACCCTAATCTATCTCTCCCTTTCTCCTTCTCCCAATATATTCCTCTCTTACCTCTTAATTTTATTTTTTTAGATCTCATCCTGTGTCCTCTGTCTATGTATACATGTACATACATATGCACACACTCACATATGTATTCATACATACACCCTCCTATATATTCCCTTTAATTAACCTCATACTGAGAAAAGTCTTATGAGTTACAATTATCGTTTTTCCATGTAGCAATGTAAATAGTTAAACTTTAATAAGTTCCTTATGATTTCTTTTTCCTCTTTACCTTCTCATGCTTCTCTTGCTTCTTGTATTTGAAAGTCATATTTTCTGTTTAGCTCTGGCTTTTTCATCAAGAATACTCGAAAATCCTCTGTTTCATTGAATGACCATAGAACTCTGCTTTCAGAATGGAGAGAGTTTTGTCCCAAATTGCTGGGGTTTTTGCATCTGCTGAAGCTATTAGGAGGGTGACCTCTCTGTATCCCCCACAAGCTCTGGCACACTGGCCACACACCCCAGGACCACCACCCAAGACCACAATCCAGATCCAAGGAGGTGACAGCAAGAGCCGTTACCCTCTCAATGGTTACTTGGTCCCCCTACCAACTGGAGGCAGCCACGCAGCAGTAGATGCAGCCACCGTGGCTCCGCTACCTCCCACCCCAGGGGCAGGGGCCAGAGCATGCTCTTCTGTCCCCCTCTTCCAACAGAGTTCCTGACTGATCTTTTACTTTCTCTTTGACATTTATGGGTTGAGAAGAAAACCACCACAGCTGCTAGTGATTCACTCTCCTGAAGTCTGCTCTGGCTGTGGCTGGTTGGGACCACCCTGGGGCCAGAAGCACGGTTCCCACAGGACTGCACTTGGCTTCCGACCTGCTGCAATAGTCCTTTCCTGTTGGCCTGCCAGGCTTCCTTCAGCAAGAGATTTGTTTCTCTCTGTCATTTTGTGGGTTCTGTAGCTCTTAAATTTGTTTAGAGTCATTTTTTTACATGTATTGGAGGGGGTGGGAGCTGGAGCAGTGTGGAGGTCCTGTTTTTACTCCACCATCTTGACTCTGCCCCGACTAGTTCCCCAGAACATTTCTTTGCCAATGAGAATGTGGGCCATGAGGGGATGAATTCTTTGGCCATCGTAACATGAGAAACAGAATAAAATGACCTTCGATCCCAGATGGCACCTTTCCACTTTTATAGTGACAGTGGTATAATATCAGGAAAGGAAGTGAGGATGTTAAGAATCACAACATTTATAGATAGTCTAAAATATTAAGTGTTAGGATTATAAATGTGAGATCTTTGTCCAGCAGTCCAGCAAACTGACATCACAAGAAAAACTGAGCTTTATCAATATTGACATTCGCACTATAAATTAAAGCAGAAGACAAAGGGAGGTGACAACTAAATGGAAAGGTGGCTCAGAGCTTCTCCTTATAGATGCAAACAAAGGAGTTGGCACTGCTAGCTTCATCATAAGACCAAACATAGTAAGAATGGACAAGTTGTAATCTGTACCAGTGGATGAAATACCTACATTGATGAAATCATGAATCTTTTGAAGTATTGAAGCAATAGCAGTAGTAATAATAGCTTATATTTATTTATTCATTCATCTACCCACCCCTTCATTCATTTATTTTGAAATTGTTTTATTTTCCACAACTGGGTCTCCCGATCTTGCTCAGACTAGAAGTGCAGTTGGCCAGTCATGGCTTAATCTCACTGCTGATCAGCAAAGAAGCTTTGGCCTATTCTGTTTTTCCAGTCTGGACCAGCTCCTCTCCTCCTTAGGCAGCCTGTTGGCCTACCTGTCCTGGCAGCTCACCATGTTGGCACCTTGGTGTTTCATTGAGTACAGTCAACTGTAGCCCTGTTGCAGCTCAGAACTCCAAAACTCAAGTGATCTGCTGGCCTCAGCCTTCCCAAGAGCAGGAGGTACAATGTGCAGCCCCACCCCACACCTCCCTAGCAATAGCTCATATTTAGATACTTCAGGATTTACAAAATTCTTTCCTTGCAATAAATGCACGAAGTAAACAATGCCAGCATTCCTATTCCCACTTTACAAATTAGGAGATAGAGGCTGGGAGACATAACTATTTAGTATCAGAGTTGGGAGTTAAATCTTTTTCTTGCCTCGAATGTTCCTTCCACTAAGCAGTATCCAAATGCTAAAGGTCCTTTCGGTGAAGAAATGCGAAATTACAAACTGATTTGATGAGTGGCTAAATATGGACTCCCCACTTCCTGTGTCTTGAGAAGATTGGGGTTTAGGTGTATAGTTACTGTTACAGTTTTGTAAATTTGGCCTTACCTGAACCCCCAAATATTTGTTACTGAAGCATATAACAAATGGTTTTCACCTCTCGATGATAGTATTTGGTTATTTAGGAAGGGCCAGACCCAGAGGTCCAGAATTTTCACCCACTTTTAATATCTTGGTTGTTACCTCTTTCATCCTCTCCCCCACAACGCATCTCCCATAAGCTACAGATGCAGAACCAATGTCCCTAGCCCAGGTCACTGAATACACAGTTGCCGGCTTGCCGGTGTTATCTCTATTTTTCACCCTGGTTTGTGTGATGGAGCTAGGTATTCATTCCTATGCATAATACTAGGTGGGAGCAGCATGATGGAATGCAAAATACAATGGCCCAGGAGTCAGGAGGCTGTGAGAGCTGGAAGATAGCACCTCATCCAACTCTAATCTCTGTATTCTAGAGACAGGAAACTTCACAGGTGGCCCTGTAACATCATGTGTCCAAGGTCCCAGAGCTGGGCTTCAGTACAGGCCTTCTGACTGCCAGTTCAGTGTTCTTCCCAGTGACACCACACAGCCTCCTGTACTGCAGGGGCATTTCTCTCACTTCTGGAAATTACAGAGGTGATAATGCTTGACCTAAAGTATTGGAAAAAACCTGTTTCCATTCTATCCTGTCGCTGGGCTGAACTGTTGAGAAGAGGCTTTGGTAAGGCTAGAGAAGATTGCTAGGAAGAGTACTAGGTACTAGGTAAGGGTTGTCTAAAGCAGGGGTGTCAAACTCAGACAGAAACAGGTACCTGCAGGCCACATGGTGACTTAGAAAACGACAGATTAACATCACTTGTGTTGTGTTGTATTTTTATTTATTTTGTCAGACATTTGTCAATTACATTTTAATCTCTTTCCTTCCTTACCTGGAGAGTTCTGCTGGGAGTTTGACACCTCTGGAAAGGATTTCTAAATGACCACCATCTACTTTTAGCATCAATAACTATGAATTTGTAAATTCAAAATATTTATTAAAATTTTGTTTGTAAATTCAAACTTTTAAAAACATTCTGCAACAACTCTAGCTACTTACAGAGAAAAGTTGTCTAGATTCTTCTCCAAAGCTAGTTTGGCAATATAGACTAAAAAAATATGTAGGAAAAAATTATTCTAAAGTGAGAACTCCAACAGACCAATTACCATTCTCCAACAGGTCTAAGACTCAGCTGTTTTCTTTCTAGTTTATCAACTTCAGGCCTCCTCAGGGTGAGAATGAGAAAAAGACACACATTTGTTAAGAGTATTTTATTGAGAAATGAGTAGAATGATTGCCCCTTTCTCTTCTTTTTCACTCTTCTTAGTAATTTTCAAAAAAAAAATTCTTTAGAAATATAATAAATATTTCTATCAACTAACCTGAATATGAATCTTTAATTGTGTGAATGTTCTATTTTAGCATGTCCTTGGTTGATCCTTCCATAATCCTTATGTATCATTTAAACATAGAAGTCAGGCAGAAAATGTGAAAAGCTATAATTAGGACCTCTGCTCCCATTTCTATTTTTTAAAGAACTTTAATTTTTTTCTAAAAGAATTCATTTGTTTTTAAGACTGTTTATTTGTACATAAGGAGATTCGCAGTGCGTGTTTCCAACCCACTTTTTTAATAGCAGCAGACACGAATGCAAGCAAAACCCACTTTATGGAGCTCAGTTTGGTGTTCCTTTTAGATTTTTTTTCTTCTTCTGAACTTAAACACACAGAAAATGAACATTTCTACACACACATAGCAAAACACAAAGAAGATGATATTTGAAACCATGAATTTCATCTTATACCATTTGTTTTTTGAAAGAAGAAAAAGTAATAAATTCCACATGTTACTTTCACATTTGTCCTGCTTGTCTCCTTCCTTCTGATTCTCTCTGTTACGTCTCCAAAAAGATACCAGTGCCTTCTTTCTCAAGCATCGTTGTTGCTCATCTCCTCCCCCCAAGCTAAAAAACTGAGAGGAAAAACAACAATAACCTTCCTTTTAACAAATGAACATAATCAAGAAAACAGTTCCACACAGTTGCCATGCCCCAAACTGTCTGTCTCTTTGTCTTTTTCCTGCCCTTGAGCTCATTACCTCTCAGGTAGGAGATGGGTGACACACTGGATCCTAGGCCGGTTAATCCGTGGCTGGCCATTGCATTGGTGAGTGTTTATAAGGCTTTTAAAGTTGTTTTCCTTTCCAGTGTTTCTGTCCTTGTATAACTTGTTCTCCTGGTTCTGCTCATTTCACTCTACGTTAATTCACAGTACCCAGGACTCTCTGAAATCATCTCTTCAGTCATTTCTTATGGCACAGTAATACTCCATTACACTCACATAACACAGTCAGATCAGTCATCCTCTGGTCGATGAGGACTTCCTTAGTTTCTGATTCTTTGCTTTTCTTTTTTGTTCTTTTTTAATCTCCCTTGCAGGAGGACGAAGTTTGGTTTGCTTGCAGCTGTCCCCTGCCTTTGTATTTAACTACTCTCACATGTTATTCTGATATCTTTCTAGTAATGTACATAGAAGGTGAAAGGTTGAGTATTCCTGAAAATTCCTGCCTACTTCACATCTTATTTTCAAATGAAAAATTAGTAGCACCCTTTAGCATGAATTTTAAAACTTTTTCTGTAAGACTGTGTCATCGAAGTTAATAGTTAATTTCATTACCATCTCTCATTAAATGAAATCTTCAGGCCCTATTGTCTTAGATTCCAAGTTACTAGAATAATTGGCCCTCGTCACTGCAAGGCTGCTACTAACCTTTTTTGGTTCTTGTGGAGAACAGAACCTTAGAATTGGTAACGGCTCTGTGTGCCTAGCCTTTATTTTTGTTTTGTTTTTAAAGAATTTGGGAGGGTGAGGAAGATAAGCCTGTAAGTTTAACTTGTATATCTGGGAAAATACTGATAAATTTTTTTGCTAAATCAATTCACAAATACCTGGAAGAGAACAGAGTACAAGGTAATGTGTGCACCCCAAAACTGTGTGCAGCAGAGACCCTCACCCAAATAATAGCCAGAGGCTTCTCAAGGTAGGGAGCAGAAAAGAATGGCTTATTACGATCTCGAGAAAGGGCCACCCTCCCTCTGATAAATAGTCAGGAAGGAGAAGCAATTTACAAAGGAAATGGTGAAGTTATAAAGCCCTAATGGGGAATTCTCCCCCACCACCTCCTGACCCTTTTCTTCCATTTGCTGGAAGTTAGGTGTCCAATCTAAGCGCGGCAAGCTACCTCAAGTACCGGAACAAGGAAACAGTAGACCACCCAATGTACATTGGAGAAAGCTCTTCTGTCCTTATTTGGCATGTCTTATGCTGAGGTGTCCCTGAGGAGAGGGGTGACTCCTGACCACTCTGAGTTTTGAGTCCTTGTAAATCATGTGATTTCCAGTGAAGGGGAACTTGGGCCTGTTTCCCACGAAAAACCTTACTAGATATTAGAGTACAGTCTGAGAAGTTTTCACTCCTTTCACTCAGTAATAATTCATCAGAATGACTAACCAGAATAAACGTGATTCTTTTACATTATCTGATTTGTTATTACTTGACAAACAAAGAAGACCACGTAAGTTATCAATTACCTTCAGTTTAGGGTAGAATTTAAGTCTTTCCTATATGGCATACTCATCAGTAAGCGAGGAAATTCTGGTTTAGCCTGCCCAGCAATTTCTGTGTGAGAAGAACTAGCTGTCATCTTATTTGGGAGTCATTTTTAGATGGTTTTTAAGAAGTCCGTCATAGACATGATGCTGTTTAGCATTGTCATGGTTGTTCAATCATTTCAGTGTTGGCAGAGACACTGGAGGGATTTGCCATTTCCTTCTCCAACTCATTTTACAGATGAGGAAACAGAGGCAAACAGAATTAAGTGACTTGTCCAACACAGCTAGTAAATATCTGGAGTCTGATTCACTTCAGGCCTGGCACTTTATCCATTTCGCCACCTACCTGCCCTCAGCATTTTCATTCATAACCTACATAATGAAGCAAATAGTGTACTCATTAAATTTGCTGATCAGATGTACTGTGTGGAGAAAAGAAAATACTAAAGTCTATCCCTATAGGGGCTCCAGCTAGATGGCATGATGGACAGAGCTCCAGGCCCGCAGTCAAGAAGATCCATCTTCATGAGTTCAACTCTGGCCTCAGACACTTACTAGCTGTGTGACCCTGGGCAAGTCACTCAGTTTCCTCGTGTATAAAATGGATTGGAGAAGAAAATGGCAAACCACTGCCATTACCTTTGCCAAGAAAACTCCAGATGGGGTCATGAGGAGTCAGACATGATTGAAACAACCAAACAGCAACAACAACAAAACTAGAAAAATGGTAGAATTAGCTGGACCAAGTTTGTTCAGAACAAAGATAAGGTCATTGCTCCTAGGGAGGAAAAATATACTGTGCTATATAAGATGAAGAAAACATGGCTAGAATAACAATGATAAGAATGACTGGAATGGATGATGAGGATAGTAAAATTAATGCTATTAAATATAACACATTTTAAAAAAAATTAATTTATTTTTAGTTTTCAACATTCACTTGCATAAGTTTTAAATTTCCCCCTTCCTCCCCAATATGGCATATGATCTGATATAGGGTCTACACATACATTCCTATTAAATATGTTTTCACATTAGTCAAAACATAACACATTTTTTAAAAGCCAGTGAGATGTTAGCATGTGTAGATGTTACAGCACGGCATTCAGCCGTAATTGGATTTTTACTAAATTCAAATCAAAGAAGTGTAGAGTTGGGAGGGGCCTTGAGAGATCATCTTAATCAAAAATCTGCTTTATAACATGTATATGACTACATCACCTGAACAGGTACTAATTTCATCTTTTCTCATGTTTCCCAGAAAAGAAACTCCAAGACTTTTAACAAAGAATTTGATAGAGTCTCTCTATGAACAAGATGGAGAAATGGGATTTAGATAATATTCTGGTTAGGTGAGTTCAGAGTGAGTTAAATGGCCAGGCCCAAAGAGTTATCATTGATGTACCAGGTCTATAGTGGAGTGCTGCAAGGATCTGTCTTTGGCCCTCTTCCGTTCACTATTTTTGCTAATGATTTGGATAAAGGAATAAATATTAAGCTTATCAAATTTATAGGTGAAATAAAGTCATTGGGATGGTAGAGGATTAAAAAAAAACCGTGACAAACTAAAATAATGGGTAAGATCTCAAAAGATGAAATTTAATAGAGATAGTAAGTAAAGTCTTAAACCTGTGAAATACCTGTTGTACCTACCTCATAGAATTATTGTAAGAGCCAAATGAAATCATATATACAAAACACCTTAGAAATATTAACGTTGTTATTTAGATAAATTCAATTCTGTGACGCCATACACCATAGGATGCCAATATTGTCCGTGGAGTTTTCTTAGTAAAGATACTAGAGTGTTTGTCATTTCCTTCTCCAGTAAATTAAGGCAATCAGAGGTTAAGTAACTTGCCCAGGGTCACACAGCTAGTAAGTGTCTGATGTGGGATTTTAACTCAGATCTTTCTTTCTGACTCCAGGCCTGGCACTCTAGCCACTGAGCCACCCAACTCGCCTGTTAGAAATCCTAAAGTACTGTATAAAGTCTGCTATCATCATAGTATTATTATCTCTGCTCTAGACTGAATAAGAGAATGAGGCCTTAATATGTAGGATTTAGGTTAAAGATAAGGAGGAGTTTTTAAAGAATGGGATGTTCATTCCAGTTAATCTAATGAGAATTCTTTTCAGTGACGGTAAGAGGGTAGGTAAATGGCCTCCTGAGATTCCTCTCAACCTTGAGGACCTTCTTTCTTTCTCTGATTGCTTTTGGAAAACAGACTTACAATATGACTTGATTTTCTCAACAAATCCACTCTATAAAGCTAGCAATACCACCCTTTCTCCAGCAGGATTTAAATACTTCACTATTGTATTTTATTTGTTCATATTGTCTAAGGTGGAACCAGTTTCTCTAGCATAGAAGAACTGTAATAGAAGACTGTTTTCTTGAAAGAATAGTACTTCAAATTATAGTTGACAAGTGAAAAATGCTTTTTAAGCAAAAGAGTAGTTTCAGAATTTAAGTGAGCTAGTGAATTTAAACCAGTATCATAACTATCTGACCCTACATAGGCAGCAAGCTTATGTTGGGAAAGAAATTGAATGTTACATGTAGTCATGAGTGATATAGCATTTCTCATTACGGATACCAGGCCTGTCTTAGAAAATTTGAGAAATGTTTTTCAAGTTAGTGTATACTGCCCTATTGAAAGGAATTTCTCAAAGTACTTTGTCATTGAGAAAGACAGTATGTAAAGGTGGATAAAAGAAAAGACAAAAGAAAATGGTACCCATTCCTTTCATTCTTCTGGGTTGTTCAAGATAATGATTTTAAATCAGGTTAGTAAAGATAAAGTGTGACCATTCCTCATGCCTGATCCCCTTCCATACTCTTCCAAATGTTTATCCTGTCTTACTGTTAGACTAGCAGTAAAATAATGTATTGAACTAAACAGTGGAATACTCCTATGCTTAATTTACATAGAAGTGGCCTTAGATTTGTATCTGAAGGAAAAAAGAATTGGCTCAGAATTGGTGATCTTTTTAATTCTCTTTCATATACGTCATAAATGTGACTGCCTGCTGCGTTTTTGTGGTAGAAATAGTTCAGTATAATTAGGCCCTATTAACAGTTTCCAAGAGTATGCTGGTAAAGGTTAACGACCAGCTGGGGGAGGGGAGGAAGAGGGTGCAGGGAAGGAGGAAGAAGACATGGAGGGGAATAGACAGATATACCTGTGGCAATTGTTTAATTTTAATCTGCATTATTAAGATTTTCTCCATCAGTTTCTCAAGTCTAGACGACCAGCAAAACAACCAAGCAAGTCCTGGTTTACAGCATTTGCTGATTTCCAAGATGTAAGTGCTCACCACGAAAACATAACAATCTGCTGAGCTCCGCTGAACATGGCTTTGAGAATTTAAGCTCTATTTTATTTTTAACTTTAATCATCAGGAACCTCCTAAGTGACATTATTTATGGGTCTCTAAATAGGTAAATTCTGTTGAATTTTTAATCACTAAAAAAATAAAATCTTCTATATAATAGAAACATTGAGATGTGAGTTAAAAGAGATAGTCACAACATGCAATGATTGGAACCATCATTCCAAAAAAGTAAAAAAAATTAAAATTTAAAAATGTCTTACACAATTCAATTCAACCATCATTTATTAACTACCTAATATGCACAAAACATTGTGCTAGGTGCCAGGAATACCAACACAGAAATGAAGCAGCCCCTTCCTTCAGGGAGCTTATGTTCTACTGAGGGGGGAAATAAAATATATACACTATATTATTTATATGAATATTATTATATTTATATGAAAAATAATTTCATAAGGAAAAGAGCACAATTTGGGGACATCAGAAAAGCCCTTGTATGGGGGATAGAAGCTGAGCTGTGCTTTGAAAAGGAAGTTGGTTGAGTTGCTCCCGGTGGAGTTAAGAAGAAAGCTCCTCTAGACATGGGGGACTGGAGGGAAGAAGTAGGATATTGTAAATGGAAAACAGCTTTCAAGATGGTTTGACCAGAATAGAGAGTGTGTGAGGGCAGAAAAGCAAAAGAAGCCTGAGAAGGTAGGGAGGAATCAAACTGTAGAAAGGCCCCTAAAGGTTAGACCAAGAATTTAGTTATGTTAGCCTAGTAACCCCTGATGCTTTTGGCTCAGATCTGTGTTCTGGAAATGTCATGTGAACAGATCAGATGAGATCCTATTTGTAAAGCACTTAGCACAGTGCCTTGTACATGCTAGGCACTTTATAAATGTTTGCTCCCTTCCCCCCTTGTACACAAGATGGACTGTAGAAGGGAGAGGCTGGGTTTAGGGAGATAAGTTAGGGGGTTACTCCAATAATCCTGGCAGGAGGTGATGAGTCCCTGAACTTTAGTGAAGGCTGTACAAGTGGGGAGAAGGGGACAGCTGCGACTGTTACAGAAGTAGAGTAGGCAAGACGTGCCAACCAATAGGGTGAGATAAAGTAGAGGCAGTGACGACTCCTCGGTTACAGACTGGGATGACTTAAAGAATAGGAGAGCCCTCAACAGAAATGGGAAAGTGTAGATGAGAAATGGATTGGGGGGAAAATGTAATGAGTTCCACTTTGGGATGTGTTAGAGATGACCAGCACATAGTACTTGGAGTTCAGGAGAGAGATTGGAACTGGTTTTGTAGATCTGGAGTCATCTCCTCATAGAGGTGATCATTTAACCAATAGTATCTGATGAGATCACCGAGGGGAGATTGTAGAAAGAGAAGAAAGCCCAAGATAGAGCTTTGTGGGAGCCTCACACTTAGTGAACAGGAGGAAGAGGAAGGAAGAAAGAAAGAAGGAGCAAGCATTTAGGAGGCCAAGAAACAGAAAAGGGAAAAGAGAATGTTCAGGAAGAGATGAAAAACTATCAAGAGGCCAAGTAGAATCAGAACTGAGAGAAGACCACTGGATTTAGCAGTTAAGAAATCATCAATAATCTTGGAGAGAACAGGTTCCGCCACACAGTGAACTCAGAAGCCAAGCCGAAAGTGATAGAGAAGAGAATGGGAGGCAGGATGCTGGCGGGCAATGAACATCAATGTCTTTTTCTCAGGTTTTATGAAATAATTACTATTAAAAGTATTATTTCACAACTTTCAGAAGTTTCCCTTTGTTAAGGTTTCAGAGAAGTCTTGAGGGAGAGAGGGAGGATGATAAGCTTTTGAGAATAAAATGAAATAAAACCAGATTTTTCCAGTTTTACTCTGGTAGATAACAAAGGGGAAATGAATTTTGCTTTTAGCAAACCGCACTTAACTGGAGTAGACTCTCAATTCAAAGCTAAACTTGAAGCATTCTCTACTCTTCTGACAAATACAGCATTCAATTTAAGGGATTCAAATGAGTTCTTGATGGCACTTCTTTTATAACGAATTGTTCTTGGTGAAACCAATAAGACCACAGTCTTTTTTTTTTTGCTGCTTTTTGGAGGGGAGAAGGCAGGGCAATTGGGGTCAAGTGACTTGCCCAAGGTCACACAGCTAGTAAGTATTAAGTGTCTGAGGTCACATTTGAACTCAGGTCCTCCTGACTCTAGGGCCCTGTGCTCTTTTCACTGTGCCCCAAGACCACAGTCTTAAATGGAGAGATCATAAACCATTTATTTTCAAATTAATCTGGCAAAAAATAAGTGTGTTTCATAAAATTAGGATAGTTTGTTTTTTTTTTTAAATGGGAACATTCATGATTGAACAAGGTAACTTTCTGTCCGGCACATGATGTCCAGCATGTTTTGAATCAAAAATATCTCCCTAATAATAAATATGGCATTTCAGGTACTTGACATGGCAAGAAGGGCTATTCACAGTAATTGCTGCCTCAAGCATGTCTCCACATCTCTGAATCACTTGCCTCTAGTGAGTTACTATATTTAGGGAGATCCCAGGGTTAAGGAACCATTTGAAAAACCTTTCGAAACATAAAGACAAACTTAACAGTTGCCTCAGCTTTCTGGTAGGGTGTGTTGATGTTCCGGAGTGGGTCCAGTGGAATGTGTGTGTGTGTATATTCAACCATGTTTGACATTTATTTTGGATTAGGACATAGAAGCTGAACTTTTTCCAATTTTATTTAACCTTGTTCTTTTTTTCCATTAGAAAGACTTGGTTCCGTGAGTTATTTATGTAGTTGCCACAAAATACCAGCCAATATTTAGCTGAAACTCCACAGCAACCCCATTGTAAACAGTGGTAACCAGATGTAGTAATTTACCTTCACACCAGCATGGGATTTCCAGGCATCCTTGGAGGTGCTACTTGAATTTCAGGTAGTTTCTTTGAGAATTTAAAAATGAAGGATATTTCATGAACCTCTGAGTGACTGTGGTGCTTTCAAGCTAGACATCACTGAAACGTGTAAATCTCTTCACGGCACTATCTTGCCTGCCCTCAAATTTCATTTCACCAAAAACCAGTGCAGGCTGATGTGTTTATAAGAACTCTGTTAAAGTGACAAATGCAGGGAAGGTGAGAAGTTAACTGGGTTTCATTTACTCAAGGACCAAACGTAACCTCGGTAAAGTAAATCCTCTGTGAAGGAGGAGTGAATGACTGGATGTCTCAGCTTCGTTATCTGTGAAATGAGGAAAATCACAGCCCCTCAGTCCTAGGGTTCTTGTGAGGAACAAATGAGGTCGTAATTGTAAAGCACTTAGCACGGTGTCTAAAACGCACTCTATAAATATTAGCGTATGTGACATAAGTGTTAGTGAGGAGGAGGAGGAGGAGGTAGAGGAGGAGGATGGTGAGGTACCGTGGAGCCTTTGTGATGCAGTGGAAAGAGAACTGGACTGGAATTCAGAAGGTCTGGACTGTGCCAGATATAGATTGTGCCAGCTTGCCCATTCTAGGCATGTCTGTGGACCTTGGACAAGCATGAGCTTCAGTTTCCACCATAAAACTGAAGAGAAGAGCTGCCTTTTATACCTTAAGGGGTTAGAGTGAAGGTCAGATGGAGTCATGGATGGGAAGAGCACTTTGGAAACTGAATACTAAATCAGTGTAAGGTGGTATTACTTATTATTGATGCAGATCACAAAAACATGAAATAAGTGGGCTCTGATAATAATCAGAAATGCAGTATGATTTAATTCATGTAAAAAAAGGACTTTTATGAGTTTTAGTCCCTAACTTTGTGACTAACAATATAATATGACTTTAGAAAAAAATTACATGCAATCACCAATAATAATGAACGACTTTAAAAGAATTACCTCTGTTGAGCAAGAAATTACCCGGATCAGGCACAATTCAGATAATCTAGAAAGGTGTCTTAAACATCCCCCTCTTAGGAGATGGGCTATTTTTCCATGTCATGGCAAACTGGGACATGGATACGGTTTCAGAGTGACCAAAGATCTATGTTCCCTTCAAGATTTCTCCACAAAAGAGAGATCGTTTTAGCACAGTGGTTCTCAACCTTCCTAATGCCATGACCCTTTAATACTCATATATGGGCGTATCTGCATGTGGGCAGGCCCACCTGGAGATAGATAGAGGAGCAGTGTCTTAGTGCCTAAGACCATTGTGTTTTCCGATTATCTTAGGCCCCTGTGAAAGGGTCATTCGACCCCCTAAGGGGTCGTGGCTCACAGGTTGAGAACCGCTGTTTTAGAGGCTTGGAGAGCCTAAATTGTAGAAATTTTGCCCAGAAAAATAAACTAGAGATGTACCAAGTGGAGATCAGACAAGTAAGATTGCACTGTTATAAGATACTCAAAAATATATTTCTGTGTTAAGAATTGTACAACTTTGTACAACTGTACAATAGTTGCTTCTTTGACCCTTTTCTCATTCTTGTTCTTCCCCTTCCTCTCCATCTTTTGCCATGACCTTGCTTTTTATATGTTGCATTTGGGAACTAAAAGGCACAGACATTTGCCACGAGGTCACTCTGAGCCTCTAAAAAGATTTCTCTTTTGGAGAGAGATCTAGAAGGAAACATGGATCTTTAGTCACTCTGAAACTGTATCCATGCTGGCGATGTCCCAGCATGGCATGACATATAGAAAGATAGCCCGTCTCCTGAGAAGGGGATGTTTAAGACACTTTTCTGGATTATCTGAACTGTGCCTGGTCCGGGTCATTTCTTGCTCAAGAGAGGTAAGTGACTCTGTCTTTAGAAACCTTACCACTGTTCACATATTGGTCTCAAAGTTCATATATTTCACATTTTTGTTATCTGTATCAGTGATAATGACACTTTACGTTTATATAGTATTTGGTTTCCAAGGACATCCATTATTTCATCTGAAATCCTTTCTACTAGTTTTCAATGTCTTTTTAAAGATATTTGGTAGATAGCACTAGTGTCAAACCCAGATAAAAACAGGGGCTGCTAATGGAACATAAGGATCCCTGGGAGCCACATATTGACTTAGTTTTAAAATGTAATGTTATCAGATGTATGTGTGTGTGTGCTTTATTGTATTTTTGTTTATTTTGTTAACTATTTCCCAGTTACATTTTAATCTGGTTCAGGCTGCATTTGGCTGTGTTGCCAGACATATAATTAACAACTAAGGTGGGGGCAGCTAGGTGGTGCAGTGAGTAGAGCACCAGCCCTGGAGTCAGGAGGACCTGAGTTCCAATGTGGCCTCAGACACTTAACACACACACACACACACACACACACACACACACACACACACACACACCTAGCTGTGTGACCTTGGGCAAGTCACTTAACCCAATTGCCCTACTTTCCCCCCTCCAAAAAAAAAACAACTAAGGTATTCAGTACCTGTGTGTCACACCCTATAATTCCATCAACCTCAGTTCCCCAAATACCCTTTTTCTGCTTAAGAATGTTGTTTTTTCTGTCTCCTTGGCTTCTCCTGTAGGTGTCAGAATAAATGAGTATCAGGATCATGATTTTGTGAAGTGCTATCCACTATATTGTGAATTTGTGTATTTATGTAATCACATCCAATGATGAACCATAGGGATGATGTCTACAGACCAGTCTGCCCAGATCTGGAAAGGATCAGCACCAGGCTGGCTGGAGGGTGGTGACTTTTTGTCTATGGCGCTCCCAAATTCCATATGAACTGCATCAGTGGAGTGAGCACCTCTACCAACAAAACACTGAATCCTTGAAGTCCTGAAGTAATCTGTACTGCCACAAAACACAGTCTTCCGGGTCTTATTTTATTTAGGACATAAACATAAATTGTGGCCACCACAAAATGTACCACATCCTTCACTGTTCTCTTGCCAAGAGTTCATGGGCCTCTGCCTTGTTGGTTTGCTGCTTTTTTTTTAAGTAGATCTCAGCTGTTGTTATCTAAGAAATAGGATATTAAAGTTGAGTTTGGATTTCCATCTACGTGAAAGAAGAGCCAGAAGCTTTCCTGGGGAGCAGGCACACAAATGAGGCCCAGCAGTTTGAAGCATTCCTTAGTAAATGGTCCTGGGGCATAGCAGATTCTAACTTTCTGACCTCTGTGTTTCTTTGTCTTTTAGGTGTTTGTGGCTAGCCCTCACAAAACCCAGCCGATTGTGGAGATTCTGCTAAAAAATCAACCAAAGCTAATTGAATTTCTGAGCACCTTCCAAAAAGAAAGAACAGATGATGAACAGTTCACCGATGAGAAGAATTATTTGATTAAACAAATCCGAGACTTGAAAAAGACAGCCCCCTGAAGATTTTACCTAATGTTCTGCCATAGGCATTAATCCTGTTTGTTCAGTTTATATAAGTGTCATTTTTAAAAAAATAGTGCTTGGGAAGGCATGCACAGGTGCCTATTTTAATTCATTGTTCAGATAAATGGAATATAAAACTTTTAAAATGGGAAGGTTTAAAAAAACTAGAATAATATATTATTTTTAATCAAGTCTGTGATTATTTATGTCAAATTAGCAAACCTTTGCATTAGAAACTGACCAGTTTTTATCCACGTATTTGCATCGACTTGTTCTTGCCTTTCCTACCTGTGGCCTTGAGCTGTCGTTTACTGTAACTGCACCAGGTAGGAGCTTGGATGATTGCCATCATCTTCTTCTTTGTACTTCTAGCCCCGACTGAGTGCTGTGCCCACGGACACTGTGAAAGGGCCGTGTTTGCTTATTCTCAAGTCACTAGAGGGCAAATTCAAAAAGATGATCACCTTAAGTGTTTTTGTTATTCATACATTGGTTATTTCCTGGTGTCCTTTGGTTGATTCTAAATAAGTAGCTCCTAACCTTTTGGGGAAATTAATATTCTTTTGCCTTAGTTGAGACTTGAGCTTTGTTCAGGACTATCTTTTAACCTCCAGCACAAGGTTGAACTGCTCCTGACTCTAGTCTAATGATTGCCAGGGCAACCCAACCTCTACTGGGGAGTCTGATGGGACCAACCACAGAGAAAAGTGGGCTTCCATGTGGTCCAGATGAACCGCCAGGGAAGCCTGAAATCTAAGGCATTATGTCTTGGCTGGTACATCAAGCAGATGCTCGAGCAATGAATCTAGAGTCAAAAGAGGTATCAGTGCTGCTCTATCCCATTGACTTATGCTGGGGACACGTTTTTTGTATGTCATGTTTTGTGGCTGCTGTTCTCATGGGCCTCAGAAATTGGAGTCATTGCCCAGTGACACCAGATGCAAAGGCTTGGGTCCAGAGGTTGCACAGGTGTTTTGGTCACTTATTTTCATAGGGAAATGTAGAGGTAGAAAGGGAGGAAAATAAAAGATATGAAAAGACAAAAGGCAGGTAGCTATAGGCGATCTTTCCCTAGTACAACAGAAAGCTGTCACTCTATAACTCTACAGCAAATTCTTTAGCAAAAGGCTAGAAAACCTGTGAGATTCTGTGGTCCAATATATTGTTGCATATTAGAGTTATTAAGGATTTAATTTATGCTCTTTAGAAAAGGCATGGACCCTACCAGGTCATAGTTTATTTTCAGATGTCAGTTGTATAAAAATGATGTATATCTTAGCACTCTTGAATTTTAAACTCTATTTACAAGCTATTAAAGGCATGGTTACTACTCTGCATTGTTTTTCCTGATTTCATTTCTAAAACATGTGTTACTCCTTCTCCCTGAGAACTTACACATTTTATAGTTGCTGGGTTGTGTGTTCTTTGCCTCCCTGCCACCAATCACCGTTCCTCTGGATGAGAAAGGGAGCAATGAACTTGTTCATTCTCAAGGACCCTTGGGCCTATGAAGACCTCATACTGAAGCCTAGTCGGGCTAGACTTCTCAGTTGTTGCCCAGAACCTGGGTTTTTGTTTGGGCTGCGTCCAGCATGGAGCTGCAGGGTTGTCCATGCCAACCCTTGCTTGGGGGACACCTCATGCTGCAGCAGCTTTGGTAAGTGCCATCGCAGAAAAGTTCAGATGCTGATCAGTAGAACTGACAGCTGCACCCTTTCATTCTTCCATCAGCAAAGGCTGGATTCTTTTCTGGCCCTTCCATGCCTGCTCAGAATTCTGATGCTCAGGTTTTACTTCATTAATATCAGGGATAAGTAAATGCTAAAACACATGAATGCAAAGCAAGTTTTGTGGAAGCCCATTGGACTACTTCTAGCTGTTCCATGGCATCAGAGGACCCCTAGTTCCAATTAATTAGAAAGTAAGACCTTGTTATCATTCTTTGGGTAAAGATAGATTTTTCAATTTCCTGTGGCCTTGAATCAGACCTCCTGTAGCCAGCCTAGCACCAGCTACAACAGGAAATCAGCCTCTGAGACACAGTAAAATGAGTATCTGGAACTTCATTATGTTCTGAAGACGTGAATTATCAATGGGTAAGTAGATCAGAAAGCACGACGTTTGAGCGGACCATAAATATTTCCAGAGTTTTGAATTTATAGAGAGGTCAGACTTACTAAGCTATTTAAAAAGCTTACATTTAAGTAAAAACTGGCTAAATAAAAGGCATCATACATTCTTTGGTCATCTTCGTTCCTCTGCTGTTTTCACAATGCTATATGGCCATGTTCTTGTTACAGCTTCAAATGAGGGCAAAACTGAGTGCTGCCATAGTAGTGGGGTCTTCTTAAGAGTAACTAAATTATAGATGTTAGTTGGCTGACACCATTGGGCACTCAAGTCAGTGTCTATGTCTGTCACTCTCTAAACAAACTTGTTAATTGACAAGATTGAAGGCTTTAAAAAAATTTATCACTTACTGAAGGTTTATTGGAGGAAAAAAAAAGTACTGCTAACTAAACAAAATAACTTGATAAGGGAAAAAAAACCTTCAAAACACATATATGCATCTATTTCAAAACCCTCTAGCCCAGTGGTTCTCAACCTTCCTAATGCCGCGACCCTTTAATACAGTTCCTCATGTTGTGGTGACCCCCAACCATAAAATTATTTTCGTTGCTGCTTCATAACTGTAATTTGGCTACTGTTATGAATCATCATGTAAATATCTGATATGCAGGATGTACTTTTCTTGTTACAAATTGAACATAACCCACAGGTTGAGAACCGCTGCTTTAGCCTGAAAAAATGAGTAAAATTACACAAAATCTTATTGCAATTACACAAAGAGTAGGTCAGATCAAATACAACAAACAGTGCGATGCAATTTTATGTTTATTAAAGCGTAATTTTTGTTTGAAGCATAAATGCAGTGATTTCAAATACACCTAAACGAAGTCACATTGGTCTTCTACTGACTTTTAAAGTAGCTGAGCCTTCTCTCTTGATTCTCCATCATTGTTGAGTATGGGCTACAGAAGACCCAGTGATCTCAGGAACTTTTTCTAACTCTTCCCATAGCTTTAAAATGAAGTTGACAAGGATTGTTCTTAACTGACCAAAGTGTAATAGCTGCCAAGGAGAGGTGGGAGACATCATAACCTGAAAAGAAAAAAACAATTTTAGAGATAGATAGAGGAAAATATAAACCCAGTTCTTACAACCTGAAATGTGAATGAATGAATCCACTAAAATGAAAAAATAATAATTTGGTTAAGAAAATAAAACCCTACAATCTCTTGCTTATAAAGAAACTCATTTTAAAAAAACAAAGAGAAACTAAAAATAACTAAATATATTTTTTAAAAGGAAGTAAAAAAACAAAGACAAAGTGTTGCCGCTGCTACCAGAGTTCTGCCCAAGATCTGTTTGATAGACTTTACAGTAATTTGTCTCAGTGCAAGGACTCTATCAATCCTCACCCTTGCCATCCTTCCAAATGTTATTTTAATTCTTCATTCTAAGGTCTTTCCATTAATTTTTTTTAATCTACAAAAAAATAACATCCTTCACTAATGTAATGTTATTAACCTTTTAAGGTGTATCGATATAGTCTCCATCCAACAACCACAACAACATTCCTTATCCCATTAAACTCCTCTGACACACGCTGTAGTTTGGAAATCTGGATTAGGCTCCAAAATCACCTTGATGAATTCAAGGAATTTTCAGTCATGGGTGGGGAGCCTGTAGCTTAGGCCACATGTGACCCTCTAGGTCCTCAAGTGTAGCCCTTTGACTGAATCCAAACTTCACAAATTGTTCTGTGTTTGGATTCTGTGTTCTGAAATTTGGATTCCATCAAAGGGCCACACTTGAGGACCTAGAGGGCTGCATGTGGCCTCGAGGCCACAAGTTCTCCAACCCTATCTAAATGCTAGAAATTTTAAACCAGGGAAGAAGAAAGATCACAGTATACACGTCCTCAGCATGGAATTTTTTAAAAACTGGGTTTTCATGTTTATCAAAAGGAATATTATGTTTATGCTATACAAAATAAATTTATTTTTTCTACTTGTTCCTTCCAAAAGATTTTGATATTAAAAGGGCTTGAGGCTGAAATCACATACGAGTAGCCACTGATTTGCTCATGCTAAGCAGGCTAGAGGTATGAGGGGATGGATGAGGGGACAACTTTATTATAGAAAGATGGTAGAGATGTTAAAGAAAAATAATGACTCTTATTCATCACAGTGATTCAGGAAAGAATGACTAGAAGATTCCAAAACCAAGACTGGGTTTTCATTTCAAGAATTACGTCAAAAGAATTACAAAAGTCATATAAATTTAATACGGAAAAAATTGACTTGAGATTGTAAAATCTTAAGAGCTTTACGGGAACAGGGAGGATCCAACTGAGTTTACCCCATAGATAGCAGAAGGCTGGCAAAGATAAGCCCCTTCCTAATTTTTGGTATTTTGTAACTCAAGTTCAGTGATTCTTCCTCTTTTTTGTGTCATAGACCCTTTTGGTGATCTGTTAAAATATTTTAAAATGCATTAAATAAGACATAGAATTATAAAGGAAAGCAATTATATTGAATAGTTATCAAATATATATTTTCTATTTATTTTTTTACTTTTTGGAGGGGAGAGGGCAGGACAATTGGGGTTAAGTGACTTGCCCAAGGTCACACGGCTAGGAAGTGTTAAGTGTCTAAGGTCGGATTTGAACTCAGGTCCTCCTGACTCCAGGGCTGGTGCTCTATTCACTGCACCACTTAGCCTCCCCTCAAAAAAAAAAATATATATATATATATATGTATATATAAAAGACACAAGGTCACTGACCCAAATATATATGTAATATAATATAATGTAAATACATCTCTGTTCTAGAAGAGCCTTCACTTTGCTAACGGAAATTCTGCATTCTTTTGTTTACTGCTTCTTTCTATTAGATGCAATTAGTCCTCATATTCTAACACTGATGTAGCTAGCAGTCCCTCCATTTTCACACTGAAAACACCCTGAAATCTTTGCTGGCAACATTTTCATCATAGATCAACCAGTGAGCTAATGCTAACATGTTTACACACCTGTCAGTAAATATACTGCCATGCAGTCAACACATATTTGTTGGGAGGCATTAGGAGAAGGGGCAGGCCCTTGGCAGGAAAATATTGCCATAGTGCTATTAGTGATTATCATATCTTTCCTTCACAATAGAAGTTGGAAGACATTTTTGGCGAGTTTTACCTCTTTTTGCACTTGGAAGGCCCGAGGCTTGGCAGAGCAGATAGAGTCAGGAAGAGAGTCAGGAAGACTCTCCTCTGTGAGTCCTTCCTCAGCACTCACTAATTGTGTGACCATAAGGAAATCATTTAACGTCTCTGACTTTCAGTTTCTGTGTTTGTGAAATGGGGATGATGATACGGGGTAGCTGATATTTCAGAGGTTGGGTATGAAGTTCAGATGACTTATGTGTTATGCAAATATCAGATAGTGATAATAACTAGAATTTATATAGCATCTGCATAATGATCAAATGTAGAATACAGTTCTCCTTTCCACATCGTGGGTGGGGGTAAGGAGCGTGGCACCCCCACCATCTGGAGAATCCACATAAAATTTTTGGCTCTCCCTTTGTACCAGAGAAGAAGGCTGGATTTTTTTTCTTTTCCTTTTATGGGGTGTTTACAGTACCTTATTATAAAATTTGGATTAAATATTTTTCTGTGTCACGTGCTGACCTTTGCATGTCGTCTGCAACTTCTGCAAAACTCCCCCCAAAATTTCCATTTAATTTCTCATGCAGACCCACAGCATATCAAAACTGTGATGGGTAAAGTCACGATGTGGAAGGGGCAGCTATGTCACATTTGTGAGGATCTAATGTAAAGCACTTAGCAAGGGCCAGATATCTGTAAAGCACTGTGGTACGTAGTGGGCTCCTAATAAATACTTCTGCATTCTCTTCCCCTGCCTTACATGTATCAGGCACTGTGCTAAGCACTTTACAGATATTACCTCATTTGATGCTTGTGGTAACTCTTGGAGGTAGGTGCTATTATTCTACCCATTTTACAGATGAGGAAACTGAGGCAGACAGAGGTTAATGACTTGCCCAGGGTCACACAGGTAGTAAGTGTCTGAGGGTGGATCTGAAATCAGGTCTTCCTGACTCCACACCCAGCCCTCTATCCATGGGGCCATCTAGCTGCCTGTTACTGTTATGAGCTGCTGAACAAGTCTATTCCTTTCTCTACTTCCAAGAAAATCTCAAGCTCTTAACTATTTTGGACTTTGTCATTTTTATGCATTTATCATTCCTACTTTGATCACACTCACAAATTTTTCTTCCCATCTTGGGTGAGTTCACCAGTTACCCACCTATCACAATATGTGTTTTTCTCCCTCCCAGTGGCTTTGATGATAAAATCAAATGCTTATGTGTTTGTTGTAAAGATAAATTAGGAAATAGGAGAGAGGATTTATGATCAACTGATAGGGAGCCAGTCACACAATGGAGAATCGTAGGTCTGCTACCCAGAGCAATGGGTGTGTGTGTGTGTGTGTGTGTGTGTGTGTGTGTGTGCATGTATATACACATATATTTGAATCTACCGATTTTTCTCTCAACCCCCAAATTATTCCATCCTACCAACATTTATTAAGCACCTACTGAACGCAATTGTTGGGTACAGAGTAAAAAGGAAAGATAAAGAAAGACAGGCTCTCGTGGATTTTGGTCTAATTTTTCTAACTGACAGATAATCACAAATACCCAAGAACACAGGATGAATTACAGAAGTATTGTGTGAGGCCCAGGCTGGGGAACTGTTTACCAACAAGAGGCATCAGGAAAATCTCAGTGGAAGAAGGAGCGTCTGAGTTGGGCTTTAAAAGATGGAGGGAAGGGGCAGCTAGCTGGCGCAGTGAATAGAGCACCAGCCCTGGAGTCAGGAGGACCTGAGTTCAAATCTAACCTCAGATACTTAACACACACACACACACACACACACACACACACACACACACACACACACAAACTAGCCATGTGACCTTGGGCAAGTCACTTAACCCCAATTGCCCTCCAAAAAGAAAAAAAAAAGATGGAGGGAATGATTCCATTGGTAAAATGATTGACTGTTCCACCGAATAAAAGGCTGGAGTCCTATGAACTAGTTTTCTACCTCACCAAAAACTCACCTCTGGGCTTCTGACATTTTGTTTGATCTTGTCTATAAAACCATGATAGTTTATTCATTAACAAGTATGAAAACCATGTTAACACTGACAGTCCTGTTAGGTTGCTCTTGGGAGAAGGTGAAGGGTTAACTCACCACCAGCCTTATTGGATTCACACCAATGGCATTTCCCACAGCAGCCCTGGCCATGGTGAGTAGGTCTCTTGGGCTGGCATAGAATAGAATGGGGACTCTGTAATCTAAGGAGGCCTTGGGGGAAGGATGCAAGGCAAGGACTGTATACTGTTCTGTCTATTGGGAAAAAAAAGACTACACTTTTCTGGGCATGGAGTGTGACTTTCACATGGCAATGACCTTCCTCAGCTTTTATGAATGAGACTCTGTCCTGTCAAAGGGGTGTGTGGAAGGGGAGGGGCGAACCTCATCTGTGGCAGTTCCATTTAAGGCTTTGTCCTTCACCTCCCACAGAATCCCATTTGCTCTCAGCTAAGATTCACTGTATTCTTCTTTCATATTGGCCAAATTGCCATGTCAGTTCGAAGCCCTGCTTGGAAATTACCTACAAAATCAGAAAGCTGACACCCAAAGGGACACCGGGACATGTGATGGCCAAGAGACCCACCCAAGAGCCCTTAAAGCTCTTATTTCCATTACTAGAAAAATTCAAGTTCCGGGTCCTCATCTAGTAGTTGCCTAGCCAGTCTCTTGGGCAAGTAGTTTATGAAGACGTATCGATGGGTTAGGTTTGCTGATCTCATCTGGAAACAGTTCAATCGATGTTCTCAGGACTGTACCCTGTCAGAGTCACGAATTCTTTGTTGTTGTTGCAAGGCAATGGGGTTAAGTGACTTGCCCAGGGTCCTCCTGACTCTAGGGCCAGTGCTGTATCTACTGTGCCACCTAGCTGCCCCAGAGTCATAGACTCTTAAGAGTTGGAAGACTCCTTAGAGGTCATTCTAGTCCAAATCCTATCTGAAAGGTGAATCTTTTATATAAACGGGTTAGCCTCCACCTTTCCTAGAGTTAGAAAACTCACATCTCTAGGGGGCAACCCACTCCATTTTTGAACAACTCTGACTTTTAGGGAAGTCTTCATCCTGGCAAGCCAAAGCCAGCCTTTTTCTTACTTCTATCCTCTGGTTCTAGCTCTTGCTTTCTGCACAAATTAGAGAAAAATGAATGCCTCTTCACGTAAGATGTATGAACACTTTGGAAAGCTAGGCTGATTTGGTTTAAATATTTTTCTTTGGTATAAGGAAAGGTTCTGTGGTGCGGGTAAAAGACATAAAAGGGAAATAACTGTACGGTAAAAGCATAAAGCAGCAGTAACTTTTTTTTAGAAAAGTTTAATTTTTTTCAACATGGCAATCCTTTAAATAATAAAGATGGCCTCCTACCCTACTGTGGAAATCAGTGAACAGACACAAGCTCCCTTACTTCCCCTCCTCTCCACCTCAACATATGTGCCCTTCACCTGGCTTCTAGTGCCCGGAGGTCCACATTCAATTTACCAAGTATTGGAGAGCCCCTTACCTTGTATGCATCTGTTAATAAAACTGCTTTATAACAAAGACTCATCTTCTCTTCCTTTCTTCAACCTTTCATGTTCCAGGTCAACCTATTTCTGTCCCCTGACTTCCTCATTTACAAGCTGCTCTTCATCATCTAATGGTCTCTTCAATTATCACCTCCTACTCCATCTTCCGTCTTTGTTCTAGGAATCTCATCTGCTTACTACCAAACATGAACAGCTCTTTCATATCTTGAAAAAAAAAGTCACTTTGTCCTTCTACCTTGCCTGGATAGTTACCACCCTATTTCTCCCCTTTTCCCAGGGAAATTTTTTCAACAAGTTGCCTATATCGATTGTATAATCTTTGTAAACATCTATTGTCTCCAGAGCCTGTCATTTGACTTCTGCTCCCACCCCACCATTAAAACAGTGCCCTGGATTTCAGAAAAACCTGGAAATACTTACATGAACTGATGCAAAGTGAAATGAAGAGAACCAGGAGAACATTGTACAAGTAACAGCAACATTGTACAATGATTAACTATGAATGACTTAGCTGTTCTCAGGAATACAATAATCCAAGACAGTTCCAAAGGACTCATGATGAAAAATGCTATCCACCCTCAGAGAAAGAACTGATGGAATCTGAATGCAGATTGAAGCATAGTATTTTCACTTTATTTTTCCCATGTTTTTTTTCTTTTGGTTTGTGTCTTCTTTCACAACATGATTAATACAGAAATGTGTTTTACGTGATTGCACATACATAACCTATATCAAATTGCTTACTGTCTCAGGGAGGGGGAGATGGGAAAGAAGAGGAAAGGAGAGGGAAGAAGAAAATTTGGAACTCAAAACTTTTTTTAAAAAATGAATGTTAAAATTTGCTTTTACATGTAATTGGAAAAAAAATAGTATTTTAAAAATCGTCCTTGGAGAGGGCACAAATGACATCCAAATCGCTGAATTTAATAGCATTTTTCCAGGCCTCATTCTTTGACTTTCTTTTGTTATTTAACACTATTAGACTCTTGCATTTTTTGAAACTGACTTCTCCCTTGACTATCATGACATGCAGTCTCTCGGGTATTTTCCTACCTTTCTGACAATTCTTCCTCCCTCTCGTATGTGGGTGACACTCACCCATTACGCTCCCAGGTCTGGCTATTTGACAATGTTCTTCTTTTAGCCCTTTTTTCTTCACTTCCTACATCCTCTCCACTAGCAATGTCTTTCACCTATGAAATGGGTGCAGAGTCAGGCAAATCTATGTTCAAATCTTCCCTCATATACTTACTAATTGTGTGACCCTGGGCAACTCACTTAACTTCTTTCTGCCTCAGTTTCCTCACCTGCAAAATGAAGATGATAATAGTGCCTACCTTCCAAGATTGTGGTGAGAATCAACTAAGATAATATTCGTAAAGCACTTTGCAAAACTTAAAGCTCTACATAAGTGTTAGCTATTGTGATGATAATAATGGTGGCGGTGCTAATCATGGTGACGATGATGATGTGGTGTCAGTCACGGTCATTTCTGTTAAAACATTGTCACTTTAAGAAAATATGTGATTTTTACACATAAAGAACTATCCATATATCTAGTTAGTTGATAGTGGAGTGGTAAGAATACTCGTGTCCAAAGAGGCAAAGTGTGCAAATCATAGTTTGAAGACTAAGAAGCCAAAGAAGAGGCCAGTTGTCCAGACAGGTTACTTCATTCATTTAGGGATGATGCCGCCCTCTAGTGACTAAAATAAATATGTTCCTACGTTATTTGCTGTCTGTCAAACTTTTTTAAATTTATTTTTTAATCATATTTTATTTTATTTTTGCCAATTATATGTAAAGACAACTTTTAAGATTCATTTAAAAAATTTTTGAGTTCCAAATTTTTCCCTCCGTTCTTCGTGTCCTCCCTCCCAGAGATGGTAAGCAATTGGATATAAATTATACACGTGCAATACAAAATATTTCCATATTATTCATAAGATGCAACACTTTAAACCAATAAATTGTCCCTAAATTTTGCCATGGTGCATTCCAATCTTAGGCTGGATCAAAGTGAGTCATGTTTTCCAACAGGAATGAGAGTTCTATCCCCAGCCAAGAAATGAATGATTCACCTCATCTTATATATCCATAAACTTGAGGTAAATCCAGTAAATCTAAAATGATTTGATCTACGTCAACTGCTTAGGAAGCCTGTGTAAAATCACAGGGCATTAGTATGTATGCTGTTTTATTGCTTTTATGACACTATCATCCAGACTGTGAAATGTCGTGGGACAGATAGCTCTCACAGAACGGGTCCATTGGCACATATTTCTTGAATATAAGCTGCATACAGACAACGAACTGGGTTGCTCTTGGGAAATTGTGCTGCACTAACCATGGCCCCAGGCTTCTGCCTGAAATAAATCTTTTGAATACAAGTGTTCTCCAGTGATATCATAAGGATGCAAAACATGGAATACCATAGCCTCTGGATAATTAAAATTCCAGGTCACCTACAGGGCAGTGCACAGTGGGTAGGATTAGACTCCAGTACATTGTATGGGGGAAGCCATGCAAAAGATACGAACCAGAGAAGGAGGTAATCATGGGCCAGCCAAGTAGCAAAAGGAAAAGGTAATTGAGAGGAGAATATGTGTATTCATTTCATGCCCAAGCAATGGAAACATATCTAGAGGAAGTCCCTCGGATTGTTGGGTGGGCTCCCTGTGGAGGATTGAAAGAATGAATTAGTCACACAGAATGGAAAGGTTCTCCATCAGCACCATTGCAGAGGGCGCCCACCTCAGTGAGATTACCAGCAGGCCGAAGTGTAATGCAATTATGTAGGTTCACAGAGGGAGCTAGTGGTAGGCAGATTGTCAGGGGGTTAAGAGAGAATGAGTAAGTGGGACTGGTCAGGAATAGAGAGACTTCTTCAAGAAGTTTAGCAGTTAAAGGGAGTAGAAAAGTGAAAGTGTAATTGGGTAGATAGAAAGGATGAGAAGACTTTATAGGTATTTGGAAAAGCTTGAACGTGGTATTGAAATTATCGTTTTTTATTATTATTAAATTAGGACTGAGGTTTTTCCTTTCTATTTCCTCATTCAGGGACCAACCATTGCAGGTCATTCAGTCAGTCTCTGAAGAACATTGTTAATAGATGAGATTGCCCAAATCCTACAGGTTCATGCCTAAATCTTTTGTGGGACCCCACCCAACTAGAAGACCTTACAAATAGAATTGAATCTTGGTGAATTCTTGCCTTTAGGAAATAAGCCCTGGTCCTTGGAAACCTCCATTAGAATTTAGAGTGACCCAGCTTATAAAGGAGAAAAACCAACCAGACTGGGTCCCATAGGGATGGATTTCCCAATCCAGGCTGCTGGAGGCAGCTGAGTCACATGATCAAGCCATATTCTCAACAGGAGGAGCTGAAGACTTTTAGGCCACCTCCTCATTAAAATGCCCACACCCTCATTAATTGTTCACCAATCAAGGTTGATTGTCAGGGCATCTCCTTTTCCAAAGGTATTTAAGCATTCAGGGATCTCCATGGTTTTGTCTTTGGTTACCAAGAGAGATCACTGACCATCAATTTATTATTTGCTAGCCTAATTAATAAATTGAGTATTAATTACCCAGAAATTCTGTCTCTCAGGCTTTTCATTCATCATGTTATGATCCACTTGATCCATCCATCCCTTCCAGCAATCATTCCACATCTCTTCTCCCTTTTATGGTTGAAGTCCTTGAGAAGACCATCTACAGTAAAGTCCTCCAACTTCTTTTCTTTTTCCTTCTTAACTATGCAGTCTGAACTGCATGGTTCAACTGAAACTGCTCTCTTCAAAGTTACCAATTGTCTCTCTTTTTTGTTAATTTATTATTATTTTCAGTTCCAAATTCTCTCCCTTCCTCTACCCATGGAGAAGGCAAGAAAAATGATTCCCATCATACATACAAACTCAGGCCAAACAATTTCCACATTAGCCATGTTGTGAAAAAAGCAAGGAAAATTTTAAAAAGGGGGGAAAGTATGCTTCAATCAGTACTCGGAGTTCATCAGTTCTCTCTCTGGAAGTGGAGAGCATTTTTTTCCAAATTTGCATGATAACTGTTTTGGTTTTTTCCACTTAATAGTATTTACATTTTTCTAATTACATTTAAAGATAGCTTTCAGCATTCACTTTTTTAAGATATTGAATTCCCAATTTTTTCTTTCTCCCTCCCTCCCAACCTCCCTTCCCAAGATGGCAAGCAATCTGATATAGGCTATACATGTACCATCATATTAAGCATATTTCTACATTAGTCATGTTGTGAAAGAAGAATCAGAACAAAAGGGAAAAACCATGAGAAAAAAATAAAATGAAATGAAAAGACTATGCATTGAGCGTTCAGATTCCATAGTTCTTTGTCTGGATGTGGATAGTTTTTCATCATAAATCCTTTCAGATTGTCATGAAACCAATGATTTCTTAAGTGCTTTTTCTCAATCCTCATCCTTCTTGACCTCTCTGCAGCCTTTGACACAATAGTGATCACCATCTTGTCCTTGACACTCTCTTCTCTCTAGGTTTTTATTTATCCTCCTACTTGACTGACCACTCCTGGTAGGTTCCCTTCATCCAGATCATGCTTCTTTACTGTCCATTTGAGGCTCTCTCCTGACCCTTCTTCTCTTCTCCCTCTATGCTATTTCACTTGGTGATCTCATGTGCTCTTACAGATTCAATTAACATCTCTATGAAGAAAATTCTCAGATATATTTGTCCAACCCTGACCTCCAGGCTCACATCTCCAACTGCCGCATCTCCAACTAGATGTCTCATAAACATCTTAAATTCATTACATCCAACATTGAACTTATCTTTCTCCCCAGGCCTCTTCCCAACTTCCTTATTACCATCTAGGGTACCACCATCTTCCCAGTCACCCAGAGTAGCAACCTAGATGCCATCCTCAAGTCTTCACTCCCTTACCAATCTCCAAATCCAATTAGTTGCCAAATCCTGCCATTTCTGTCTTCTTAACATCTCCTGTATAAGCTTCCTTCTTCCCTCAGACACTTTGACCACCCCAGAGTAGATCTTCATCATCTCACTCCTAGACTATTGCAATAGCCTGATGGTTGGTCTCCCTGTCTCAAGTCTCTCCCACTCCAATATGTCCTCCATTCAGCTATCAAGAGTAAAAGATTCAATAAGGGCACAGAAGGATTCCCAAGAAGTATCAAAAATCAGGATGAAGTTTTATGACAAATTGGCAGTTGGTGAAGCAATTTCATGAGCTTCTCCAGTAACTATCTTCAGTCCTAGAGCAGGATGAAAGAAATTAGATGGTATGAGAAACCTAGAGAAGGATTTGCAAGTCAGAAATGCTGGAATTTTAGGAGGGATAAGAATTTCATGTAATGCAAGTGGCCAATGTTTGAGCTCAAGGGAGGGTATAGCCTTATAGAGGTAAGTGAAATTAGAGTGGGAGATGAACTAAAAAGAGGTATGGGGTAGATAAAGAATAGTTTTTATTGTTGGTTGTTTTTCAGTTGGGTCCAAATCTCCATGACCCTAATTGGGGTTTTCATGAAAGAGATTTTAGAGTGGTTTGCCATTACCTTCTACAGCCCATTTTAAGGATATGGAAACTGAGGCAAACAGGGTTAAATTATTTGCCCAGGGTCATACAGCTAGCAAGTGTCAGAAGCCAGATTTGAATTCAGGAAAATGAATCTTCCTTACTCCAGGCCCAGAACTCTATCTTTTTTACCACCCAGCTGCCCAAAGAGTAGCCTTACTGTGAGTTAGAAGAATAGGACTAGCATAACGACAAAGGACCTTTGATGTGGGGAAATACCAGGAGACAATGGGTTTAAAGATACCGTTGTCAGTGATGGGCCACAACAGTGTGCAGGAAGTCATTAAGGGGATTGAAGTTATTGGCATAAATGTTAGTTTCCAAGGATAGCAGATGATGGGGTGGAGAGGTAAGCCATAGGGTACTAAAATAATTAAGAAAATTGGGAGCAATATGGAATGGAGTTCAACAGCCCCTAAGAAGGGTGGAGGTAAGGTAGTATAGATGGAATACAATGAACTTAGAAGGAAAAAAGTCCTTCTTCTATGAAGCAATCCAGAGAGAAATGAACGGAACCAGGAAAACAGTTTAAACAATAACTGTTAATTAAACAATAACTGCAATAACACGAAGGAAAACAACTTTGAAAGACTTCAGGGGGGGCGGAGCCAAGATGGCAGCGTAGCAGCAGCAACATATTGCAGCTCTCACATAGCCACCCCAAAATACCCATAAAACAGGACTCTAAACCAATCCTAGAACTCCAAAACACACACAAAGATACTTCCCACTAAAGTCAGCTCGGCTACGAGGAACCATATCAGCACTGCGAACCGAAACCAGCCTGGCCCAGGGACGACTGGACGGGAGGAGCTGAGGAGCCTCTCAGGTGAGCGGATTAGCAGCAGCTGCGAGTGGGATTTGTGAAAGGGGGAGATAAGCAGTCCGGCCAGAAGGCCTCCAGAATGGAAAAGCAAAAGGCAGAGGGTTTGCACCCACCTCCGTGTTGTAGCTTCCCGCCCATGACCTGCAGACAGCAGGGGGACTGAGCGATTGTTCTGAGGCCAGTGCTCTCGCGTTGAGTGGCCTGGAGCCGGATTGCTGTCTTGGGCCTCGGTCTTGGAGTCTTCATTATCCAGTCAGCCGGAAGTAAGTAGGAAGAGTTCCAGCATCTTCCTGAGAGCTACGGCAGCCGGGAGGACCCCAGTGATTTGGGACAGACCTTTCCCTTCTGCAAGCAGAGCCCCACAGAGATTTAAAAAAAAATCACGGACTGAACAACCATGAGTAAGAATAAGCATAAGAAGCAAAGTAAGAATA